>VXBA01006011.1:761507-1112507 GCA_013399895.1 Serilophus lunatus
AAGGTGACGACATTCAAGCGACGAGGGAGAAAGCTTGAAAAGCGGAAACACGGCCCCACCCCGGCCCTTTTTTCGGCCGCCGCTTCTGGGAAGAGCATCACCGCTCCGGTGCCCAGTGTCTGCAGTCCCCCGGCGGGATTCCACCTATTCCTCTCAACCTGGGAGCAAGTATTCGGACAAAAGGAGGGGAGGGAGCTGGTAGATTTTCACCTGTGTTTGTGTTTTCCAGAGAGGCTGAAGGGGCGAAGGTGCTTCCAGAGAGCGAGAGGGGAAAAGACACCCTTTCCTACCCTTTCCCCCTGTCCCTTTTTAAATAACTCCCTTGTAATAAAAGCCCCTTGCTGGCCATTCTATTCAGTTTCTCCGTCACCTTTATTGAACTCACCCCCCCTGAACGCTAACAGTGTTTAAACCACTACACCAACACCATCCCATCATCTAAATCATGATACTAAGTACATCATCTAATCTCTTCTTAAATACATCCAGAGACAGTGACTCCACCACCTCCCTGGGCAGCCCATTCCAATGGCCACTCACTCTTTCTTAGAAAAAGTTTTTCCTAATATCCAGTTTAAACCTCCCCTAATGCAGCCTAAGACTGCGTCCTCTAGTCCTGTCACTGGTTGCCTGAGAGAAGAGACCAACCCCCACCTGGCTACAACCTCCTTTCAGGGAGTCGTAGAGAGCAGTAAGGTCTCCCCTGAGCCTTCTCTTCTCCAGGCTGAACAATCCCAGCTCCCTCAGTCATTCCCACAGGGCTTGTGCTCCACCCCCTTTACCAAACTCATTGCCCTTTTCTGAACACTTTTGAGCAACTCTTTCTTAAACTGAGGGGCCCAGAACTGGACACAACTCAAGGTGTGGCCTAACCAGTGGTGAGTACAGGGGAAGGATAACTTCCCTAGTCCTACTGGCCACACTATTCTTGATACAGGTCAGGATGCCATTGGCCTTCTTGGTACTTGGGCGCACTGCTGGCTCATGTTAAGTTTCCTATCAACCAGTATTCCCATGTGCCTTTCTGCCTGACCACTCTCCAGCCACTGTCCTCAACCTATAGCTCTGCATGGGGTTATTGTGGCCACAGTGTAGAATCTGGCACTTAGATTTATTAAACTTTATGTTATTGTATTCATCCCATCTGTCCAGCCTGTCAAGGTTTCTCTGCAGTGCCGTCCTACCCTCTAACAGATCAACACTTACTCTGAGCTTGATTTCATCTGCAAACTTCCTAATGATGGACTCTATCCCCGTGTCCAGATCATCAGTAAATATGTTGAATATAACTGGCCCCAACACTGAACCTATGTTATTGTATTCATCCCATCTGTCCAGCCTGTCAAGGTTTCTCTGCAGTGCCGTCCTACCCTCTAACAGATCAACACTTACTCTGAGCTTGATTTCATCTGCAAACTTCCTAATGATGGACTCCATCCCCGTGTCCAGATCATCAGTAAATATGTTGAATATAACTGGCCCCAACACTGAACCCTGGGGGACCCCACTAGTGACCGGCCTCCACCTGGATGTGACACTGTTCAACACCACTCTCTGAGTTCAGTTATCCACCCAGTTCTTAACCTGGGATAGAGTAAACCTGTCCAAGCCGCAAGCCACCAATTTCATCAGGAGTATACTATGGGAGGTGGTATCAAAATCTTTGCTAAAATCCAAGTACACTTCATCAACAGTTTTTACCACATCAACCAGACGAGTTACCTAATCATCTGGCCAATATGAAGAGGAGTGAAAAGAGTAAAGCAGAAACTGAGACAAACAAGCATGTGGGATGTTGCAGATGGAATTAATAATGGACCTTTGTTGGTAATAAAGGTACATCATTTATGTTTGACCCATAAGAGCTTCAGCAGAGAATCATCATAGTTTTAAAAAGTTTGCAAAACTTACTTTGATTTCCTCAAGAAGTTGCAGTTTGCAGCATGTTGTAAATATGAAGTGGCTAGTTTTGTGGTACCTCACTATATGTTCCCAGAACACCTTTCCTGGAAATTAAGATTTCTGCAACAAATTCAGTATTGACTTTGCTTCTGAAACTTCTAAAGTTTTAAGCATTTTCCAAGTGAAGTGGTAGCTTAACTCAGAGGAACGCTTCTTCCTCTGGATCTGACACTAAGAGATTTTATGTGCCGTTCATTTTCACTGACTCCAAATGGATGTAGAGAGTATACGGGATGTTACCAATTCTGGCCTTTAAATTGCAAATAAGCTGAGTGCTTTTGTTGTTGAACACTCAGGGATACCCTTCTTTTTATGGAGTTGCTAATTGCTTGATTCATTAAAAGCCTACTATTCTGCTGTGAATACACGTTAAGTCTTTCTTTCAAACCTATTGCTGAACTTCCTGAAAGCACAATACCTGATGTCAACCACCTGCTTATTTTACACTCAACTTATATGAGTAATGATCTGGTGGTTTCAAAAAGGTTTTGAACTCTGTATAAATTCTCTTTGACAAAACGTCTTTACACAGCAGTGTTAACACTTAACATACTTCACAATTCAGATTTCTAAAGTTTCATATAGTGGTATATACTGAAATAGATAAAGTAGTGGTAGATACTAAAAGATTTGAAAGATCATGGTGAAGATGATGGCCAACTTTATTCTCTTCATGCAGGTTTCTGAAAAATTTGAATCTCTACTTCCCTCCAGCTGCTGTTCTCTGTTTCCTTATTGTTGGAGGGGGGCAGCAAGACTTCTAGTTTTCTTCTCACTTGCATGCTAGGTCCTTCCCTGTTGGGTCTTGCCAACAAGGTTCAGTATAGTCCTGGTGAAAATGAGAGAGGAACATGATTGCATTGTTGCGTGCAAGCTTGTCTGAAGGCTGAGTGCTTATGTTTATTCATGGTCTACTTTTTATTACTTTGTTCAAACATTCACACCAAAGAACCCGGTTGGTTAGTTCAAACATAGCTCTTCATCCTATTGGTGCTACCTAAACACAGGTGCAGCTAGCTGATTAGTCAAAAGGGTGTTCCTGCACTTAGAATGTTCCTGCGCTGAAGCCTTCATCTCCCTTTGTTCTTGTCTGAGGAAAGAGGCTATATTTTTCCATCCTCAAAGCCGCCTGCAGCTTCAAAATAGTTCACAGTCTCCCATACTTCCCCTTTTACCAGTGTCTTGCTGCCTACTGTGCCTTTTCTTGCCGTAGTCAAACAGCTGTCAGTGTTTAATGGACATAACTCCCAGCTGGTTTGATTTTGACCAAGTGGTTTGTCAGCATAGCAGCAGCTATGCCATTTGACTTTTGATAATTCCATACTATAGCTCCTTAACTATGCTTCAGAGCATTCAATATACCTCAGGCTTTGGAATATGGCATTGCATTTATATATGCTTGGCTGAATATCTGTGAAGGTATTTTTGCAGCCATGAGAAGCTGAGAGTAATCTTAGGTTATGTAGAATTAGTGTATTCGGTCCATGCACATGGCACGCGGCACGCGAAGCCTCTGAGATGTTCACGATGAGTTGAGTTCCCATGCAGTTTGAGGGGTTTTTATCAGAGCGTGGCCAGGATGATCCGCAGCAGTAAGGACTGATCATGCAAACACTGTTTGGCAGAAAATAACCGTGGTAGTACAGGTAATCTTACATGGCTGACATTTAGATAATTTCAGCTCTGCTGCACAATTACAAGTGATTTTTGCTATCTCTTACGTTGTTTTAAGTGGAAGGCAGAACTTTCATGAGCTCAGCCACTGGATCAGCTCATACAATTGGTCTGATTTATTTTCTGGTAGTTTAGCTGCTTAGTTTCAATTCAGTCACAAATAAAATGTGCTTAGAATAAGCCTACAGATTACTTTATTGAAGAATAAAATGTGGCTGGAAATTTACAACAGTAAAGTAGGCTATACCTTATTAATACTCTGAAAGTTGCAGAGCAGTAAGCAACCACATCAGAGTGAATCAAAATTTGTTGTGTAGTTTCTAGATTCCTCTGCTGCTAAAAATCATTCAAAGATCTGATGAAGGCTCCGCAGATTAATGATGATATGCAGTCCATTTCTCACATGGTCATTAGGTGGAATATGATTCATATTGCTACCATTTCCCAGTGTAGTAGTTGCCTGCTAAGTTTAAAAAATATTGAGAAATTACTCTTTTCATTTGCATTCATGATGGAAGATTGGAGACATGATATTTAAGTGTATATATCTTGTAAGCACCAGCTAAATTTTTTCTCTCCCAACTCGCTTTTGGTCCCTCTGGATTAGTGGCATTACATCTTGAGAAAACCTGCACTGTCTCTCTTGTTGGCATGTCACTGGTGCTTATGAAGGTTGCCCCTGCTCTGTACTTGCTTAAAACCTTCCAAAATTGCATCACAGTCAATAGTTACAACTTTGTCCCAGTAGTTAGAGTGATCAAGTACAGCCGATAATCCTTTTTAATTTTTGAAGTATCTTTGTCTTTGTCCATACGCTGGGTGTTTTTGTGAGAACAATTTTTTGGCCTCATATGCTTTTGGCCTGGTATGCTTGAGAAAACAGGCACCTGGGGTAGCTTGTGCACCCAGGTCACTGCCCCAGGGATGAGGTAAGGGAGTCGAGGTGCCTCCTCTTTTGCATACCATGTGGGGATTTGAATGAACAGATGAAAATACCTGCTGATCTAGAGACTGGAAAAGCAGTCCTAGGGACTGCATGGTTTCAGGCATGCCTGCTTTGGCATGCTGGCTCTGACCTTGAGAGCAGAGAGGAAAGGTTGCTGGGGTATGCCAGATCCCACTCCCCAGGAGACAGGGAGCCCAGCTCATTGCATGGCTGGTGGGTGAGTCATGCCTTAGAATAACTGGCATGTTTAAAACTGTTGCAGCCCTGAGTTTCTTAGAGCTGTTGAGCGTACAGGTCTGGGCAGTTTTGCTGGGCTTCAATGCCTCTTAACAGAGGGAGTAACCCTGGTACGTAGTACTCTTGCTTGTGGCCTGAATGTTAAACATGGGGCTGCAATGTTGAAAAGAAAACAGCGTGCTCATGGTGTCCTGCAAAAAACCCACAGGGTTTTTTTTTTGTTTGAGATCTGACGCTGTGACTTGGGAGAATGTTTGCTTTGCTGTGCTTATGAGAACTGAGCGAGGCTGCAGTTCCACTGGTGTTTACCCTCTGTCCTACCAGCATGATTGCCCCCTACTGATGTTCGGCCCTGCTGTCACAGCCACCCCACCCAGGGGGGAATCATAACTTGCTCTCCCCTCATCCTCTCCAATTATATCCCCTAGTCCAATTGAAACACCGAACAAACCGCAATCCCTCTAATTAAAGAAAAATGACACTTCATCTTCTTCCTACGTACCATGCTCCTAGATGAAAATGTGCCATATAAATTCAAGCAACCGATGGTTACTTGCAATTGATGCATTGTTTGGTGATGCAGCCTGTTTGAGCTACCCTTGTCCCCTTCTGTTTGGGTTTGTTTTTGTGGGATTTTTTGCCTCTCCTCTCTCCCCTTCATTTACACAGACCAATTACTAGTGCGCTTAGTTCTGTAAATTGTTTGCTGTTCCTATCGATCAGAGAATTGATGAGCCTATAACCTAATTTCTCCATACTTTTCCTGCCCCTGGTGTCCCTTTTGGTTAGCCTGGCGCCTTGCCCCAGTGCACTGAATGGTCCCTTATGTGCAGACGCCAGCAGCAGGGGCAGCTGGGATAAGCCTGCTCCTTTCCACAGGAGGTCATAGTGGACTTTGATCTGTTTGCTCTTCTATGAGATTCAGCCTAGGGAGGATGGTGATGGGCCGTGAGCCACATGATGAGCAAGATTGATTTTCATCATCAGTGAAACCATATGAGTCAGATCACTTGGGTTTATATGGATGATTTTGTGTGTTGACCTCTACTGCTAATTAACATGGAAAAGTAAACTGGGGTGGCCCAATTTTACTGGTAATTGATGATGCTGGTCGGAGCAGAAAACAAACAAATCCTTTATTACTTTCATGTTTACCTGCTGCACATAAGCGTTTGCTGAACTGCCCAGAACTTGCGAGAACAGGAATGGGATGCGGAACACATTCTCCTCATAGCACAGCTGCTTCAAATGGTTGTGGTAGAAGAATAGAGCTGCACTGCCTTTTGCAAAGGGCCTGGCTTTCATCAGCTGGGGTTTTTTCACCTCAGTGCTATGTACTTTGATTTAATATTCTCCCCACCCCTTCCCTCCAGCAGCTTTTGTTTATTTCAGAGAAAAGCAAAGAATCTTGCCACCTCTTCCACTTCTGTTTTGAAGTTATTCCCTCTTCCCGCACTCACCTTCCAGCTCATGGTTTGTAAAGAAGTTTATGTATGTAGTTACTATGGAATACTTTGTTTTGATGAGAAGTTCTGTGCATTCTGTGTATTCAAGAAATAACTACTTAAGTATATGTTAGTGACATTGTCTGCCAATCATGTTTTACACCAAGAGATTTCCTTTTGAACTCTTGGATACATCAGCTCTTAGAACCAAATTTCTATGTTCTTTTTCATGGGTGTTTTACTTGGTATTTTCTAGACTCCACATGAGGAAAAAAGGTTGAGGAGTTGGGATTATGTAGCTTTGCATGTTTAAAATCCAACTGCAGTGTTAAAAAGGCTGTCCTATGGCAGCTTCAGCAAGCATTACTAAAAATTACAAATTCACATTCTCTTAAGCTGCTTCTTAATTTTCTTAGTACACTGTGGTCAGTGAACTTTGTTCTTCAAAGACCTAAGCGCTTTGCAGAATCTATATAAACTCCAGTTGTCAAAAAAAATGTTATTACTTAGTACACTGGGCAGGAAATAAATTTAGAAGACTGTACTGTTTTTCCCAGATCAACAGCCAAAACACTTTCTTAGTTTCCACACAAGGGAGGCAGGATGTAAAAGATGTCAAGGAATTGATGTGTGTGGATTCCCATACCACCTCCCCCATGAATATTTTTTGGTCATTGCTGAATTGTAAGCAAACAGTTGTTTCAGATAAGGTGATGGCAAGAATGCTGCCTATTTACAGTCATTCCTTCATCTGCCTCTGAGATTTTCTTCTCCTTCTGCGACTACCGCTGACCTTTCTCCTTTAATGACTCTTCCACAGTCTTTCCTAGAAAAGTTCTGACTTAAGTAAAAAGAGAAATCACAAGCTCTTGGCTGATAGCATAAGGGGAAACCTAAACCATGCGCTGTTCTCCTTCCTTTGCCCTTGATGCTAGAGAAGTTTGCACGTGGTGATCTATTAGATTAATCTATTCGGCCTTTACAGAGTTTGTTTGTATTTGTTGCCATTGTTAGACAACAAAACCTTCTATATTATTAATAGTATTTATTTGGTTTTAGCATGGTACTCAGTTTAAATTGCTTCTTCAGATCAAGATACAGGTGTTTTCAATTTCCTGTTTTGACTTTTCCCTTTTTTTGTCTAAATCTGCAGGGGATCAAATCAATGCACCCGAACTTTGGGTTTTGTACAGATTATCCTCAAACAGACACCTACTTTTCTAGTCTGAAGAAGTATGTATGACTTAGTGTTTGCTTGATGGGCCATATAAATTTTTTTTTCCTGCTGATAGGAAAGACTGTGAAATATGATGATTTTATGCTTGTTGATAAATTTGCAGTATTACCTTTATCACCTTAGAAATATTGATACTCGGTCAACTTCTAGCTTACATATTTATAGCACTTCCATTCCAAACTATTTTCACTTATTTTCATTTCCTTCACGTCAGCCTTGTAGCTTTTATTTTGCAACTTTTTCTGTAAAGGTGGGCTATATGTCTTGTGAATCTTTGGGCAATCACTACCTCGGGAAATTTTCTCTGGGTTGTAGCCTTCAGGTTTTGACACTGATGAGCTAATTACTAGCTCCTTGTTGCTTTATTCACAGGCTTCTAGGCTGGCTAAATAAGAGTTATCAGCTTTTAGCAAGGGGCTGCTGTTTGCCGTCAATACAGTTCTCTGAAACCCAGGGGAATAGGGAAATTTTGCTTCCTAAACTGCTGCTCTTTCCAGGCAATTGATTCTCTCTGTTGAAGCAATGAGGTAGTGGAGTCCCTCCGATAAGCGTCTCTCTGATGTTTTATCAAGTAGCTGATCTTGCCAGAACGAATAGACCAAGGAATGGAGCCTGAGTTCCAGACTGAATCACTTGAGATACCTCTGGTGGTGCAAGCACCTTGTGTTCAGAAGTGAAGGTCATCTTGATCTGGTAATTCCCTGTTATCATTTAAAGCCATGTATTTAAAGCACATTTATACATTTGTGTGGATCCAGATATGTACCCGAAGAAACGACAGCCACAGGTTTTGATTGCCCTTGTTCTCTGGTTTCTAGGTTCTTGGAAAATTCCTGATTCTTTCCTTAAGGCTGAAAAATTAAGGACACATCCCTTTTTCTCTTCCTATCCAGCAGCTTTTATGGATGGAAGATTGTAATTACGCGTTGACTTACCAATAGCAAAATTTGCTACAGATGAGTACGGTTGAAGAGAAGTCACTCAACCTTTCTCTCTGAGGAGGCATTAAGCAGCACTTTGAAGTTGGAGTTTGGAATGAGAGTTGGTATTTATTAACAGAAGTTTGAGTTGTACTCCCCACCCCATGAAACCCTAGGCACAGTGAGGGCTGTAAGATGCCAGATGAGTTGTGGCAGAGTGCTGCTAATCACATACTGCCCCGGGTATGCGTGTATAGATTGCCATTGTAAATCGCTCCCAGAAATCCTTTTAACTAGATGATGTGCCTTAGTTTCATTTTATGACATTTGTTCTGGCAGGTCAGTACCTGTTTATGGATTCGGTGACATTTCTGCTGTTGCAGGTGTCCTAACAGAAATATGGCTGTTTGCTTAGTTGTCCTGAGAAGACATGGGCATTTGGCAGAAGGCCCAGTCTACTGGGATTTTTTAAACTGAATCGCTTTCCTGTGTGCCAGCTGCTCCTTCTCAAATGTGGAGGCAAGGAGCATCCCAGTGGAGAGTAGCCAGCATGGGCCTAAGTCAGAAGCAAATTAATATTTTAAATATTGTCACAAATTCAGTGTATTTCATTGCCTTTACAATGAGAGCCTTTACAGAGCTCAAGATTTTTGAAAAAAGAGTCACCTCAGAATATTTCCAATGAACCATTATTGCTGGAGTGGTGTGGTTTTTTTGGTTTGGTTGGTTTGGTGATGTTGGGGTTTTTGCCAGCATAGGGGGTGTGTGTGTGCGTGCATGTGTGTGTATGTGTGTGTGTATAATTTACACTTTCTCTAAGTGGTAGTCAAAACTTACATTTGTTATGGAGCACTTACTGCAGATTTATCATGCCACAGTCTCCACTTACTTTACAAGACGCAGAAGTATATGTCTAGAGTAACTTGCTTGACATATATCTTCCATTCCCTTGAGAGTTTTAGATTTGTGAGTATGGATTTTCATTATGACTTTGTCCTGTCAGCAAGTTTTTCCATTTTAACACGCAAGTCATGGGCCCTCACATGTTAACATGTCTTTTATATGTACAGCAGTGCAAAAACAGTGTACATTTCTGACATCAGTTAGTTGTCTTTATACTGTGGTACACAACCAGTCTTCCAAGTCTTTTATGGTTAAAAAATTAATTGCTGCTCTGGGGAAAAAACTTGCATGAGTTCATTCAGAGAAAGCTGCATTTCAAGTATGATGGATTCCTTCAACTCCAGTGTTCTGAGATTTGAAGAGCCTAGCATATAGGATGGTTGTATGCAACTGCTACTACTGAAATAAACAGCTTTCTTGAAGTGTTTTGTTTCCTCACCACCTTAAAACTATTTGTTTGATTGATATAATCATGTGGTAAACTTTTATACAGGATACATGGCATGCCATAGTAAACCTGTGATCCCAAGTGCCTTTCTGTCAAGAGATCAGCCAGCTAGCAGCTAACTTTGCCCTCTTCCCACAGCTGCTCAGACTTGTCCAGGGATGGAACTGGGGATTACAGACTCCTGCAGTTTGCTCCGTGGGCTTTTTCCACCAGAAGTCTTGGTATGGGACTGTGTCTGCCAAGGCGTTCAGCAGGGATGCTTGCATGAGTTTAATGATGTGTGATAGGGATGTCCACATGGAGGTCAATCAACAGGCACCTATCTAGTCATGCCATAAAATTGGGAAGAAGCTGCAGCATAGCTCACTGCTCACTGCTTTCACCTCTTTGCCATAGCTGTTATCCCTGCTCTCTTTATTTTCTGGTTGAGAGAGATTGGTTTACAAAACATTCTATATTTTTAATATTCTATATTTTTAATGTCTCTTTCTGAGATGAGCCTATAGCTCAAGAGCCATGTTTAAAGCTCTGAATGGATCAATGCTTATCTTGGGGTATCTGATAAATTTTTATTTAGGTCAGCCCTCCTTGGGGCGACCTGTGGAGAGGAGTATTTTAGGTCCTGTGGCAGCTTAATAAGCCAACCCTCCCTACTGTCCTATTTTAAGAATTTTTTTTAGTAGACCTGACAGCAGAGAGACGATTTTTATTTTGTATTTAGCAGGTAGACAGCTCTTGTGCCAGATCTGTGCTTTCTTCTTACATAGCAAGGTAGTGAGTACCTGTTGAACAATTATCCTTTTGCTGGCTTGCAAGCTTGGTAAGGACATGGGAGGAACAAGAAGTGCTTTGAAATGCAGCCTTATCTCTAAATGTGGTTCTGCCTGTTTTCCAGCCTGAGTTCTGCAGAAATTGACCAGGACTAGGATAGGCAAATTTGCTAAAAGCATCTAATCACAGCCTCAGTCACTAGAGACCCTACTTGCTGCCCACTGTCCTGCTTCGTAGACTATGAATTGTCAAGACGTTGAGCCAGATTTCATAGACCCGAGCATCAGGCAGAAATACATTTGCTGTAAGAGGCGAGTGCACCCTCTTCCTGCCTGGAACAGCCTCGGCTGGTTATGAGCACAGAGCTGCTATTGTTCTGGCCGGAGAGATTGTGCTAAAAGCTTTGAAGCAGCGTTTGCATGTAGGTGTCAGTTTTCTAAGCAGTTTTTTTTTTTCTCTTTCTTTGTTGAGAAAAAGAAAGAACTCTGCTACCCTCACCTCCCAGCCTTTTCTTGGCATAGCTCTTTGACTTGTTAATTGTTGATTTTACAAGGTGTTGTTTAGGCTTCCCAGTTTTTCTTTGGCCTGGCTATTTAACTTCTTTTCCTTGTTGGATCAAAATCAGCATGCACTCAGTGAGTGCAGGAACTTTGCCATTACGGATAATGGAGATTCATAACGTTATATTGTGCAATACATTTTGTGGAGTATTGTAGGTGATATGTGATAAACTACTGTGTATGTCTAGCCCTTATATTTTAAAATTTCTTTGTGAGATTGAAAGGCTGGATTATATAATAGGCAGGAGTTTAAGGATTGTAAAGCACAGCTCCTGGGCTGCTTGAGCCTAGCTTCTGTTAGCAGAGTTCGCTAAAGTTTCAGTCTAGGAAGCTGTCACTCTGAAAGATGTCATTCTGCATTGCCCTCTGCAAAAATCTCAGTCAAGCGCTACAGGACACAACAAAACTGTTTTTAAGCTAGAGTTTCAGGGCTGATGTTGTTAGTAGGGTAGCCAATAATCCTCCTTCCTACGTGACTTTCCCAGTCTGCTGACTTGCACCTGACTTGCGTTGTATGGGGAACAGCAATTGGGAAACTCTAAAACATTTAAGTTCAACCAGTGTTTGAGAAGGGTTAGGGAAGCAATTACCTTCTGCTTCTCTATGTGATAGTATCATCTTAGCAGACTGTAAGATCCTACCAAAGTGGAAGAGAAGGCATCTGTTTACAGATAAAGAACATGGAAGTCGGTCAGAGCAGGAAGGGTAGTACAGGGAAGAGCCTGGTATGTCATGCTTTATTCCTCTTATCCCTTTCAGAAGGCAAATCTAGAGTGAATGAGAGCAAATGTGAAAAGAGTGACCTTTCTTTCTTAAAAGAGCCTGTGGAGAACATGGAATGATTGAGCACTGGTGGAGAAAAACTTTGAGCAGGTACATGCAAGTCATAGGCCATGCAAGACAGAGTCCCTGTGGCCTGTTCAAGGACATGATTTTGCCATATCCAAAAACTTTAAACAAATAAAATAGGAAAAGTAATTCCCCTTTTATGTGTGTTTTTTTTGGTGATTTTTAGATTGTATTGGGATTTTAATCTTTCACATCAAACAATGAAAAATCTGTTGTTTTTTTTTCCTAAACAAGTTATCAATGTGTTGGGGAACATGACTCCAGATGCTGGAGTTTTAGGAAAATGCATTTAAAAAGATAAGACATATGTTTAAAAGGATAGGCATTTGCAGAGTGGAATAGGGCTCACTAGAGGGGGTCCCTGTAGTAATTCCCCTAAGTCAGCAGGAAAGACTTGACTTTTTTCTTCTGTTGCTCCCTTGGATGGTGGATAAATATGTATTTATTCCCCTGTTTCAAGCAGTTCAGCTGTGACATGATGAAAACTGCATGTGTTCCCATTTGCCTGCATGCCAGTGTACTGGAGGAGCAAGGAGGACAAGACTCAAGGAGGTCACTGCCAGGAAAGATGTAGTGCCCTTGTAGAAGTTACACTGTCTTTCCTTAAAGCTCTTCTGACCTAGGCTGCCATTAGGCCCTCCATTTTAGCACTCTTTCAGACAGCTGGAGACGTGCCTGGCGGGCTAGGGCAATGTTGGATGAGTTGTTTGTGGCCGAGCAGGTGGAACCTTTGTGAGCGTGGAAGGATTGACACAGAAGATTCCCCAAGGACCACAGCCAGCTGTCTCAGACAGTCAAGGATTTGCAGCATCTCGTGGCTTTCCTTTGCTGTGTGTTTTGTTGCTATACTGTGACCTTGCTTAGAAGCTGTGGTCTGTTGGTTGGCCTGGCACTGCCTCATCTGAGGTGGGGATTGGTAATTTCTCTCAAGTAACAAGTGACAGGATGAGAGGAAAAGGTCTCATGTTGCACCATGGGAGACCTAGAGTGGATATTACGGAAAATTTGTTTCCTGAAGGAGTTGTCAAGGATTAAAACAGGCTGCCCAGGAAGAAATGGGGTCACTGTCCGTGGAGTTATTTATAAGACGTGTAGATGTGGCACTGAGGGACATGATTTAACGGTGGAATTGGCAATGCTGGACTGACAGTTGGACTTGATGATCCTAAGTACTTTTCCGAACTAAATGATTCAATGATTCTATCCTTTGGCCTAGGTTTTTCCAAACTGCTTGTCAGAGTTGCTTTTGCCATCCTCCCCTTCCTCCTCCATTAGCCCACATCATCTGGGAATGGCATGGAGCATTTGAGAGAGATAAACATCCTGCCTGCAGTCGTAGGAATAACCATTAGGTTGCCTGCAGTGTCTGCCTTTTGCTTCTTGGCCAGTGTGAATGGATTAGGGTTGTGCTTGTTGAGTTGCAGGGAAGAGAGGAGAGGTGAGGGGGTCTTGCCTGGTGAATCTGGATGGTGAACACCTAGAAAGGGGCAGAAACCCTAGTGTAGCTGAGAATGCAGAGACTGGAAAAACAGGCATCAGTGGAAAATACAAAGTAATTTGAAAATACATTAAAGAAGCTAGTAAGAAAAAATTAATAATAATTAAAAAAATAATGTAGTAAAACCAGAGGTGAGAAGATACAACAAAATTAAGATACACTTTTTAAAAAAAATTAGGTTTTAAGGAGTTTAATAAATTGTAAGAGCTTTTTGGGTAGGAAAAGAGATTGTAATAATTGTACTTACCTTTAATCCCCATGTAGGAGTAATACTTACCTGAGAAAGTAAAATCTAAGCCTTATTTCATGGTTAATAAATACATTTCTCTGTGATGCTGATTAAGGGTGTTGAATTAAAAGCATTGGAAATGAGGCCATTTACCACCTTCAAACGTAAAGGGGTTTTTTTTGTTCTCAAATAAATAATTCAGTGACTTCTTATGAGCTTTGAGCAAGCACCAGCAGCCAAAGCTAAGTTCTTTATCATCTCTTTTGATCTCTGCTAACTTGCTGTTATGAGAGGTGTAACTTGTCCTTGAGTTGAAGCTGCTGTGTGCTGGTCACAGCATGTAAGTACAGTGTTTATTTAACTGGGACCGTGCTGCCTTTGCTCCAGCCAGATGAGTGGGAAAGGGGAATTCACCTTACCAAAGGGGGTGCAAAAGTTTCAGCAGGGGTGGAAGATCTGGTGCTTTTTCTGCTCTCTTTCAGAAAATCTGAAGGTGTTAAGGGCTAGGGGAAAATCTGTTTCAAAAGAATACTGCAGAACCCAGCAGAAAAAAGGACAATGAGTGCAAAGCTGGCATGTGTGCGTGTTGTTTTGTCTATTCAGAGAGCAGATATGCCCAGAGACAAGTTATTGGTAGAATGGCAGTGCCTTGGTTGAAGAGGCAGAACTGTATGGGACAGCTGTCCCTCAATGGCTTAAGGGGAAAAAATGGTAGTTCCTAGGTGGCAAGGGAGGCTGGTACACTGATCAAAGCACAGAGAAGAAAAGTATTTCAGCAAATGTAGCGTGTTCACTTTCCTTTTTGTCCATGGAGCTCATTTGAGCTTGCTTTAAATTGTGAACAGTATACACCTGCATTTGTTAAACTACACCTTCATTCTTCAACTGATTTTTATAGTGTAGGCTTCAAAACAACCTCTTAAACAATCTTAAGAGTGGTTAAGCCATAATAAAGGAGGCTTTCCTTGTGTTTGTATTTGTCTTTCCAGCCTGCACCAGTCAACATGAGCTGTGATGAGACCAGGTGACAAAACAGGATGGGGAAAACACACGGTGCCAGCAGCAGGGATGTTTGGCAATGTGGTCCTAGAATTAAGAAATAGTGCATTTTGATGTGGTTTTTTTCAATCAGCGTGGAGAAAAAATAATCTGGGTGTGTCTGAACTCTGAATTTTGTATTTGATGTAGCAGAATTATTTTATTTTTAAGGGACAGATTACAAGGAAACAAACTCGGATGACTTTCTAGAACATGTGACCTCTTTCTGGTTTTGATAGGAAAAAGGATGGTGAGTTTTCAGTGTTCCTGATATGTCATTCACAAAATATATATTTATGCATGTTTCAGTTTGCCATTCAGAGTACTGAGGACTTTTAGAAGGAAGAGAAACCTAGCATAATCCAGGCTCAGAAATGTTCCCAGTCAATCTTCTTCATTTCTGTTTGCATAATGTGGCATATTAGCTTCTTCTGAGTGACCTTCGTACATCTTGGTGAGGTATTTGACAGTAACCGTATTTTTTTCTATTGACAGCTGTGTGAGGAATAAAATGTTTATCTTATTAATTTAGTTTAGTTTATCATTAGAAAGATTAATGTGATGTTGATCAATATGGATAAGATATGCCGCTTCTTGTGCCTTTTTCTGTCCTTGGTATGATGGATGGGACTCTGTGAAACCTTGAAAGGGAAGGGAAAGAAAATTAAACCTATAACTGCTTCCTTTGTGGAAGTTCTGAATACTGCAAAGCTTGCTAGTGCACACTTAAGAGCTCAGTGCCCAAAGGAAAATGTGGCAGTCTGCCATTTTACCTCCTATTGTAATTGCAGAATAAGGATGACAAAGCTGTTCTAACACACAAATTTTGTTTCTCATGTGTGGTAGCATTCTTGATATATTTATAGAAGTGTAAGCAGAGAGTATGCAGCTTGTGGTTGCTGTACAATAGGGAAAGAAGATGCAGTCCTTAGATTAATTAGTAGTTTACAGTGTCTGTAAGAAGAATATGTATTGATGAAGATTTTGCAAACCTTTTTTTTCTCCGGAATGGTAGGAAAGGGAAGAACAATGACTTGTGAACCCATTTAAGAGTAAGGTCTTTAAAGGAAAAGATATATGTACTTTTGTAAGGTAGCATGTAATGTTGCAGAAATCTTATAAATTTTCAATATTGAATAAGCAGTTAGTTTTGCATGATAAAAATCACAATGCTGTACTTCAGAAGCAGTGTTTCAAGCACAACTGAAGTATAAGTGAATGCTTGCAATTATTTTTCTGGGCTCCATAGGAGTGTCTCCTCAGAATGATGAACTTTCCTAAAATTCAGCTTGAGAGAAATCAGGTCAGAGGGATATGTAGTAAAGGCAGGGAGGTTGTTTGGCACACTAGGATTGCAGGAGAGAAGCTAGCCATGGCAACAGAGAATATGCTTCTCAGAAAACATCTCTTCCAGTGAAGACCTTGCCAAGGAGCCACAGCCCAAATGACAGCCATGTGGAGCAGAAAGGAAATGATACATTTGCCAGTGTGTAAAAAGCATGTCTTAGGGAGAGCTGCAAGAGGCCAACCAGAAGAGCTGTGCTGTGAGTGTGAGATTTAACAGGCCTGTACATTGCTTATGCTTAAAAGTTTTGATGTAAGAGAAATATGGATCTGTGTTTCTAACAAATGAAAGATACTGCAAATTTCTGGAGGTCTTTCATTGCTCTAGAAGATGGGGGAAGTTATATACACAAAAGTTGTATAAATCTACATGTTGTGGACTGGATGTCTTTTAACTCCAAGTACCAGCCTAAGAAGGAAAAGAAGAAAATTCTCATTGTCTTCATGTAAGAGTGATGGGATGGGGGTTTGCCTTCCAGCTGGGGTCACCCCACCACAAAGCAGAAGGTTAAGCAGAAGAAGAAGTAAGAAATAAGTAAGTATAACATGTTTAAAAGGGTCAACTCATTTCAAGAAAGCTTGCTTGCTACAAGCACCAGCCATGTCCAGCAAACCCACTTGGGTGTACATGGAGGCAGTCTGGACCAAAAGCTTAGCGATGATAGTGACTATAAATCCAGCTGTTCTTCAGAGGTCCTGCCACCAGCAAGGGTGTAAAAACAGCAAACTCAAGACCCATTTAAGAAACTCTTCCTTTTCTGCCTGGATTTTGTTCTGCCAAGTTGCATGTGCCCCAGCCAGTGCTGGGGATCACAATTTCTGACTCTTGTTTTCATGGTTTCTGACTTGCCCTTTATTTGCTTTGATAGAGTACACTTGTCAAGTTACAATGTTTGAGGCCTGTTTCAGCACAGGGAAAGATTTCACCTTCAGATTCAAATGTCATCCTGCCAAAAAGGGAAAAGAGTCTTTTCTTCTGACATACTGTTTCCTTTTGGCTAAGCAGCAGGTAGACACTACCTTCTTCAGTTTGTCTCTGAAGAAGTGACTAGACACTTCCTACCCAAAAAGCATTAACATTTCTCCAAGTTTGTTGAAGGCAGTAAAATAACATTTTAATTAATGCTCTTTCTGTCCTTCTGAGGAGCAGAAGATTTTGAAAGATATGAAAGAAGACAAAACCCTGAGAAGGCTCTTTTTGTGGGATGTGCTGTCTCTGAGGAAGGCAAGCCTCCAGGACTTTGGGCTAACCTAGAGTTCCTGGGCAGGGCTCTGTGCCTTCAGAGCTGTGGGATACAGGCAAAGGGAAAACCTCCTGCCTCTGACCTGCAGTACAGCTAAAGTTAGTTTTGATCTCCTGTTCACATATTGCTAAAGAAATCATTGTTACTACACTCCCTCTGCATTCAGATTGTGTAAAGGAGTTTTCTGGGTTTAGGGGGTAATTTCAGAATGCATGGTACACAAAAAAGATCTTCAGTTGTCATAGGTGTGAGCGTGTTCAGGTGTTGGGCATCCCAGGACATCTCTCCTGGGCATTCAAGAGATGATACAAAAAGCTGCAGTCCCTGTGGGAATTACTAATGGAAGTTTCTCTGTGAGTGAAAAGAATTTTACTGGGACACAGCAGTGTAGTCACAGGGAGAGAGAAGTTGAAATGTGTGACTCTCCTAGGGGATTTTGAACAATATCTCAGTTTGGATTTGCATGCTTGTCTTGGTATATGCAAATGACAACTTCAGAATAATTTCAGTGCGTGCTCCTTTCTAGTGCCAAAACATCTGATGCTTCAGTAGATTCCATGGCAATAAAGCTAAATCCTACATTAGTTTCAGACTATAAGAAGCTGAAATCATTACGTCCTTTCAGAAGACAATGTTGAAGGCAAAGGGGAAAAGATCATAATTTTCACTCTGTTCACTGTCTTCAGCTCTCCATTAGTCTTATGGATGTTTTCTGCTGGGAGGAGGTGCATGTGTGCTTGTGTCCATTCTACTATTGTGAAGCATTTTGGTTTACTGGGATGGAGCTTTCACAGAAGTGATTTTTTAAATAAATAAATAAATAAATAAATAAATAAATCTGAAGTTGAATAAAAATGTCTAAAAGAATGTTCCTGTTCTCAGCTTGAGCCTTCAAACATAAGCACATTGTAGGATTGAGGCTGCAGCCTTATTCCACATTCCGATACAGATGCAGGCAATGCATTAGACTTTCTCAAAACATTATACTTCTTCCTGGAATGATTCTGACCTTAGGTTATTCCTCGTCCACATTTTACACCCTTTCTCAGAAGCCTCATACCAACTAAACCTTTGCAAAGAAACGCTTCAAAGACAGTGAATGTTTCCCTCTTCTCATTTTTAGTAGTGTGCCTAAACTGCTATGTTTGAAACTTCCCTAAGAAAATCATCTTAGGGTGGAACATGACCTAGCAAAATTTTAAAAGTAGCTGAAAACAATGTTTAATAATGGAAAAGTGCCTGACAATGCAACTGTGGATGGCACTACCTACTTTTATGGCACCTAGCGTGTTTTTCATGGGATGCAAACTTAAAAGATGTTATCTAAATAAATGTAACAGGCCTTTGGAGGCTATATGGCTTGTGTTCCTGCCAGTCGTGCCTTTGCTTGCAAGCAGCAAACTAAAACAATAGCACTTCACCCTTTTCATCTGCCTCTAGTCTACTTCACTGGTCGTGGCTGCCTAGAGTTGCCATCTTCAAATTTTATTGGTGAAGTACTGAAAACTAAAAAAATCTTTCTCTGCTGGCCATATCCAGTTGATTTTTCCAGTACTGACGGTTAATGACAAATGCTGCTATAACCAGTTTGATACCTGTTCTTCTGTTGGGATACAGTTATTTTGTTTTGTGTTTCTTACTCCAGTGAAGCACAGGTATTTGGGATTTGAGTACCTCTCTCTGTAGCAGAGCTGTAGTGTATGTTATTTCTTAACTGGTAGCAAAAGCGTCCTGTGCTCAGTGAAGGATACTCTTGTAAAGACTTTGAGTCCTGCAAGCATTGGGATTAAGCCTGAGTGTCTTCATTGGAAGTAGACAGATCCACACAGGGACAAAAAGATTATTTTATTGAAGAACCTTTCAGTTACAGGGATTTGACTTGTACAGCATAATTGTAAGTACACATTGTTCAGGAGAAAGATGATGAAGTGGAGAAAAAGTGAAGATTTCATTACAAAAGCAACAGTTTCATGAGCTGTAGGGACTAGTTGCAACCACAGCGGCCAGTGATGAGTTGAATGTTTTTTTGAAATGCACTTAACTGGTTGCTTTTTCAATGTTGCTACATCTTTTTAAGTGAATGGGCATAACTCAGAAAGTCACTGTATGTATTTTAAAATTCACAACACATCAGTGCATTGCTGGATATTAGGTTTGATGGAGAAAAATTAATTCACAGCAGTGCCTGTGGTGAGTTGAGGAATACTAGTGTGCAAATAATTATGATCATACATTAGGAGGCAAAGAGGAAATGGCCTCAAGTTGCACCAGGAGAGGTTTGGATTGGATATTAGGAGAAATTTCTTCGTGGAAAGGGCATTGAAACAGACTGCTCAGGGAAGTGATGGAATTACCATCACTGGAGGTATTTAAAAGACTTGTAGATGGGGAACTGAGGGATATAGTTTAGTGGTGGACTTGGCAGTGCTAGATTAGTGGCTAGGCACAATGGTCTTAGAGGACTTTTTCAAACTAAAAGATTCTGTGATTATGAAAATAAAAAGAGATTTTAACTTTAGCAAGGATGTTAACCATTTTTTAGTTAATTCCAAAGAAAAAATATTAGTTCCTACCGTGTGAAAACCAATGCCATTTATATTGTTATCTGTTAAAAGTGATGCTATTTCATTAATTTTTAAACTGTCTCCATACCCAGCATAACTTCGAACTTCTGTACCTTTAAAATATGAATGTGAGATGCACGAATTACAGACTTGAGAGGGTGTTGACATTAATTATAGATTAAGGAGTTCTTGAAGATCTTAGCAGATTTTTCTTCTACTGTCTGTATTGTAGTTTGCTCTTCAAATTGGGAGGAGGACAGACAAGGTTATGCCTGTGTAATTTTCCTTCAATTGTGCATTCAGAAACAATGTTAAAAAATATGGAAGGGGATTTGAATTCTCATTTTCTGGTTTGCAGACACAACAGACTAAGGCAGCTGTAGGATGTGCTCAAGCAAGAGAGTTATGTTATGAAAAAGTTATTTCTGAGTAATTATAAACAAAATCATGGCCCTTGGGATAATACAAAACTATTACTCATGGAGTAGTTGTTTTTTTACCACTAAAATATTTAACTTTTTCATGCAAATTCAAGGTCAGCGACTGCTTCCCATGTCTAGAGCGGCAATTCTGCTATAGCGGCCACAGTATTTGAGGGAAATGGATGGCTCAGACTGTGTCCTAATGACATCTTTCTCTAATGTACAAGTAGCAAATACCAACTAATATGAATTCTAAAAATAGTCTTGTTTTCTGTTTCTATAATTATCTTCTAAAATACAGAGGGAACCTGCAAGTTGAAAATAAATCCATGAATCATTCCATTCACAGATGTGACACTGTTCATTACTGGTTCTTTGTGGTAACTTGGTGTTACAAATGCATTGTGAAGCTTTGGCTTTGCTCTGCTGGGTGTTAGGCACCTGAAGAGGTGAGTCAGCTATGTGAAATGTTGACCAGCAAGAGCAGAGTGCTTTAGTTAAGTGACATTCCTTGCATCGAGTGGGGACACTGAACCCAGCCAGCTGGGAGCCAAGAGAGTATTAGATGCTTCTCTGTGTTTTTGTAGCCTCCAGGAGAGCAGGCTGAGGGGGCTTGGACCTTGCCTATGGAAATGCTTCAGTTTGCAGTCATGAGCTCACCTTCCTGCTCCAGAGGTCATGGATGTATTTTCTCACTAAACTTGATTTTGACATGAATGTTGGGATGAAGAAGACCAAAACCCAGGTCTGTGCTTGGGTAGAACGTATTTGTGGAGGGGTTTAGAATTTGATGTTTATTAACTCCTGACTCATACTGCCCATTAAGGTATGGTAGGACAAAGGTGGAAAAAGCTGAAGATTTTGATTATCAGTTGACAGCTGTAAAAAAAAACCAAGTGTAAAAAAAGAAGTTATTCTTTTACTACTGACACACTGAAGTGTTGCCTTTTAGGTAACTCATTTTTAAAATAATTTTTTAATGCTCACAGTTCATCAAAGGTGCCTGAAATTTCTTTTCCAAATTTTCCTTTTGGCGTATATAAGAGTGTGTTCGCATACTTGATGTTAGTATCTGACCTTTTTATTTAGACAATATTCTCTTTGGACAGTAATGGATTGCTTACTTATCCACTGTAATACCAGTTCAAAGTGTCTTCAAACTCATACATAATTTGAGTGCAATGCCTACAGCGTGGCACCTGCATTACATGAAATTCAAAACAAATTGAGTTGTTTGTCACAAGAGTGGTTTGGAGGTTTGATCTTCCCATTGGGGATGTAATAAAATTTGAAGCAATTTTTGCTCTGTTAAGGAATGTAGGGCTTGTTGCATTAAGTGTAGCAGAGAGCACAACTCATTTTTATTTTTTTTTATTTTTTTTTTCCCCCCTCATAGTTGCACTTTGTTCAAGCTGTCAGGGTGGTGCTAGGGACTTACTGTGTCCTGATGTTGTACCCTAGGAAGAGTTTCCTGCTTCTTTGATGTATCATGTCAAAGGTAGCAGGTACTATAAAGAGACAGGGCAATCAAAGCTGGAAAAATGCTAGGGAAGTGTGAAGGGATGAGAGCCACAGCAGCTGAAGAAGGACTGCAAAAGGAGTTCTTCACTGACCCACCATTTTTGCTTTAAAGTTATGTCTGCTCACATCTTCAAAAACCCATGAGAAATCTCAGTTATTCTCATTACCTCTACCAAATAATTGTGTGTGATCCTGCCTTAAAGGCTAAACAAATTGCTGTCAGGAGTCTGCTGAAAATAATAGAAATAATTTTATATTCACAACAAACACTGTAATGCAAAACAACAAGCAAAGTACTGCAGTAATGTTACTGCGGTACTTTAGTCTCATTTGAGTGCAGATATGAAGAGACAATGTAAATAAACATGTGAGAGCTAAGTTGTCTTTTAAAAAACAGAGATGAAGAAGGAAGCCTAAACCTGGAAGTGTTGAAGCTTTTAAAATTAGCAGGAGTTTTATGAGTCTATTAGTAACAGGATAGAGTCCACAGTTTGCCTCATAATTTTAAAGGGTTTTCCTTAATTGATCCAGTGATGTTTGCTTAGAAATGACCAATCTCTGGAGGAGGAGGAACTGTGGCTGGTAATGAATCAGGACAAAACCAAGGAAGGAGACCTTGAAGCAGCTGAAAACCAAAAAACGTTGTGGCCAGGACAACAGGCGGAGTGAGAGCTCTTGAACAACAGGAGGGCTGTGGTCAAAACTCATAGCTGCTTCTTGCTCAAAAGCAACTGCAGCAGTAGATTTCAAGAAGTCTCTTTTGAAAGTCGAATGTTTAAATGAGCTATCTACATTCTTCCATTTTTAGGCATCCTAGTGCTTTTGTGTGCTAAGTTTTGGACTCCTTCACACTTTGCTCCTTTGAATTGTCAACCTAAGCATTCAGAAATCATGAATCAGCTTCCCTCTGCCCCCAGCGGCTTAGAAACCATGAGATTTTAAGAAGTAACAGATGTTTTGTTCTTTTTATTTGCCTTCTGGTTTTTGAGTTTGCAGAGTTCGTATTTTAAAAGTGTTTCACCTTGAACCCCAGGCTAACTATTTATTCACTCTTCAAATGTAAAACAGATTCTCCCATTAGCCTCAGTAATAGGGGCTTAAAGGAGAAAAATTCTGTGTGCCTGACAGAGTCATGAGTTGGCATTGCTTGGTTCCTTTAGATTGTCTTAGGAATTACAGCACAGGACTTGATTTTCTGAGCTACTGAAAATGGTCCTATCTTATTGCAGCCAACCGTATTGTATAATCCCATCTGAAATTTGTTTTGGTCAAATTTACTTAAAGTACATTTAATTTATTTACTACTTACAGTTACTATCCTGAATATTCGTTATGGAAAACTCTTCCAGAAGCTTGCTATTCAAGCAGTTAAAAATTTCTTCAAATTTCTAGTCTAAAAATGCTCATGGCTAGGCTGATATCTATTTGTTCTTGTGATGACATCACGCTTCAGCTGATGTGGATGTATAGTGTTGAGTTTCATTTCTGCTTTCACTTGCTTTCCTGACACCTAGCTTTTGTTCAGGTGTGGTTAATGTCATCTTTGTCACTGCAAACTATAAGAAAAATTGCACTAAATCGGTACAGCCTCCAATTCTTATGCTTATAAACCATCCTCAGTACACAGTGGCCTGTCATAGTGTTCTAATTTTGATTCAGTTCCAGTAGAAGTAGCATAGTCTAGAACAAGATCAGGTTATGCTGCCCTTAGGAAACTGTAACTCAAAGGATGCACATGCTTTTGATTGAGAGTTCATTCCAAAGTTTAAGTAGAAGTTAATATGTGAGATGATTTAGTGGCAGTATGAGAATACAGTGGGGAAGGTACACTCTCAGGTGATGTAGTCTAACCTAGTATCATGTAACTATTGTAACTGGTCATGTATGGAAAGTTATAGTGGAAATGACGTAAAGATTCAGGTAGAATGGATGTTCTCTGGAGACTGACCCAGCTAATCTTTGCAGATGATGTTACCTCACATTTCAGTATTGATTTAAGCACACACTTTTCAAACTTGAATAGTAAAAATAAGACAATTAGGCTGACATTTCAGGGCTTTCAGTGGCAATTTAAATGTTGATTGAACTAAAGAGATGCACCTCACTTGCCTGAAAGATTTAGTTTGAAATTTGTTGGTGTCTAGGGCGCGTTTGACGCACCTAAAGCAATGTCTGTGAACATATGGGACATCGTGTTAGATCCTTTGGAATCAGGATTCTGATGGATTACCTCTGTAGAAGCTTCTGTTTTTATCTCCGACTTTCACTTGTGTGTCTCAAATTCTGGGTCAAGAAAGGTGAAAAGTGAGATGCCTGAAAGTGAGATACCTTTCCCACGGCTATTTGTTCTATGTTAAAAACAATATTTTGATAATCTGGTTCCTAAGGAATCATGATTTCTAGTTGTTGGAAAATAAGATGTCCACAGTGAAACACTCAAGTTTGAAATGGTGAACTGAAGAAATATCATAGAATAGAATCACAGAATCATTTAGTTGAAAACGACTGTCAAGGTCATTGAGTCTTGATGGCCATTTGCTGCTTGCATTACCACTTTCCTAAGTGGCAACTTCAAGATTTCGAGGTGTCACGTCTTATGCAGATAATTCATAATTTAAATATATAAGTTAATGTTTTTTCATGCTCATCAATTGGTATATTTTGACTATATCTAGGTTAATTGCATGACAGTTCACAGTATCAGATTTTCTGGAATTGATTTGCTGAGTTTTTACCACAAAACTTGAATCATCCTAATAGCGGCATTTTGTTGTGTTTTATTTTTTTTCTGGATGATTATCACTATGTGTAGAAACAGCAGTATGTGATCAGACATGCTCAATTTCAGCTGCACTTTTTTGAGTGTACTGATGCCTTTGTCAACAGCTTGTTCCTTTGGGATATCTTGATCTCAGTGGCTATGTATATTTTGCAGTATTTCTCTAAGAATTTTTTATACTTTTGTAGGGATTTCTTCTATTTTGAATTGTGCATGGGGGATGGTAACAGTCCAGAATTTTTGTTCAAAAAGGTATTAAGGGCGTTATTTATTTTTTGGGGTATCAGTCTCTTTGGGGAAATACTTACTATTTTGAAGATAAAGTGTCCAACTAAAGAATATTAAAATATATCATGCATGCTTATTTATATTTTGTTCTGTTTGCCTCCTGCACAAAGTACAGTTTGTTTAATGTTCAGCTCTCTGCTCTGGTTCAGTATATGTCTCCTCTGAGAATCTGAGAGTTAGGGTTGTTTAGCCTGGAGAAAAGGAGGCTCAGGGGAGACCTTATCGCTCTCTACATCTCCCTGAAAGGAGGTTGTAGCCAGGTGGGAGTTGTTCTCTTCTCTCAGGCTACCAGCAACAGGATGAGAGGACGCAGTCTTAGGCTGCATCATGGAAGGTTTAGACTGGATGTTAGGAAGAGATTTTTCACAGAAGGAGTGATTTCCCATTGGATTGGGCTGCCCAGGGAGATGGTGGAGTCACCATTCCTTGATGTGTTTAAGAAGAGACTGGATGAGGTACTTAGTGCCATGATTTAGTGGATGGGATGTTAGGTAATGGGTTGGACTCAATGATCTTAGTGGTGTTTTCCAACCTTGTTAATTCTGTGAAATCCACTTACGCTTCCTCCTCTCCCCTCCATCTTCAGTGAAGGAATACCATTAATTTCACATTGCTGTGATATGTATAAGTCACTAGAGCTTCTAGGGTAAGGACTTCTGGGTACTTCTGCTGTTGGGGCTTGCCAGCCCTAGTGGGAGATGACAAGGTGACTTCTGCTTACAACCCAGAAGCTCCTGAAAAAATTTATCACCTGTGTAAGTCCCTACACTAGGGATTACTTAGGAGTCTTATTCCCAATCTTGTAACAGGGTCTGTTTTTAGGCTCTGCCTTTTTTGTGAGATGGAAAAAATGAAGGTAGCTCTGAAATTGACCACTTAGCTTACCTCAAGTTCTTCCTTAGAGCTCCCATTTAGATTTCTGGTCATCTCTTTCTTGGGGTATTTACAGTAAATTTCTTTCATTTTGTGGTTGCAGGCACTCAGACTTTTGAGTTGCACCAGACAAACTCAGATTCAACTCAGAGCAGCTGTTGCTTTAGCTGTTTCTCTCTGTTGTGATACTTGTCTAAGAGGTTGGGTTTGTCGTTTGTTTTAACCACATAAACAAATGTCAATATAGTAAGAAAATGGGCTTCCAAGGCTGAGGAAATGTAATATTTGTTTTTTCAGTCTTTATAGAATGAAAGATTAATTTTTATTCTACTGGACCTGAACTTTTATATGCAAATGAAGAACTGTGGAGTGGGAGAAGCTCTTCCCTTCTGTATAATTTTGAAATGTGCCTATCTGTGATACTGTGTGCCTTTTCTTAGTGGTCCAGACTACAGGTAAAAGATACATGTGTGGACATCAGAAATGAAGTAGAAAAACCAAATGCAGATTTGGCCCTTTCTCTGCTGAAAGTGTAGGGGAAATTTCAAAAAAGAAAGGGCTGCCACCAAGTCCTAGCGGATTTTTGGAACCTCCTCTGTGTTCGTTCTTGGTTTAAGGACACAAACTTGTTTTTCAGTAGCAGTAAGTAACTTTTGGGCAGAGTTTGGATGTAAAACCCTTAACATGGTTGATACATGGGAACAGGCTTTGCCCATCTTGAGTGGCGAGCACAAACATGTGCGTCCTCCAGGCCACCCATGTGTTGGAAGGGCAGGAAGTGAGGTTGCAACGGCCACTGTAGGTTAGCCTTCCAGTCAAGGACAAAATGACCTCTTGCCTTTGTGATCAGAAACCACACATTTAAAAACCAGCCATGTAGTGACCAGCACAATCATTAAGAAGTTTTTTTTTAAAAAAAGAGAGGGTGAGAGAGGGAAAGAGAATAGTATGTTGTTGAGTGTGAGAAATTACCTATTTGGTGAACGTAGTACAGAGGATGCAATTCAGATATAATGATGTTCTTGAGGTGAGAGACATTCCAAAGACCTGAAGAATTTTTGATTCAAGATGTGTGGTTGCAAGGGACCAAAACCTGTAGTTCTGGGGTTTTCAAGTACGAAAAGTGAAACTCCTCAGAAAAGTAAAGCAGAATTATAAGTATTGAAATGTGAGTTGGAGCACAAAATTTTGGGTGAAATTTTCCATCAGTCTTTGTAAAAAAAAACTTAGCAAGTGACGTATTTATTTTCAAAGCATTGTTCCTGGTATCCTGGCATGAAACGGTGTTATTACATCTTGGAGTATTTTTGTAGGACTGTTTAGGAGTTAGAGATGCAGTTTTGCTGTAGAGATGTGAACGTCTAGGATATTTTTGTTGTCAGTTTTAGCAGCTTCAGATATTCTCAAGAAAGCAACGCCTGGTTTTGTTTGCTTGTTTTTATTTTTGTTTTTATTTTTTTATGGTGTATAGGGTTCTGTGATGCTTGGAGCTATGATTTAGGTGTACTATTTCAAGACTATTGTGAATACTTTAGAGATCCTTCCTGCCCTTGTGTAGAATACTTGCCTAATAGTGATGGCACAAAACATCTTAAATGAAATCACAAAACCAGATTTCACAAGCCACTTAGCAGCAACAGAAAAGGTTAGTGTATGTTTTATGCTGGATTTGGGTTTGCGTTTTTTTTTTTTTCCCACAAGATTGGCTGTTTAGTACAGTGTACTACTGCTAGAAATAAGAGTAACGGTAAGCAGATTTTTGCCTTTGGCAAATACAGTCATTAAAACATAACTATAAATTGCTCCTTGTGTAACTGCCTGCATAGTATGTGCCATGGGTATTTTTCAGTCTGTTGCACTAAGTCGTGAAGGAAAATAATATGCATACGTATATTTTCAATGCAACTATATAAATATATGGCTTTATAATGGCTTTTTAGAAGTTGTGTTTTTCCAAATCACTTATTGATCTATCAGTGTGTCAGTTCTGGAGTCACAGACTGAGTATATTGGTTACTTTAATTTTTACTTTCAATTCATAATGCCAATTCATCACAACTAGAAAAGTATGGCTACTAGACAGACATATTCTTCCCATTATTTGGCATCTATTTTTAAGACCTTAAGCAACAGCCTACACATTAAGTGCTTTATCTACATTTTTCCCATTTGAGTTTCTTTATTGCATTTGAAGACCTTTGCTGAGTAATTTTCTACTAGAAAAATTTTTGTGTATGGGGCCATATGTGCTCTGGAAAATACTGTGGGACATTCCAGCTGGCTTGCCATGTAAGCTGCTCAGTTCCTGAAGGGCATGTCCACCTGCCTGTGGGGCCAGGAAGCAACTCAGCACAGGTTCTCAGCACCTTACAGGGTGGTTCTACTAAGCTAAAATTTGATCCTTATTCATTAGATTCTGTTGGACTCTGAATCTCCTTAAAGCCACCACTTGAAGTCTAAAAGAACATAGAAATCCTTTTCATAGAATGATAGAATCGTTTAGGTTGGAAGAGTCCTCTGCGATCATCAAGTCTGACCATTAACCCAGCAATACCACCACCAAACCATGTCCCTAAGCACCACATCTACATGTCTTTTATATAGCTCCAGGGATGGTGACTCAGCCACTTCCCTGGGCAGCCAGTTCAGTGTTTGACCACCCTTTCAACTGAAGAAATTTTTCTTCATATCCAGCAACTTGGGCTGTCGTGGCCCAAGTGCAGGACTCATCACTTGGTCTTGTTGAACCTCATACCATTGGCCTGGATCCATGCAGAGCCTTCTTGGCCTCCTGCGGATCAACACTCCTGCCCAATTTGGTATCATCTGCAGACTGACAGAAGGTGCACTCGATCCCCTTGTCCATGCGTCAGTAAAGATATCAATCAGCACTGACGCAAATACTGAGTCCTGGGACGCACCACTTGTGACTGTCCTCCAACTGGATGTAACTCCACTCACTACCATCCTCTGGGTTTCACCATCCAGACAGATTTGTATCCAGCAAAGAGCTCACCCATCCAAGCTATGAGCAACCAGTTGCTCGGAGAGTGCTGTGGGTAATGCTGTTTGATCAGGACAGTGCTACTGAATATCGTGTTGCTGAGTCTTAAGTTTCCCTTTATCAATGATCTAGGTGTAGATAACTGCTCAGTGTTTATGTTTAGGTCGCAAATCTACAGGAACTCTTTTTTTTCAGCCTCAAAATCATATTGAAAGGAACTAGTTATTTTTTGCTGTGACAAAACAGGTGACTTACAAAACAGAACTGGAAGCAAAACTAAATGTTGGACAATGCATTTAGAAAAAGGAGGATTTTTCTGTTACTCATAGCCTGTGCTGTAACAGCTTTGAGCATCTGTTCTTCTAATATGTTCTCAATGATATTCTCTTTATTTCTGCTCTGTCTGCTGTTGTCTTTTTCAAGCCTTTCAAGACAACTTTCTTGCTCAAAACAAATTCACAGCTTTATTAGAATATTTCTTTCTTCTATTTGTCCCTCTTCCCCCAAAAGAAAATGCCACGTGTATTGTGTCTCAGGCATGTGGAAAAATTGCAAGCAAAAAGTGTGCCAGACCATACAATCTTACCTTGGCTAAAGTTGCAGACGAAGATTATCTTGCCTCATTTTAGTTGTTTGAACATTAGATTCATAGGGATTATGAAAGGCTTTCCCAGTTGTCAGTGGAATGAGTGTTATCCCAGTGGGCAATTCATCCCAAATGTGCGATACATCTGTCTCCAGATGGGATGAATTTCCTCTCATGATACTTCTCTCTTGTCCAACTGTGGAAAGACAAGCTGGACAACAAGTTTAAAGTAAACACTTAATTTCTAGACAGCCACAGTTGGGTGAGTTACATTCTGCCAAGGCCACTGATACAGCTGTGAGAATGCTCTGCATAAGCCCACCACTCACCACAGAGCTCAGCCCTGACAGAGATCCATTCTTTTTCGTGCACTCACCGCCTTAGTTAGAATCATATTTAGGGACACTTGAGGACACTGTTGCCAGCAGTTATAAGGAGTGAAATGGATTTTAATAGTGACATCTCTTGGTCAGTTCCTGGGAGCAGAGAAGTGTTGTTCATGCTTTTGCTGAAGCGCAGTTAATTGAGGGAGTTCATGGCTCCACTGCTCTCAGTACAAATGGCTTTTTGTACATAGCAAATATGTGGTCATTGAAATTTTTATGTTCAATATTGAATCCACATGCGACATCTGAGATATGACCTCAACAGATCTTGTGATTTCTCAAGCTTTTAAAATTAGTCATTATAATGCTAACTCTAATTATAAATCTCCAGCAAGAGCATATATCCAGATATATTCAGTGTCACCCAAAAAGAAATGTAAGCCCTTCCCTAAATATTTGACTCAGTGTCAGGACATGCTGAAGTAGCTGGTGGAGAGAGCTGTTTAAGCGATGTGAATTACATGTTTTTTACTGGGAAATGTTTTTCTTTAGTAGTTTGGCCATTTGAAATCAGTTTTAGAAGACTGTTTAAAATATGCTGACTATGTCAGCTAATATGCATTAACATCTTTTGTGTAAGCACATATCTCTTTCCTAACAGCACAATAGACAAAATACCTCATGAATGTTGATAACAAGAAAAAAGCACACTGCCATGTTAAAGATCTTGCAATCCAGAGAGAGAAGCAAAGTAGCAGTGAGATGAAGACCAGCTTCATCCGTCAGTTTTCCCTGGCCTGAGTGTTTCTCTGAATTTACCCTTTCTTTTCACTTGCCAAGAAGGAATTCCGGGGCAATTGGATGCTTAATTGCCATTAAAAATGGATTAATCTCAACCCAGTCAAAGCTCCAAGCGTCACGGAGGAAAATATCTACGCTAGTAAATAATGTGAAATTGTATGTTCTGGTTACCATGTAACTGGAGGTGAAGAAACTCCTGTTTCAGTGCTAGAAAATCATGTTACTTCATGTGCAAGAAGGAAGTGTGTGCCTTTTGAATTAATGGTTTCTGACAGTGGTGAGCATAACTCATCTTTTCCTGGCTTCATTGTTCACAGTCTGCTTACAGTTGTGATACATTGGATGGAAGGAATTACCTGAGAGAAGTTTGCATTTTTGTTTTGGAATAATTACTTGTGGCATGCTTGAGGGAGGGGATTGTCTTGCTCTGCTCTGTGCTGGTGCAGCCTGACCTTGAATCCTGTACACAGTTTGGAGCACCACAAAATAGGAAAGCTATAAAGCTATTAGAGAGGTTCTAGGGGATTGTGGAGGGTCTGGAGGAGAAGCCATATGAGGAGCTGCTGAGGTCACTTGGCATGTTCAGCCTGGTGAAGAGGACACTGAGGGGTAACCTCATTGCAGTTACATCTTCCTTGTGAGGGGAAGAGGAGGGACGGACACTGATCTCTTTTCTGTGATGACCAATGACAGGACCCAAGGGAAGGACCTGGAGTTGTGTGAGGAGAGCTTTAGGTTGAATATTAGAAAAAGATCCTTCACCAGAGGGTGTTTGGGAGCTGGAATAGGCTCCCCAAGGAAGTGGTTGCAGCGCCAAGCCTGGCAGAGTTCAAGAAGCATTTAGACATGTCTCTGACACGTGGTGTTACTCTTGGGGCTGTCCTGTGCAGGGCCAGGAGTTGGACTTCAGTGATCCTTATGGGTCCCTCCTAACTCATGATATTCTATGATCCAATTATGTTGTTATGTTGTAAACAAAATGTATGGCTCTTGCATAGCCCAGGAATCTATAAGTTACCTGAATATTAAACAAATATTTACAAGTGTAAATTTAAAATGAGATGTATGCTATCTATAAGTAGATAGGGACTTGGTTTTCAGCATTAAGGAAAAACACAAGTTAGATAAAATCAAATCCTTTTCCAGTTACGCACTTTATCCTCAAGGTTAAATGGATTAAAACTCTCTTTCGAGAGGAAATCAACCTAAGACTGAAAATGTGGTCAAAAGCGACGCATTGTGTCAGCCTGATGTTTGACTTTTGATAGCACATCCCCAAAGATTTCTCTTTGACGTACCCTGAACAGGGAACACTTGTTTCCCACGAAGCCTGTTGTTGCTGATAAAGCTCATTTATATCAAAGTGGTATCTAATACAGCACTACTGTACTCTGGCCTTAAGAAAAAAAACAGTTGAGTAGCTTATTTGGTTTTATAAGCCTGCTGTGCCTAGAAGTGTATTTTAACTATTCTGTCCACAACCCAAATCACAATAACTAAGTTTGTACAACACATGTTTTTAAACAGAGCTTAAAACATTATTGCAGTTGAAAACAAAATAGAAGCCATAAAATTTGTGTTTCAGGGACTGTGTTAATATACTTGTGATAGTAACATGGGGATGCTTTCCTTTGATATTTGAGGCCTCTATGTGAGTGACAGAAAGCAGGTCTCCTAGGAATCTCCTTAGCTTGAACATTTTGTATGATTAAGTGAGCAATAGAGCAGAAGGGTATGAAGTATTTCATGTTAACTGCAGGCCCAGGCAATTCTGTAAGATGCACACACAGATGCAGAAGCAGTGAGAAATCAGATGAAAGTTGAATATGCCGTGTTCGACATAGGTAAGACTAAAACCTTGCTCATGGTCAGGAGGAAGCACTTTGGAGATTAATGAAAAGCTTGTTGCCCAGCTCAGACCATGTGCTGTCTGTTGCCAGGTTCAGCATAGGGGTCAGTTCCGGCAGCTTTGGATTTTGTAGTGACTGGGGGTGAAGTCACTGTTTCTGCAGTGCGCACCAGCACCCCTCCATTTGTGTTCCCTAATGATGGCTACAATTGTGTGTTGTTTGCTAACATAACCGTTCATCAGACTGTACAATTCAGAGACACTTTCATCTTTCAGAGATCTGAGATGACTCACGGATGGATTTTTTAAAGTGCCTGCTGTGTTAGGAGATATGATTGGGGAAGCTCACGACTGTCTTTCTGAAAAAAACTGAGGGGTCGTATTGAAAAGGGAGGTAGATACTTTTTCTCTTTCCTTGAAAATGTGACTTGACTGCATCATTATGAGGTGCCTCTGAAATCTGTTGCTACAAGCAGCCATTGTTGTAACACTTAGTACACCAATTCCCCTAACCCTTCTTTCTACTCTTGTTTTAGTTCCATGAAAGGTAGCACTTTTTGGTGATGCATGAAACACAGAGCTTGTACTTTCCCTTTCCAAATTTCTTGAGTATAGACAGTTTAATTTTTTTTCTCCCATGTCTTTGCAGCTTTAAAAGACAGGTCAGATGCCCTGTATATTCAGTTTTAAACTCTTCTGAGGCTGCTTAGAGAAATGTTGAATCCATTTCCTATACATCCATTAGGATGGTGACAGATCTTACATAACCAGACAAAATGTGTTGTGTATTGGGAGCTTGACTGGCAAAACCTACTCAAAATTTGCCTTTCAAGTAATTGAAAAAGAGATTGCTTTTGAAACTTACGTTACGCACTTGTGTGATGATTTGAACCAAGCACGTGGACCATCCCAAAACACCCTCCAAAACACCCTTCCCTCCCCCCTTTAGTCCCCCAAAATCTCCAAGACCCAAAACCCCCAAGACCACCCCCCTCCCCTCAAATCCATAACAACTTGGAAGTTTTGCCTCTATAACATCTGGTTGATAGGAGTTTTGCTCATTAGGAATGAACTTGGGACCATCTCTGTTTCAGTTTCACACATTAATACAGGATTACTCCATGTTCAGTCTGGAGTAATTGTAGGATGCTGCAGCCAAGCTTTTCTTTGGACAGTGCATGTCAGTTTTGCAAGACAAGTGGGTAGCAAGTGGATCCTATAGACTCTAAATTTACATTGCACGCAAGGTTGTCTTCCTTACCCTGTCTGGCATTTTGACTGCCAGAGCATTTGGCTGTCACAGCTGGAGCAGTGGCCAGCCTGAAAACAACAGTAAGGATGTAACATGAGTACATTATAAGTGAACAGCAGCCACAGTCCAGAGGCTAGGGGCATCCTTTCTGAAAATTTTTGTATCCTATTGTTAAAATGTGCTTTCTTTCCACTCGTTAAGTAAAAATTAAAATATGTACTATCCTGGATGATGTGAGCTCTTGCTGAGATTAATAGTAATGTTGAGACTGATGCAGAAGTTTTTTCCTGTTGCATTTGGATTTGCTTTAGATTTCTGGTTTAATATTCTGCCTGAACACATCTCTTGTTAGGGTTTGTTATGGGGGTTTTTTCCTCGCTCTTGGACTTTGCATTTAAATGAACTACTTTCTTCAAGGGATTTTAGTAGAATCGTGGCTGAACTAAAATGTATCCAAATAGAAATAGTAAATAACCACTTTCTCTCACAGTCTGGTTTTATAGTTTATAACCGCCATGTACTCACAACACTACTTATTCTCATGTTTTCAGCCTGTATACAAGGGTTCTGTTTTCACATTTGATGACTTAAGAATTGCCTACTCCTTCATTTCTAGTAAAGTGTTTGCTTATGCGTAAAAAAAATGAGAAAAATGAGCAGGCAAAGACAAGAAAACAAAACAGAGAAGAAAGTGGTCTGAATAACAAATGATTTTATTTTCTTCTCAAGCACTACTTAATGTTAAAAAATGAAAACCTGAGAAGGTGATTAAATGATTTTTGCCTTGAAACAGGGAGAGGAGTGGTAAAGTAGGAGGCAAGGGATGAAGGTTGGAGTTTCCATCCCCAGTTATGTGCTGGCTGCTATGCTGCTGAATTACACTGAAAGCACTGAATGGTGCCATTATATTCCTTTTCAAAAGTTGTGGGCTATGAAATTCAATCTGAGGTATTTTTAACGAGTGTTGTGAACCTCAGTTGCAGCTCTTCCCAAGAAACAAGGAGCGTAGTGTGCTGCTAAATAGTGCTAAGGCCAGGGGTTAAACTCATTCAGTTTTTTTCCTTGCAGGGAGAGAAAGTAATATCAACAGTTATTTGACAGGTATGTAGTTGGTTCCAGAACTGAGCTTTAGTAAAACAGATTTCTGAAAAGTGAGGTTCACATCAAGCTCCCATCCAGTTTCTGAAAACAAATCTTGTGGTGTGTTTTCCAAAGCCAGTGCCCACAGCACACACACTTGTGCTTGTGCTGTGGGCATCCTTGTGCTCCAGGACACTGAGCCTAACAATGTGCCACAAGGCACATCCTTGTGGTGGATGTGCAGCTCATGCCAGATGGAGACATCCGCCTCGTTACACCCTTCGGCTGCAAATTAAACATAGATAATTCAGAGGTAACCTTTGTCCGAGAGGTGCCTGCTGGCATCCCTGCCTCTTCACTAAAGGTTTTGTTGTCATAGCTGGAGTGGCTCTGGTCTGACTCCCACTCTTCTTGCCCCTCCGAATAAGATATAACTTTTTAGAGAAGCGTCTTTAGTGTGCACCTGGTTTTACAAAAGCTGTGTAGCACAAAACTATTGTTGCTTTCCATTTTTAGTACATGCTGAATTGTGAGGTAGTTTGTTTCAGATCATGAGGAAAGCACTGTTTAATGCATCTGCTCTGGAACTCACTCCAAGATCTGAAATTCATGTGAGGTTGGCTCTGGTTTTTGCAAGTCATCACCATTCAGTGTCAAGGCTCTGAAGCTGGAATACGTTGTGTGAATGATACTCTTCAAAAAGGAAAATAGTCACTTCCAGCCGTAGATGTTTGCCTTGCTAAAGGAATAAAGGACAGCCACAAACCACTTTTTAGTTTTGCTAGTAAAATTAGGCAGATATGACTCAGCATTTACAGGAGCTAATTTAGGGAGTAAAATGATATATTTTTGGTAAGTTTTCTCATTGTTCTTTTAATGCCTCATTTTTCTTGTCCACTGTGCATTTTAATGATGTTCAAGAAAAGTAATTTTGTTTTAGTAACAGTGGCGCTGCCAAGAGTCTCCCACTGGAAGTCTCCGAGAACTAAATGGTTGGGGTGTGAGATTTTGCAGCCTTAAACAGTTACTTAAAAGACTCATTCTGCCACTACTGATTTCCCACAACTGTTTTATACCTATCTGAAAGAAGTTAGCAGTAATGGTTGTACTACAAGAAACAAGGTTTGGGTTTCTTTTCAGGAGGACAAATTAACTTGTTTAGGGACCTGTTTTTGTAGTTTGATCTTTTTTAGGGTTAGGATATTTTTAGCATTACCATGATGAACATTCACATTTCATGTGAAGGCATGCATTGTCCCCACTGGGACAATTCCTTAGAGGATCGTTAGGCAGACAACAATGAAGTTTTCCAACTGAATTCATAAGCAGAGGGGATCACAGCACCCCTCTTATGTTGATAAAACGAATTTTCAGTGTATGTGTCAGAAATACAGTGGTTTTGAAATCAATACAGGAAAGTTAATACAAGGTCAGTTGTATTTTCTAACTGGAAGTTAGATGTCAGCTGGTTAAAATGCTGTAAATACAGCTACAGGAATCAGTGAAGCAGGAAACTAATCATGAAGTATTTTGTTAATGCTTTTTACCATGAGGAACATTTTGTAATAAACAGATGTCTACTTGGACTAGAGTGGCCAAAGGCTGAATGGTTTTTGTCTCTGTGTTTAGCTGGTGAGAGGTTTCAGTTTTCCTTTGGTATTGATGACAGTAGGATGGATGTGTGAAATAAATTCTGTGGGATTTTGTCCCTACAGCTGCTCCGACCGTCTGCCTCTTTCTTCCCCTTTCTTTTTCACAAAAGGCTCTACTAGTTTTGTGGTGTTTGCTACTGGTTCTGCAGTAACAAACTCCTTGTCAGTTAGAAATTAAAGTAATTTAAAGGTGGGAAATAAAATAATTTTTAATATCAGTTTTAATTTTTAAGAACTGCAAAGAAATCGGGTTATTGGATTGTTACACCTGAAGATGACAAGTTGGTCTGTGGTGTGAAAGGCTCCATTCTGAAGGTGTCCAGCCCATGTCTTCTCCATTTTGTTTCCTCACGTGCACATTAAAATGGCATATATAATAACAGTGTGGGTGGTATTTGCCCATTGAGGTATAAAACTGTGATTTTATGAGCCAAGTGAAAAGAGACTAAGCAGAGTCTCCATTTCTGGTAGTTGTACTGTACTGTAATTATATAGTTGTACAGCTACCTGAGGATTTTCTGTACCTGAATTTTGTATTAGTCTGATTCTGCTGTAAGAAAAAGCTTATGCAATACTAAAGATAGCCTCATCATAAAACTTTACTCTAGTTTTTCTAGATAATATTTTCCTTTTTCTTTCCACATTATTTGACTATTAAAGAGAATTATCTAGTGTTCACCTGAATTTTACTGTTGGCTATTTCTGCTAAAGTTGATTTTTAGGCATTGGGAAAGTTTTTAAAGTTTAGTAAGAACAATCCTCCTTCTGCCCATTTTAGAAAATATTTTGGCATAAGCCACTTTGTCATGATCAGAAATTCAAGAGCATGATTACAATAACAAATCTGTGTATGTTCAAATGTTGAAAATTGTTAAGTTTCTTTTGGAGACCATGCTAAAATGCAGCAAATTAGATGGCTTGCAACCATGAAAGTGAATTAGATGGTTATTAAAAGCCTTCTCTTTGTATTTTTGCCTCAATAATTGTTTGCTGTACTGATTTTTGGTTAGCAGTCAAATTCTTAAAATACTCCTTGTTGAAGTCATGCTCTTTGTCACAGCTGATAGGTGGCAGGTAAAGTGTGATTTTGCTGCTGCATTTTTTTTTAAGGGCAGATATTTGGAATATAACGCACCTGAAGTAAAAGCACTGTATCTTACAATCACACTGTTTGAAAAAAGGTGCCACCATAAACAAAGTTGATTGAAGGGTAAAAGTGTACATCAGAGACTATGAAAGGGAATTAAGGCATTAAGGGAATACAGCTTAACGTAGTGAGTATGAAGTAGGAAAGCAATCCACAAAAATCTTGAAAGAAAAGAGCACTAAATAATCTTATTGTACACACACAGCAGATGATCAATTGCCTGTTTTCAAGGCAGTATAAGAGACTTATTCTGTTACTGCAATTGGCCTCAATCCACCCTTTGATGGTATGTGCCCAGTCTGTGCAAAAGCATGTGGGATATGTGCCAGGAGTTGAGCCTTCAACTAAATTCAAATGGAAAATATCTTAAAAGGAATGAGGTGCTTTTAGGTTATCATGAAAATCTGCCTCTTCTACACTCTCTTTTTAAACGGGATGCATACTTGGTGTCTGCAGGTACACAGTGGGGATCTTCCTGCTTAAAAGTAGTGGTGGGAGTATGTGACTCCCTGGTATGTAGGAGTGATGAATTATGTTTCTTACAGCACTTCTTACCTACCCAGTCTAATAACTACAGCAAGGTAAAAACTAGTCAGCCCAGGTGTAAGAGCTATCTTTAAGGTCTAATGCTGTTTTTATAGTTGTCTAATCCTTCCTCTATAGGATTAACACCTGCACTTTGAAAGGGAGGAGAGAAGGGCAGAGGATCTCCAAGTGTCTTGGCAGTATTGGGTCCAGAGAAACAATACTCAGACCAGTGCTTCTTGCCTTTAGTTCCACCTTTCAGGAAATAGACTTTTGCTAAATATGGCATTTCATTTTACACCAGAAAGGAGAACTGTTTAAAATCCAAAATTTTTATTCAGATGCTGACAGCATTGTTCTCCTATGAGTAGTTCTCAAGCCTTCTTTAAGTATGAGTTTCTGACAAGGTTATTTAAGAAGTCTATTGTTCAATCTCATCTTTGAGGTTATTTTTATACTGTTTGTTTGTCATGAATGCTTTTTTGTTGGTTTTCATTCCTTCCAAAGCTGTACATACATACATAATTTTAACAGCTTTGAATAAGTGAGAAAAGTTAAATTCTTATTTTTAGTATTAGTTATGACTGTATATGACTTCAGAAATAGTAATGAAAATACTGGATGAAGCTTTCACAATCATTTCTATGAAGCTGGTAGATTGGAGTATAAAAATAATTTGGCAATCAGGCTGATCTGATACCAGGGATTTTTTTTTGCGGCTAACCATGAAAGAGCAAATAAAATTTTAAATTTAGTACAATATAATATTTAAGTATTTGTAAGAGATTTAGCATGAACAAGTTACCACATTTCACTTTTGAGCATTCGAGCACCCAAAATGTTACAGTAACAGGACATTACTGGAAAAATTATCTGCCATTATATGGTGCCTGGTATGGGTATGAATGAGGAGTGTACCTTTTTCCTTTAAATAAGCATAAAGGAATTATTTACTCTCCTAAACAGTTGTTATTAATACACAAGCAAGTGTAATAAAAAAATAAGAAAGAACAAAAAAGACCAGACTTTTTTTCTGACCTGTTTGCAGTTTTGAAGAAGAGAAGGAAAACAGTCTGTCTTTCCACATGAAGTATTTTTCTTACTTTGACTAAGAATGGGACTTAACATTTTTCAGATGGTCAGAAAAAAGTGTTTATTTTACTTGTTGGGTTTTGGGGGGTTTTTTTGGATTTTGGTAGAAATAGAGGGAAGATGGATTGAGTTAGGACTGAGATAACGAGCAGACAGCAAAATGTTGAATGTATAACAGGCTAGTTTGACCGGGTACCTTTGTAGCTTGCAGCTAAATGTAGTGATGCACATTATTCATAATTTAGAACTTGATGTTTCCTGAAAATGTAAAGTGACTTTTAAAATACGATTTCATAGAGCTAAATGAAACGCCAGTTCAAAATGCATTAAGCAATAAGGATGTGTAGCTGGAAATCAGTGAGCTTCTTCTCTTTGCAGTAAATTCATAGTATTATTTTGATGTAAGTAAATACTACATCAGGAGCATAATAGTAATTCCCTGGTATATCGGGATGATTGGAGCTCACTTTGTCTAAAATAAACCCTGTAACACAGATGTCTGGCTCCTTTTTGTCAGGAGTAAAAGATGTAACTGAATTGCTCAGGAAAAATTCACTGCCAGTGTGCTCAGGTGGCTGGTTTGGGGTAGGAAGAATTTCCCACCGCAGCTGCAATATTTTCTCATCGATTATACAGGAATCTGGTTGTCAACAGAAAAAGGAGCAGGGAACTGCCATGCGCTGCAGCTGCTTCCCAGCTCAAGTGTGTTGCATGTGACCTTTCCCCAGTTGTATTCCACCAGAATACCATGCCCTCCTGTTTCCTTTCCCTCGATACCTTACAGTGTGGTATCTGCGGTAGCAAGTGGTCTGGAGATACAGTCTTGCCGCCAACCTTCATTGCTTCCATACTTCCATGTCCAGACATGTCCCATTTGCATACCTCATCCTTCTCCTTTGATCTTTACCTTTGCGTGAGTTCTTTTCCTTCTTGATGTGAGCTCTCATTCAGTGGTGCCCAAGGAGAGCAGGGGGTAGGTCTCCTGGCTCTCCTTTCCCATGTCCTCCATATTTGGCAGCATTAGTGACCCTCCCTCATTCCAGTGTATGCAGCTTTTGTGACAGTCATGTAATGGTCTTGGGATTTCTCACTGTAGCAGGGAGAGGCCCTCCTGTAGCATAGGCTGTAGCACAGCCTTTCCCCACCCTGCAACCTGACGTGTGTGTTTTGGGGGAACTCATGGGCCACCATGGATCAGACTTGTGCTGGTGTGGAGCTGGGAAGTCAGCCAAGCTCTGGCTTTATGCAGACACAGCCATGCCTGTGGGACAGGAGCCAATGAAGCTTGCCTAGTACTTGCTGTCTGAGGCATGGCAGCAGGGCCACACTTGATGGTTGGAAAATGCCTTCCAGGTTATGTGGAAATTTGTATTTTCTCTTGGGCCTTGTAACCATGTTCAAGTCAGGCACAACTGTTGACTACAGATGATGTCATCAGTATGGCACACTCATTTCTGAATGCCTCCTCTGTCAGCTCGTGTTTGCTGTGCTCTGAATGACTCCTGGTTTGCTTCCATACCCAGTGGACTGAACTTTTAATTTATTGTGTTTAAATTTTTTACCGGAGATGTCATGATGGAACTGCACTAAATCAACATCTCTTTGAAACCTTGTGAGTTCCTGCTTCTGTGGATGTTGTACTTCTGGTCCTGCAAGACCAGAGTTTCATCAGGCTCTAAATCTCAGCAGATTTTATGTGCACAGCATTTTCTTTGACGGAACTGTCAGATTTGATTTTGAGGTAGAGTGATCAAAGCTAAGATGAGTTTAGAATAATAATATTTACAGATACTATAGTAAGAAGCATTTCATGTTATTGAGGCATACTCCAGAGAAAATGCCAAGTGACATAAATACTACAAGACTGCTTTTCCATCCTCCAAATGCCTGTAAGGAAAAAAAGCCACTTTATGAAAACACACAGCGGGTTTTAATCAGGTGCTTTTACTCATAGTCTGAGATCAGACAGGCATGCTCTTCTCAGCTAACCTTAGGCAGTGTGGAAACACAGGTAGGCTCTCTGCCTTTTTTCCTGTTGGTCAGAAATATCCATGCACCCAGACACTCTTTATTCCTGGGAAGAATGATGAAATTTGGTCTTTGTCAGACAGAAGTCCATCAGTTACTTTAGCAAGACATACCTACACGTGAGCATGTTTCTATTTTTCTGGTTGTGCATGAGAGGAAAGATTCTTGCTCTGAGGGCAACTGATAAACAGGTCTTTCCTCTTTCTGGTAGCCCTAGCTACTACTGTGAAGGCCTGAGCCTAGTCCAGAAGCAGGAGCATTTGCCTCTAAATCACTTTTGGATGTGTTTTCAGAGCAGTAAAGTAATATTGTTATTACACTCAGTCTTAATGTTTTCAATATTATTCTGTCACCTTCAAAGAAATGCACTTACCAGGAAGCTCTTTCATTAAGAGGCAAGGTTTGTTTGTGCCTGTGCACAGTGATAGATGGGCAGCTTTATGTTGGTACTGAAATACAAAGTGCAATGGTCAGTGTGGGCTGGGTGGTGGACACGGGGACTTCTTTCGGTTTAATGAAGCTGGAGAATGTGAAGTGAGTGTATTCAAATATTTTTGCACTTGAGATTTATTTTAGATGTGTGTCAGATCAAAAGTGCACTGTCGAGAAAAATAGATGTCTTTTTTTTTCCTCCCTCTTACGTGACATTTTGGTATGTATTCCTTTGGTTACTGCAAGGTTATGGAGAATGCTTAAAAAATTTAGTACTTTTATCTGCAATTGTTCTTGATGTGTTTTCTGGCAGCATTCATGAGGCTAATGTTTGCTACAGCAAACAGTAACAAACAATTAATAAAATAATCTGAGTGAACTTTGGTTCCTGATAGCATAGGTCTGTTATTGGCTCTGGGAGTATGTTTGGCAAAAACATGCTCAGCAAGTTCTTGGAGAAGTGAGCTTGGCTCTTTCCTTTAGACTTTTGAAACCAGCCAGCATTGAAGGGTTTGATCATTGTGTTCTGTATCACCAGGGTGACAGTGCTGCTGTGGCGGCACATGCATCCTGTGCTTTCTGTAGGAAAATGTCATAATTTCTCTGGTGTGAGCCTCACTATGGAGTATTTACTTTTCACAGGTCATATTGGAAAATGATAGATAAATTACTGTTGGAAAGATATATTACCTTTTGTACTTCCATTTGTGGCTGAAAACCAGGTATTACCCTGGTGGTAAAAAAGGCCATTTATTTTTTGGTGTCCCAGTGAAACAGAGACCAATCTGTGTAGTTATACATCTAGGAAGGGATAGGATTGAGCAGTTGCTCACTCACAAGTAGGCTGTTGGTATGCCTGGAGATGCCTGGACTTGGGCTTAGGCTCAGGTTTAAGCCAAGTCAGCTGGCCTGCTGACCTCTAATGGTTTTCTTTTCTTCGTTTCATTACTGCTGTTTTATTTTGCTCTAGAAATTATTTAATGAGCTGAAAGGGAAGGGGCCAGTCTGCAGGTTGAGTGCAAGGACATTTGTTCAGGGTGTGATTGGTCTCTTGTAACAGCAGGGTTTGTACAATTTAATGGGTTATTATTTGTTCTGAAGTAAGTGTAGATCTGTGTTTCAAGGTTTCTTGAGTTAAAATAGGTGCATTTGTCCAAGGAACAAAAATACTTGATTTCAGCGATTGGCCTTTTTATACAGAGAGTATTATTTTTTTGCAGAAGACTTGCTGGTGAGCTATAAATTACGGTATTTTCTGCAGATCTGGATTTAATGGATGGGCTGATTAAAAGAATCCTACAATCAGAAGAGCTGCGGTTCTGGCAGCTAATATTGGGCTAGAACATCTGGTCTCTGTAGAGGGAAGACTTTTGGTGCTTGGAGGGAAACACTTGCCCATGACTCCTCCAAATTTCTCACCAGCTCTGTTAGGGTAACACAGGCAGGCCTAGATCAGCCTCAGTGCTTCACAGCAGGAGGCTTGGGATAAGCCCACGTAAGGTCAGAACCCAGGTCTTGAGCCTTTTGTGTATCAAGCAGCGTTCAGCAAACCCTCAGTCCCTGGTGTATCGTATGATAGGTCTGTTGGTGAACAGTCTGGTTTCTGTATGTTGTACACAGATGTACATAGTATCACCTGACATGAAGGGCTGTGGGATGAAATAACTATCTTGCAAATGTCACAGTAGAAACTTGCCTTGGCAGACATATGAAAACCATATCCCAAGTCTTCCTCTTCTACCTCTTCTATTTCCCGATATTTTGCCTTCAAAAAATAAAAGTGCAGTAAAGATGGATTTAGAGCTGCCATCCAGGGGTGGATGGATGTATTCTGTAGCTTTAAAACTCATGTATTTCTTGTCAATTGCTCTGTGGGTATGGCTGTAACATCCACTGCTTTTGTAAATAGTCTTGACAGTGTTGTTTGTTGAGTAATTTCTTAGCGTAATAATTTCTCTGCCACTAATTAAAAGTATATTTATAACCCTAGGCTTTGTTTTCTTCTTACAGCAAAGAGCTCCAGGGAAAGTTTTGCATGATGCCGTTTGCAACCACCTGAACCTTGTTGAAGGCGACTATTTTGGCCTTGAATTTCCAGACCATAAAAAGATGATGGTATGTAAAAGCATTAATTTTTGTCTGGTTTTCATCTGCATGCATACTGTATTCTCTCCTTCTGCACTTTACTTGTAAGATATATTTAATCCTCAATTTGCAAAAGGAAAAGGACTTTCTTTAAAAAAAAAAATGTTCTTGCCTACTGGAGTTGAAGAAATGTTTTTAAACCCTGATTGCTCCTGTCAGATTTCATCTGTGTTAAAAATAACAGCCAAGTCAGGCACAAGTTTGAAAAGGCATTTTGCTTTTATAAGTTTCTGTAGAGAAGCCAAAGGCTGGACTCTGGACTGTCACAGAGCCTCAGCTCTTGATTTTGCAGTCCTGCTTGATTTGGAGTGCAGAAGTAATCTTTCTTCACCGACAGAAAAGTTGCAATGATTGCGGCAGAGTTCATGGAAGAGATTGTTGAGCAAGGAAAGGGATAGACAAAATATAACAAGGTTGATTAAAAATGGACAGCAAATTGAAAAAATAAATGGATGAAAGTCGTATCTAGGAAGCTGTGTGGCACAGACGTGTGTCCTGGTCCTGACACTCTGGGCTCCGAGACCAGCAGCTGGCAACATTCAGGCATTGCACTTACAGTATCATGTAGCAGAGAAAGCCAAAGGCTAGTGACTTATTAGCCTTCAATGACTTTCTTTTTGAAGTTTGTTTTACTGTAGACTTACTGTGTGACCTACTGGCATGTGTGCTAGTTATCTGGATTGCTTTACCAATGCGTTCTGATGTACATTGGATTTTACGCCTGTTGGGTGAATTTTGCGCCTGTAGCCTGGCTGACCTAAAGGAGATGAGATTGGGCAATTAGAAAAAAAAATTAATCTGTTTTCTCTCCATCTAGCTAAAATATGCATAAGGAGCAATATTTCTTAATGAAATAAATGGTAGTAATCTCTTGTCTGTCATGCCTTAGTACAGGCATAGGTGTTAGACAACAGACATTAAAACTGTGCACTAGTGGTTCTAGTGTTTTAGCTTAACTATAATTAAATAGGAAATTTTTGACAACAGATCAGTCAGTGTTTAGAAATAATCTACTTCTCAGTTTGCTCCTGGAATTACGGCAAACACAATTTACTAGAAGGTTTAGTAGTATTCTGCCAGGTATCCTTGGCTAATGCTTTAAGTAACTTGAGAGCTTAACATAACTCTTCAAAACAGTGCAACTGTACATTAATATTACAGCAGAGAGTCTATGTAGCCATGTTAATAATGACATTCTGACATTCCTGATGTATGTATGTAAAACTGAAATGAATCCTAACATCTTTTGTATATACAGTTGCTTTTTACTTTTCTAGAAAATAGAGAAGATTATTTGATCAACCTTCTCTACTACACGAGTCATTAAGTTTCAAATAGGTGACCCTCTGTGTTTTACTAAGAGAACTGAAGTAAAGTAACAGTTTTCAGCCTTGTGAAAACAGTATGGTTTCTTTGCTTGAGGCAGAACACAGGAGAGGTTGAGGTGCTGCCACTGCCTGAGGCCCTTGCAGTGGCAGAAATTGACTGGCTGGAAATATGTCCAGACGGTCACAGTGGGGGAGACTATTCTGGTGAAGAGGAAGGTGCAGAAGACTGCCTAAGGCTATTGCTGGTTTAACCTGAAGGAAAATGGCTCTGTGGACTAAGCATGGTAACTTACCTGGCTCCTACTCTTGCAAAACTAAATACTAGCCAAATATCTGAGAGCACCAATGTATGTTCTTACTGGTTATTCCAGTCTTTACTTCTGAAAAACGGGGAGATAGCGCAAAGCTTGTCCGTATCTAGTCAGCTATGCCCAAAGAATGGTGAGATTCAGTGGAACTAATGCCGTCAACCACCTGAAAGCAACTCACAGAAACTCTGAACCAGAAGATTTGATTATGAATTATTGTTTCAACATGGAACAGCCCTCTGAGAGTATTACTTACACTTAAATTATTGTAACAAGTTTATATGATGCAGTTGAGGTGAATGTTCCTGTGGGATTTAAAATTTTCTGAGCTTGATAATGGCCATAAAGTAGGACTCGAGCATTGTGATACATGGAGGGGTTTCCTTATATTTTTTGGGAATTTGTTTTAGCTGCATAGTTTGAATTATAAGCCCTCTCATGAGGTCTATTCCTCTTCCTTTCTATAGAAAAGAAGGTAGCAAGGCAAAATATAGACCTAGAACTCCTGGGCCTACCTTGGAGAGGCAGGGGCAATCTCTGGGAGGGCACAGGGGATAAGGGGAGCTCTTGTTGGGCACCCCAGGGACATAGGTGTTAGACCAACTTCGGCTGGACGAAATGGTGAGCGGCAGCTAAGAAAGTTATAAATATAGGCAGATTGTTGCTCTTCTCTCTCTTTGGATCCTGAAACTTCACTAGTAAAGCTGTTCTTTCCCTTTACCCCTATCAAATCTGCATTGTGTTTTAATTCTTTATTCCGATTTTAGGCAACCATTGTGCAATTAAAAAAAATGCAGTTAATGGTGTGTCTGAGTAATAAAACACACATGCTTATTTTACTTTCATATCACCTGAATAGAATGAGCTGCTTTTCCAGTATAAAGTGCAATGTAAAAGGAAAAATAAATATTTAGAGCATATTTGTTTGAATGTCATATATTCACAGTTCAGCTGTGTTTCTTTCAACAAGCAAGGGTCCAGACCTCATATCTGATATATTGACAGTTGTATGTCAAGATGCCTGGTAGCTGTATACATTCAAGCACCACACTTGTAGCAGACAAGAACTGATGAAGATGGGAGATGAATGTGAAGGGTCTGAGGGCTGCGCTTCCTGCTGGGACAAGGAGAAATGAGGCACTGTTGCCAAGCATGTGGTTTCGCAGAGTTTCATCACATTTGATGGCTGCCCCAGTTCTCCAGCTGCTGAAATCTGGTCATCGTCATGGAATGCCAGCCTTTGTTTAACAAATAAATAATCTAGCCTTTGTAATTCTGGAGCAAATTGAAAACGTAAATCTTAATTGAGTCCTCCCGTTATTTTTCATTTCCAGTTTATAAACCAGTCACGGATTTACACTGTTGTCATGTTTTAGTGTTTAGATACAGTGTGGGAGTTGTGTGATGCATAAATTTTGACTGCTTGGGTTTGCTTCATTTTGCTACACCTTTCTCCCTACATGCATTCAATACATGCATTTGTAGTATCCAGCAGTCTGTTTAAGGATGTTATAACTTACTTGTAGGATGATTGGGAAGTAAAGAAAGGGATGATGCACTCGTGTGCTCATGCTGTATCATAAAGTCCCTCTGAGGAGAAGAGAGATTTTTTGTTGTTGTTGTTCTCAAGTAAAATATATTACTCCCATAATCTTGTACATTGACTGTTTTATATTTGAGATGTCCTTTTTTCCCCTACTAAACTTTACAAAGTCTGTGATGTTGGTTGCAGATTATGTACATGTGAGCTTTGTGAAGCAAAGCAATTTTAAGCTATTGAGATGTCAAAGTGATTCAGAACCAGTTTAACGTGTAATAAGCACTGTGTTCCTATTCTTGGATAACCAAGTTTCTTTAGTCTCTGAAAAAAAAAAAAGAAAAAAGACTTTCCTAGGCTGAGAAACGTACAAAAAATTCAATTGAGTAATAGTGTGTGCGAAAGGGCAGGTGTGTGAGGTCTGTGCAATTGGAAGCGCTCATCAGTAATGGTAAAAGTGTCACACAGCATTGGAGCAGTTGCAGCAGTGATACAGGCCTGTTTCTGTCTGACTTCCCGGTGATTTTAAAAAATGGATCTTTTGAGTATGTTTCAGTCTCTGTACAAAGTAAAATTACTAAAGGTTGAAGAAGTAATCATTTTAATACGTACGCTTTTTCTAGAGGAAAACTTTGTTAATTTGTTTTACAATGGCTTTAACCTTTGTGATGGTTGTAGGGTGTTCTTCCACGAATTCCAGACATCTGCAAGGGAGGCCCTGCGCAATTTAGTAAGATAACAAAACACAAATCTTGGACATAGGTAGTTACCAGCTGAGGACTGTCAGCCGTCGCACTTCTCCACACCCTGTGAATCATCTGGCTTTTACCTTCTGCTTTCTGTAGTATCTTGTCCAAGCCTTTCTGACTTGAGACTGGAGGATGGGAATTTCAGCTCTTAAAACTGTATTTTCACCTGCTACTTCCCTTTTGAAAACTGAAGGAAAGATCCACACACTGTCCTGGAAAATGAATAGAAGAAAGTGAACTGTGAGCAGAAGTTGCACTGTCCCCAATTAAGAAAGTCTGGCCCTGGGTTTATGAAAAGAGAAAATGTTCCCCAGCTCGAAAATAAGCTTTCTCCCACCCACACCTTATGCTGTTGTCTGCCTCACACCTGTGACCTGAGAGTACATTCCTCCTGCAGGTGGTGAGAGGGAGGCTTATCTACGTCGAGCCAAGCATGAGAGCTCCAAATTTATGCCCAGACCTCACAAGTGGACTCCTGTTGGGTCCCCAAAACCAGGAGGCTGCTGCCTTCTCATTTCTGCATTTACCCAGCGTTCTCAGCTCAAAGACAAGCACTAGCTCCTTTCACTTGCCTATCTCATGATTAATTAGAGTGAGGGCTACAACGACAGTATAAGACTCTCTTTTTCTAAACTGCTCATTTCAGTTGTTCTTTCCACAAAATTAATGGTTCTGAAAACAAGTGCTGTGATCGTTGCTGCCTGAGACAAGGGAAGGGTAGATTTCCTCAATGTTTCCCAGCTCTCTGAGTCTGTACTGCTTCAAAAGCTGTGCCAATTAACAGTGCTGTTTCCTGAGGATCTTCTAGAGATTTGAGGGAAAAAAGCCACTATGTATAATCAAGGAAAACATAATGACCATACTGGAAAAAATAAATAAGTAATGATAATCTAAGTATTGCAATTAAAAATGCTCCTCTGGTAGTTTGTTCGGAGATGATAACACCACCTTCTTTTGTTTTCAGGTGTGGCTTGATCTTTTGAAGCCTGTTATGAAACAGATTAGAAGTAAGTGCTTCCTTGTTGTCATTTCTTTCCTTAGTCTGTGGGTACTTGAGTAAGTTAGGACTCTGTCAGTTGCAATCTCTGTCTTCTCAACTTTATTCACTGAATATTGTTTGGATTATTTGTTATTTCTTGTCTCTCCTTAAAATATGTACTGTATATGATGTGAAGTTAAGTCATATGAACATATGAAGGGGCTGAACCCATAGCAGACTGAGGTTTAGTCAGTCATTAGAAGGGGGACTGGTGACAGTGGAGGGAAGAAAAAGAGTGCAGTAAAAGAAGGATCAAAGGAAGCATACGTTGCTGACAAGTAGCAGTAATTTGGATAGAAGAAAAAGAATAGAAAGACACTATTATTGGGAAGAAGCTAGCAGATGTATTACAACCATGTGGGACATTCTGCAGGACCTGGTCTATTAAAGAGCAAGAAGAGGGAACAGTTGGGATGGGGCTTTCAGGGGAAGTTATGGTGGGTGGTGGGAGAGGATAGTGAACTGTAAATAGCTACTGGCTCTGGAAAGAGTAGAAGTGAAGAATAAAGGTTTGAGTTGTTTTGTTTCTCTGTTGAATATCAACCAAGTTTTTAATTTATTGAGCTTTGTCGTTGAAATTAAGTTTTCCTACATGCCTTTCTGGTGATGTTATTCTGAGTGTATGCTTTGGCACCTGTCCCTCTCACAAGACGGAGGTGCATTGGTTCTTTTGTTACTGTTCATACTTGTAAAAGTTGGAATAAATGTGTTGCTGTTAAAACAGAAGTAGTAATTTGTTAGTGACCTTGAAAAATAAAGTGCATTTTAGATCCCTCCTGTTCCAAAGCAAGGAAAGTAAGCACATACATTTTAATGGATGAATCCATGTAGTTACTGAAAGCAGACTTGGTTTTGGCAGACTAGCCCTTGACCAAGTTACTGTTCTCATTTATTGTGTGTAAATTTTATTGAGCAATCTCTAAATAACTTGCATACTAACAAAGGACAGGAAGTTAGCATGTCTGTATGCACTGCAGGTGACATGAATCATCCCTTGTACATCATTGTGCGTAATAGCATTTGGCCAGCATGTTACTGATGTTTGCTAACTTCCTTTGACATTCCCCTAGGACCGAAGCATGTTGTTGTAAAATTTGTGGTAAAATTCTTCCCACCTGACCACGCTCAGCTGCAGGAGGAGCTGACAAGGTTAGTAGCTGCACGACTATTTTTTCTTGTTAAATCTCTGATGGACAGAGGGGAGAACATGGAGTTTGAGATGATTGGCTGAGGATGATGTCTGTCTCTTTGTATTAGATTGATACTGTTTATCCCAGAGATAAATAGAGAGAGCTGTTTTGTATGAATTGCCAATTTGAAGCAGCATTGAACCCTATTTGTATAGCCAACATACATGCCAAAGGTTTGCACAGGTGGGACTGTGGCTTCAGAGGTGGAGAAATGGAAAGGAGAAGGGAGAGAATGAAAAATAAGAGGAAGATAAAAGATACATGCAAATGCAGACAGAGTACCTTAAAGGTGTCTTTCTTTTCCCTGCATTTCAAAAGCTTCATTTAAGCTCTGAATTTCACACTGCATTGGCACAAAGAGTCATATTTCTCTGTGAATAAATATGTATATGAATGACCTATTAAGGTTCTTTATCACTAGCGAGTCTTTTGATGGTAAGAAACATTGTTTTGTTGCAGTATTACTGCAATTCTTTAGATCCTTTTCTGGCCAACATTATTATTAATTTTTAATTAAATTTTTCCATTGAGTATTTTCACTATTAGTTTTTATTTTCAATCTTCTTACAAGACAAAGTCCCCTTTTACAAAGAGCTGTGGTATCCTTATGGCCTGCATTATAAAAAGTCCACTTTTGTGATGTTCACTGTTTATCGTTGCTATGTTTTATTTTGATAATAGATTATTGGAATGGAAAAAAATTAATTATTTATGTTACTTGATGGCCTGGAAAGAGAAAAATGGAAATGTGGGGTAGGGAGAAGGAATATTTACTTGAAAAACTGAATAAAAAGAATAAAGGGATGAATGAGAACTCACAATGTGATATTATTAACATTTGTGTTTCCCAGTAAATGCCCTGCATATCAGTTTCTTGGTATGTGAACTATAGATTGATTTTTGATGATGATCTCTTTCTGCACCTGGAGATGTGCCTCTTAGTCTTAATGACTTTTTTGGTTAGATCTTACATATGTATGCTAGGGGACTTGCATTTGTGTACACAGCAGAGTGTAGGATATGAAAGCATATCTACGGGGAATGGCTTTGTCAGTTGAAGAAAAAGAGAATATAACATTTTTGTGATATATTCTTCTACCAGGGTGAATTTTGTATGGGTGGGGAGATGTCTGCAGGTTTCAAAAGGATATTATGTAGATCTGCTGTATTATTTCAGTGCACGAAACGTACTGAGTACGTGTCCATACTCCTCAAATCAGCTTGCCCTTTTCATTTTGTGTACCTACATCTCTTCATTTAGAAATTCACTCTTCAAATGAGAGCTTTTCATTGAAACTAATGGAATCTATGTCTTATTAAAATTACGGAGATAATAGTGTGAGTTCTCCAGAGCAACAGTCTTTGGAAGGCTTGTTAAGGTGTCTAACCAGTTTAGGTTTCATACCAGTTTTAGGAGAAATGCCCATTGTTAGCTTTTTTGGTTTTTAGGGTTCTTTTTTTTTTGGTAAGGAAGAATTAGATAGTGAAAACAAGACGTTTTGATTTTTGTTGAAGTAAGAAGAAGTTTAAATGTTGAAATCATGCAATGGACTTAGGCTGTCTTTGCACTTAAACTGCTGATGCAAAATTGCCCTACATGGCCAATGGTTTGGAGGCAATGTTAAAAAGGTACATGGTGATGCAGATCATAGGGCCACAAAGCTAGCTGGGCTAGAGCTAGAGCTGATTCACAAAGATTTTGTTCATCATTTCCTGGTGAGTGCTAAGGTGGGAGTTTAGAATTCTCTTTTTATTCTATAAGAACCAACTGATAACTCTAAATCACTGGTTTATCTGTCATTTCTCCATAGTTAAAAGCAGCTGCATTATCTAGAGTTGCTTGCTGTGCAGTCGCTGAGTACTTAATAGCTGTCACATTTGGTTCCACAGTCATATCTCATTGTTCTGTTTCCAAGGGAGGGAAGAAGAGAGATATCTTGGTTCTGCAAAGCAGCCACTGTGTGTGACTCTAATGGCAGTAATGGAGTATCTGTTGTGTTTTATTTGACCTCTAAACTTAGGTAATCCAGGGCACACTTCTGTAGATCCAAAAAAAGTAAAAGGAACACATAGTCAAAAACAGAGGTGATGTTGAAATAATTTCCCCTCTTTCCTTCCTGCTTTGTGTAACTCTTCATTCACTTTTGTTTTGCAGGTACCTGTTTGCATTGCAAGTGAAGCAGGACCTGGCACAGGGAAGGCTAACATGTAATGATACCAGCACTGCCCTCCTAATCTCCCACATAGTACAGTGTAAGTTCCCTTTTTCCTTCTTTCCAAAAGGATGAACAAGATGATTGGCTGGACATGATTTGCAGGGTTACCTGTTACTGGCTGCTGTAGGGACAGGTTTAAGCTATATGGACAATTTATTGTACTTGTGTATAATGCCAGTCAAATAAGGATAATTTACTGTTCCAAATTAAGAAGAGCTTCCGGAGACTTGATTTGCATTTTGAAAGCACTGCATTCAATAGGCTGACAAAGATAATTGAAAAAGTAGGCTTTGCAGGCAGTGACAAACAGGTTGAATTGTTCTGAATTCCTGTTTTATTATACTTTACATCATGTCAGCAGAACATTCAAAATCCTGGAGATCTGTATGCTGTCTAGAGAATGTAGTAAATAAATATTCTTAGAATGCCAGATTAAATCACAGTCCTAAGAGGAAACTGATAGGGAAGAAAAGAAAACAACAACAGATTTTAAGCCCCTTTTTTCTTTTTTTAATTTAATATTCGCAATAAGACAGTTCAGTAGAATCATACATTAACTTTGTTCATCACATGAAACATCACTTGAAAGTGTGTGTTTTCCATTTCAAGACTTTATGGATGCTCATCTTGAGAATAACATTTGGAAAAACTACTTAGCAACTATAATGGTCATGATCAAATTTGTTTTGAATGGCCAATTCAGTATTGCATATTTCCACTGTAGTGCTGTTGTATGGAAATTACAGTCAACAAAGACATAAGGAAGCCTTTTTAGAGATGAACAAATAAATCTCATGATCCTTTGTCATAGTCTGTTGGAGCATTAGGGCGTTTTCTCATCAGTTGTTGGAACTGCAGATATTTCATGCCTCTTTGTTTGCTATGGTCATCATTGCCCAGTGTGACTGAGTAGCAGTGAGAAGCTGTGAAATTCTGTAATTCTCCAACCATTTTAAAACTGAGTATTTTTGCAGCACAGACTTGAAAAAATGAAAAAAATCCTTGACTAGTGAATTTTTTGTCTTTTAATCTTTCCCATTACAGTGTGTAGTACACCAACAGTACTTCTTTTCTTGGTTAAGCTAGTTCTAACTTTCATTTCAAGGGAAAAAAGGTCTTGATTGTGTGGGAAAATTGAGTCTCATTTGCTACACTGCATTCTAGGAGTCTTGAGTTTTCCTCCTACATGTCTACGCACCAAAGAAAACCTTGAGGAGAGGGCACTCTAATGCATGTGTCTCTCTTTACTTGAGGTATTGCTTCATGATCATCCTCTCTTGAGCTCTTATACTTTATATACACTGTTTTTCTTAGGATCTCTACTTTGATCCTGTTTCATGTCTTACTCTTATCTTATTAATAACTCAAGTTCTTCAATATACCGTTTGCAGCTCTTGTGTCTGAACTGCTTAGACTGCATCTGCTAGCTTGTTTTCCTAAAGCAAGAGCATAAGATGATAAAAGAGAGGATACCCTTTCACCTCTACAAGCTGTCTGCTTTCCTTCTCTCCAAGTCAAACTCAAACTTAATTCCATGATTTTTCAAAATTCCTCCATTATACACCTGACATACCTAAGCAGACTGGGAAGAAGCACTCATTTCTAGCTGTTTACAAGGGGCAAATCATCACTGTTGCTCTTGTGCTATTCAGAAGCATTATGCTGGAAGTAATCATGATACATTTGAGACTTTCTCCTTTGTCCCCTTCACTTGCAAGCTTGAGGTGCAGATTGATTCTGAATTGGGATTTTAGGAATCAAGTAGTACTCTCTTAGGGGAGAGGAAGGTAAACTAATTCTGCATTGGAAAAAAAAATGGGTTTTCACCATTTCAGAAGAGAGGCAAGAGATTCAACAGTATGACAGGGTATTTCAACAGTAAGACAGGTTGTCCTCAAGACAACTGGCCTCCTGAGCTGATAGATGGAAGCAGTAAAGCCCCCCTGTAATCCAGTAGGAAGCAGTTAGAGACCTGCTGAGCCACCTGGATCCTTACAAGTCTATGGGACAGATGTGATCCATCCTAGGGTGATAAGAGCTGGCAGATGAGCTTGCCAAGACACTCTCCATCATTTATCATCAGTCGTGGCCCACTGAAGAGGTCCCAGATAACTGAAAAATGGCCAATGTGATGCCCATGCACAAGAAGGGCTGGAAGGAGGATCTGGGAAATTACAGGCCTGTCAGCCTGTCGTCTGTGTCGCACAAGATTATGGAACCGATCATCCTGAGTGCATTCACAGGGCACCTATAGGATGGCCAAGGGATCAAACCCAGCCAGCATGGATTTAGGAAGGGCAGGTTCTGCCTGACCAACCTGGTTTCCTTTCATGACCCGGTGACCCACCTGGTGGATGAGGAGAAGGCTGTGGATGTAGTTTACCTGGACTTCAGCAAAGCCTTTGACACTGTCCCCCATAGCAAACCCATGGAAAAGCTGGCAGCCTGGGGCTTGGACAGGCACTCTGTGCTGGATGGCCAGGCTCAGGGAGTGGTGGTGAATGGTGCTGCATCCAGTTGGTGGCCAGTCACTAGTGGTGTCCCCCAGGGATCAGTGTTGGGCCCAGACCTGTTTAATATCTTTATGGATTATCTGGATGAAGGGATTGAATTCACCATTAGCAAGTTTGCAGAAGACACCAAGCTGGGAACAACTGTTGATCTCTTAGTGGGTAGGAGGGCTCTGCAGAAGGATCTTGACAGGCTGGATATATGGACTGAATCCAACAATATAGGCTTTAACAAGTCTAAGTGCCAGGTACTACACTTTGTCCACAACAGCCCCATGCAGTGCTACAGGCTGGGGACAGAGTGGCTTGAGAACAGCCAGGCAGAAAGAGACCTGAGGGTGCTGGTCAACAGCTGACTAAACATGAGCCAGCAGTGTGCCCAGGTGCCAAGAAAGCCCATGGCATCCTGGCCAGTATCAGGAATAGTGTGGCCAGTAGGACCAGGGAAGTTATTCTTCCCCTGTGCTCAGCACTGCTTAGGCTGCACCTTGAGTACTGTGTCCAGATCTGGACCCCTTAGTTTAGGAAGGATGTTGAGATGCTCCAACACATCCAGAGAAGGGCAACAAGGCTGGTGAGGGGTCTGGAACACAAGCCCTGTGAGGAGTGGCTGAGGGAAGAGTAGGCTCAAGGGAGACCTTATTGCTCTCTACAACTCCCTGAAAGAAGGTTGTAGCCAGGTGGGGGTCGATCTCTTCTCCCAGGTCACTGAGAGTGACGAAATAAGAGGACACAGTATCAAGCTGTGCTAGGGGAAGTTTAGTCTGGATGTTACGAAAAAATTCTTCACAGAAAGAACGAGTGGCCATTGGAATGGGCTGCACAGGGAGGTGGTGGAATCACCATCCCTGGAAGTGTTTAAAAAAAGACTGGATGTAGCACTTGGTGCCATGGTTTAGTTAATGAGATGGTGTTAGGTAATAGGTTAGACTTGATGATCTCAAAGGTCTTTTCTGACCTAGTTAATTCTGTGAGTCTGTGACTTGAAGAAGTGAGTGTTCACAAAATCTGAACAGTCATTTTGGGCAGTGGGATGTTGTGCCTCATGGTGCACCTGCAGATCTTCCTCTCACTTCCCCTCAGATCTTCTCCTGACTGCAGGCTTGCCTTTTTTTTTTTTTGCTGTTTATGAGCTTCCCTTTCCATTTTTTGCATAGCACTGTTTGCTAGAAACCTCTGCTAGAAGTTTGTTGCTGTTTTTTATTTATCCAACTTGTGTCTCATGGCCGTTTTTCTGTGAAAATTGTCTCTAGTAAGAGTCTATAGCTGTACCTTACCCACATGACTATCTTTATTTATTTTCTCTTTAGCTTAATATTCAGGAGCAAAAGAAATGGCATATATTTGTCTGCAACAAAAACAAAACTAAAGAGTTTATAAGAGTAATGATATCAAAGTAGAATGATTGAGAGTGTGTGTTAGTTATTGTATGTCTTACTGCTGTTGTGCCAATGAACAGTTTCCGCGGGGAATATCTGATTCCACAAGGCCCTTACATTATGTATACAAGCTTATGTCAATGTTACAGACTGTTATTTGTCATAAACATATAATATGACAGCAAATAGATTCATGCAAAATTAGTATCTATATAACAGAATGAAATTTATATTTGAAACATTCTATTTAAAAATACCTTAAAAGCATTGAAGAAAGTGTTAGACATGAGAGGACTCTGATGCTGCAAACAATCCAGTACAGTGGGTGTGTGAGTCAAGAAGGACTGACCATGAGGCAGCAGTGTGCCCACGTGGTCAAGAAGGCCTGCAGTGAACTGCCTTGTAATAGTGTGGTGTAATGGGTTGCCCTCGGCTGGATGCCAAGTGCCCACCCAGTTGCTCTATCCCCTCTCCTTCTCAAACAGGCAAGGGGAAGAGAATAAGATGGTTAATAACTTAGGTGTTGGGATAAGGCAGTTTACCAAAGCAAAAAGCAAAGCTTGTGCATGCAAAAGCAAAGTGAAAAAATAACAAGATTTATTCTCCACTTCCCATTGGCAGCAATGTCTGGCCATGTCCCGGAAAGCAGGGCTTCAGTATGCTTAGGGGTTTCTTAGCAAGCAGAAACCATGAATGCCCCCCCTTCCTGTTCCTTTCCTTAGCTTTTATATCTGAGCTGACATCGTATGGTATGGAATATCCCTTTGGTTAGTTCGAGTCAACTGGCCTACTTGTGTCCCCTCCCAGAATCTTGCCCTTGACTGGGGAAGGAACGTTATGGTCCTGATGCTGTGCTCAGCAGTGGTCAAAACACTGGTATGTTGTCAGCACCCTTCCAGCCAGCAATACAAAGCACAGCACTGTGATGGCTGCTGTGGGGAAATGGGCTCCATCTCAGACAGACCCAATATATGTGGCCAGCAGGACCAGGGCAGTGATCATCCCCTGTACTCAGCACTTGTGAGGCTGAACCTTGAATCTTGTGTTCAGTTTTGGGTCTGTCACTACAAGAAAGACATTGAGGTGCTGGAGTGTTTCTATAGAAAGACAATGGAACTGGTGAAGGGTGTGGACCACAAGGAGTGGCTGAGGGACTTTGGGTTGTTTAGGCTGGAGAAAAGGAAGTTCAGGGGTTATTGCTCTCTACGACTGCCTGAAAGGCCTCTTCTCCCAAGTAACAATTTGTAAGACAAAAAGTGACCTCAAGTTTTGCCAGGGGAGGTTTAGGTTAGATACTAGGAGAAATTTCTTCTCAGAAATTCTTGTCAAGCATTGGAACAGGCTGCCCTGGAAAGTGATTGAGTGACTATCACTGGAGGATTTAAAAGGCATGCAGATGTGGCACTTGGGGATATGTTTTAGTGGTAGGCTTAGCAGTGCAGGGTTAACAGTTGGGCTCAGTGATCTCAGAGTTCTTTTCCAAGCTAAGCAATTCTGTGGTTCTGTGGTAAGAGAAAAAGGGCTGAGATTCAAAGCATTAGACATACCAAATATTTACCATGTAACTCTGTCTCATTCTGGATGGAGTGCTACTAGAAAGCACTTTGTTTAAGCTGGATCAGGAGAGAAATAAAATCTGTTTGAGTACAAGGCCAGAGAGAACAAATTCAGAAGTAAGTTGAAAGCCATAGGAAAGGAAGGTAATTTTGATAATGAATTATCAGTTGACAAATGCTAAAAATATTACAGAAATCATGTAGAGGTGAAGTGGCAGTCTTCTGTACTCTTGCCTTTGAAGAAAGCCCTGCAGAAGGTGTGTTAAGATCGTCTGTGTACATAGACATACAGGTTATAAAAAGCATTTGAAAGAATCCAGGGCGATGTTATTTGTTATTTCTAAGTTTGTGTTGCAAACTTAGAAGGGCTATACCTTCATTAAAAACAGAAACTGCCTTTGATTTGAGTTAGAATTAAAAACAGACCGTAAAGATTTGTGACTCTGGGATGAGTAAAACTGGAAGGAGGGAGCTGTTTCTGAGATGGAGACAAGTGGAACAATTTTGAAAAGGTTTTGAAAAGGTTTGAAAATCTACTCCTCTGTTATTCACAGATGCTTTGATTCCTCATCTTCACTGCCTACATAAGGCTATTGCTTCCCCTCTGTATTTGCAGGTACACTTGATCCCAGACAAACATTCGTCAGAAATCACCCACAGTGTTTTAAACATTATCTGAAACCTTCCCTTTTTTCTCAACCAACATATTTTGAACAGAACTGGATTAAGGGTTCATTTACATGGGTGGAACTGAGGTGAGGATTAAGCAGGTGTATCTGAGTTTGGGTCTGTGATATCCTAGATTAATTGAGCAACAACGTGTCTGACTGCAACCTGCATTTAATTTGAGGGTATTGTGTTTTAGTTGCACTGACGTTACCAAGGTAGCAGCCTTTGTTGCAGTGATGTTGCTATTACTCCATCAGGTTTGCAGGCAGAAGCTGCTACGCCTGTTCAATGAAAAATCCAATAGCAAGATTTTCAGAGGCATTCCAAGAATAGCAGTCAATAAGACAGTAATTTGGCACCCACACATAGATTGCCTGCCCCTCGCTTCCCCCCTCTCCCCTCCCAACTGCCAAAAAAAGGAAACTTCATTGAATGGGCTGCAAAGTGGAAGGTGGGTGTGACATACTGTTGCACACACTGTTGAATAACTGCAGCAGATGGGAGCAGCTTTGAGGAGGAGTGAGACAGAATGTGTCTCAAACTGCTGAAGAATTAGAGGAACACAAACGTTTCATAACCCCATAAGGTGGAATACAAGCCCGCATTCAAACAAGCAAACAGAACCATCTTTCAAATTTTGCATCAAAGATTACATTGTGGGACATGGGTCTGGGTAGGAAACTTGTGCTTGGCTGCCCCTTGAGAAGACACTTGAGCATCATAAGTGTGAGAGAGATGGATGAGTTCTGCTGAGCTAGTGCTGGCCTCCCTGTCACCCCCCACCCTTATCCCACATATGAGTCAAGGTAGCACCAATGGCTTCATTTGTTCATTTGACATCCAGCAGCTACTTACTTGGTTGTGGTAGATGGGAAGGTCGAATACTAACATAGGGAAGAAGGAAAGTCATGTGTACTAGACAATGCAGTGGGAATCTGAATTGTAAAACCATGACACATCATGCAAGAAACTGTTTGCTTCTCTGTCCTCTTCACAGCTGTCTGGATCTTTTGGATGGACTAGATTATTCAGATTTAATATAGTGTTTTAATAGACTTTTCTTAAAATTCTCCATAGCTGAGATTGGAGATTTTGATGAAACCATAGACCGTGAACACTTAGGGAAGAACAAGTATATACCTCATCAAGAAGCACTAGAAGACAAGATCATGGAATTTCACCGTAACCACATGTAAGATTTTTTTGTTCATGTTACTGGTTTTCTTTTCCTGTAAGTTATAACTGTAAGTATAAGCTAGGTCATAAATACAAAAGAGATTTGGATTTCGGAGTTTCTCAAAGGTTCTCAAAAATTGTTAAAGCCTATGAACTTTCTCAAGGTTACTTCTGCCTTTTTCCCATCATCATAGCAAGATGTTTAAAGTGCAATTGATTTAATATTCATTCAAGCATGCTGTTATTTTACAGTCTATTTCTTACAAAATGCTTCACTGCTGATTTTGTGCAGGTATGATTGCAAATCATGACTGATCAGTCAGGCACTTCTGACAGTAGTCTTTTGGTTTCAAGGGCATTGAATGTTGCCTTTTCACCTTTCCATGCTGTATTTTGAGATTGTTGAAGAAGGAGTTTAATGATAGTTTTAGAAAAAGCACATAGTACTTGCAGAATTAGGGATCTGAAGGATTAGAATTCAAGATGATGATGATGCAAATTGGTATCCTAAGGTCTGGAGAAAAGGCTGGTAGTAAGAAGATAACAGAATTACAAATAAGGCATAGAAAGGCATTTTTTTTGCTGTTGAGAACACTTCAAGACTTGAAGAATGTCATTTTTGAGCTAGATTGAATTCTAGATGAGTCCTAGTGATTTCTATAGCAGTAATAATCAAAGCTTGAAGTAATTTTATCATAATTAATATGGTGGTTATGGCTTCCCAACATTTATGGTAAGGTTTTTATGTTCTCTGTTTTCCTTCATTTTGGTATTATATTCACTTATACAATCGGTAACATTCTTACACGCTTCCATTTATGACTTTTGGTTTTTTTAGGAATACAGCATGTTTTCCACTGGAAAATAAAAAGGGAGACAGTAAATTCTGTTAATGGTCCAAAATGATGTCTCAGGATTGGAGCAATCAAAATTTATAACAGACTGTAAATTCTGTGTATTCTTGGATGTTGGTTTAGACTGAGTTGTTTTTCTAGCTTATATAAGTCTAGGGACATAATAAAACCATAGATGTATTATACCTCTGACAGTTTTCAGTCTCTTTGATCAAATCTCTCTTTGTTCTCTGAAGGACCTATTGATCCCTATTAAAAGGTGTGACAAATATGTGTGCCTTCTCTGTTTTCATTCTCAAGGGGACAGACACCAGCAGAGTCTGACTTCCAGCTTTTGGAGATTGCCCGTCGGCTGGAGATGTATGGAATACGCTTGCATCCAGCCAAGGACAGGGAAGGGACAAAAATCAACCTGGCTGTTGCCAACACAGGCATTCTGGTGTTTCAGGTAAGAGCTATTCAGGACATGATTTTGTACTTCACAAAGCAGAGAGTTTGCTGACAGCAGTAAGAATTCAGGAACTCAGCCATGCGTAGAAGTATCTGGTTGGGAAAATTCAGGAACTTCCAATTTTTTTTCCAACAATAACCTTAAACTTGTTATAGCTATGTTAGGTCCTTTGCTTCCAGGAACTCTGACCTTATTTGCATGAAGTGTAGAACTCCATCTACATCCACAATGTGCTGTTCAAAATGCAAACTGATCCATAGCACAAAATTTGCAGGTTGGTCATGCTCCAGCACATATCCTACATAGAGGAGAAGGTAGATCTGTCGCGCATGTTGCATACTTAGTGGGTGTAGTTCTCCTTAGAGAAATAACAGATTGGGCTTTTACAATTGTGAAGGTATAGGTGGTCAACTGGTGTAAACTGCTTCAACTTCAAATGCATCCTACTTACCTCAGTTTGTGATAAAAGCAGTAAGTAAACTGTTCTTTAAAATGTCCCTTTATACAATTGTCAATAAAGACTATTTGTTTTAACTGTTTGGCTATAATTAGAGAGCTAGTGTTTCCAGCCTTATAAAGTACTTTGAGACCTTTCATAAAGGAAAGTAAAAGCAACAAAAAAACCCTCAGAAATGTCTGACCCAAATGCTCCACGTTCAAAATTAAAACAAAACAAAACAGAAACCAACCATACAAAAAATAGGCAGGACAATCAAAAAAATCCGTAATAATTAAACGGGTTGCTAGTAAAACTCCAAAACCAAAGCATAGGTTGAAGCATGAGCACATTAGGATGTTGTTAGAAATTCACATAACTAAAGTAGTTGTACATTCAGGTCCTTCCCCTATTACTCTGTGGTATTTTCATCAGCTGAACTAATGAATTGCCAAGCCTTATAAATTAAGACTGTCTTACAAGGTGAAAGTATGTGCTCAAACGTGTACCTATACAATATGGACCTCACTGAGTCCCAGTAGACAGCAGTGTTCCTTCGTTAAAGGTGTAGCTGTGAGTTGAAAGTCCAAGACTTGATTTGTCAAGTTCTAAGTCAGTCATCTCTTCACCTAATGCACTTGCCACTTTGAAAACAGTTTAGTTTAGTTCAATTTTGTTTTGTTTTGTTTTTAAAGTTTCTGAAAAGCTTGGAAATTTTACTGCATCAAGATCCGTGACTGAATGCTGTAAAGGAAGTCAGGTTCTGACCTACTGGAGTGTGTGCAGCAATTGGCATCTGTCAGTAGGTTTGGGGCTTCCTTCAACCACTTCGCAGGTCAAGAGCCCTAAGTTTATCTTTTTATTTTGGATATAACTAATAGAAATTGAAATATGAGGATCTCATTAGAATGACCTCAAGGAAAACAAAGGTTCACTCACAAATGGTGTAAGCTGTAGTCAGATTTATTTTAAAGCTGACATTTATTTAGAAATCAGTGTCAGTGCTGCTGATTATTCTAAGGAGATTAATTATGTGATTCTTAGACAGCTGGTTGACTTAGCAGAGATCATTACACTGTCATTACTCCTACAGCCGTCTGGTGATGGCGCCTATATCAGCGTGGGGTTCTGCATTTAGCAATCCTGTAGTAGTTCTCTGAAACTTACGTGCTGTAGGCATGTTTACGTTGAAGTCTTTACTTAACAAACTGCTGTAATGGATACTTTAAAAGAATACCTCTACTACCTGTTAACAGAGATTAAGAATGAAACTTCTGGAAGGTAGGGGCTAATGATGCAGTGGCTGGAAGTTGAAGCGTTATGAAGATAATTTCTCTCTTGCTGTTTGCTTATGGTATTGGTTTTTTTTTTAGAAAAGCATTTTGTGACTCTTCAGAGACAAGTAATTTGTTTAGACTCCTTTTGCTTCTGGTACTCGCAGTACTTTGTACTTCGAATACAAAACTTAGAGTTGCTTTTTTTTCCCTCAATTAAGTAATATTTAAAGGGATATTTATTTTGCCCTATAGACAAAAAAGGAGGGAGGCAGTCTGCCTCATTGAAGTGACATAAGCTTGAATTCCCTGCGTTCACTGTAGCTGGTGAAAAGAGAGTGAGACACCTTTGTAAGGTGATTTAGTCCATTAAAAAATCTGAGTCTGCATTGTGGCACAAGGTAGCATCATCTAGGCAAAAACTAGTCCACCCTATCTTGTGCAGTGATACTGTGTTGGATGTTTTCACAGTAACTCACTGTACCTAGTCCTATATGCAAGAGTGTAACCATAAGTGCCTGCCTTCAGTTGCAGCACTATCAGAGAATGAATGATAAGAAATATCATCATTTCAAGTAAAGTGAATAGATGACTGATTTATGATACTCTTTCTTTAGTGGCTTAGATTTCTTCATTCAGATCTGGAATGAACTCCTACTGGCTTTGTTCTCTGTAGGGTCACACCAAGATCAATGCCTTCAACTGGGCTAAGGTTCGAAAGCTGAGCTTCAAGAGGAAACGTTTTCTTATTAAACTACGGCCTGATGTGAATGTAAGTCCTTGTCAGGAATTGGTGAAATTGACAAAAGGTTATTTGTTAAATTTCTACTCACAGATCACATATGGCTTTTATCGCCTCATAAATTTGTTTTTGTAATTTTTTTTTTATTTAATTGTCTATGTTCACTGTTGGTACTGTGTGCATCAACCTGGCATCTCAGTTGAGCAGTCCTAGCAAAAGAAATGAAACTGAATTGATCGTGATAGAATGTCCCAGAGACATGTTCTGGCTGGGACTCTGGTACTGTATCATCAGTTCTGAACTTACAGCATGTAAACAATTTCTTCTATTTAATATTCAAGCCACCTCTTTACTTCTGTCATATTTGTCAACAAGAGGAAGTTTGAGAAATAGCTTTGATATTGACAGGCAGAGCAGTGATGTCTCAAAGTGGGAAGGATAAGGCCTGTTAGGCTTGAAAGCAAGTAAGTGTAGAAAAAGGTGTTTTGGGGTGTTTTTTTGATAGCATCGCTCCTGATTTGTCAGTGCATTTTTCTAATGTGTGTTGCTTGCCTGCTTACATTCCAAATGCTATCCCAATTTTCAGAGTTCATTCCAGGATACCCTGGAATTCCTTATGGCCAGTCGAGATTTTTGCAAGTCTTTCTGGAAGATCTGTGTGGAACATCATGCCTTTTTCAGGCTTTTTGAGGAACCTAAACCAAAGCCTAAACCTGTTCTTTTTTCTCGAGGTTCTTCATTTAGGTTCAGGTAAGACCCACATTCTTCTTTCTACCTTTAATGACTGTCCAATTCAAAATCACATCCATAGTGGTCTAGGATGGAACCTGTTATTTTCAGCTCACCTTTTTTACATTTATGTTTTCCATTACATCTTCTAAGCAAGAACATTGCGAACAGTGTAAGGGAAACCCTTCATTAATTTTGTAGTTGCTGTTGCAAAGTGGCTTTCTGGAGGTAAGATACAAGTATATAGGTTCTAGCTGGTTTCACATGAGAAAATTCACCTGTGTTCCAAGCAACATTACCTAGCAGTTTTTTGGCATTCTTTGTCACTCTTTGAATTCTTTGCTTCTAAGATGGGATCTTTCCTATGAATCAGAGTAGAGATTTGTGTTCTTGCTGTATGTCCCTCTCGTAAACCCACTTCTATGCAGTTAAAAGTAATGACTCGTGTTTAGGTTGAAACTTTATTCTCACAAAGGATTTATGTGAGGTGACCACCTGTGCTAAGACCAAGTCTATCTGTGATATTGTTAGAGTCGTAGAGAAGTTTTTAGTAGATGGGTTGTTAGTTTATTTTTTCCTTACACTGGCAGAAGCGTCATTGTAGATATTGTATTTTGTATGCTGGGGGAAATCCTTTTGTTCATACAGTTTATTTTGTTTGAAAAGCTGACACAAGCTGAACAGCCAGAAACAACTCTCTGCTGTGATAAATGGTGCACTCTAGATTCCTTGAACAAGAACATAGTATATATAGCCATTCTGACTCTCTTCCCACTTTGTTTGCTGCCTGCAGAGTAAATTAATTAAGATGGAAGGACCTATGTTGTGTAAGCAAGCTGTAACTTCCTAAGTTTCTGCCTGAATTAATAGAAAACCGTAGGTACATTCAAGTTATCTTCTGGTTTGGAAAGCAGGTTTTGGCTAGGTCCTCCACTCACTGTGATCTGTGCTACTACATTCAATAACTTTTTCCAGGCCTCAGAAGCCTCTAATGAATTGAAAGGATTTGACTCTCACTTGAGCATTCTTGAAGTGTGGATTTCCTGTGCTGCTGTCTGTTCACTATGGAATTATATCTTTGCACAATAGATAATTCTTCACACCCTGTAGCGGAAGGACAGAAAGGGATTTATTTCCAGCCTAAATCTCTGCAGAAAAGGTGTGTTTTATAATAGCAACTAAGTAGTGAAACACATTTCAGGGGTTTTCATCTTGGTCTCAGGGTTTACTAATAGCAGCTATGGCTGGTATTTGACTAAAAAGGATTCAAGAATATTTTTTCTTCATGAGAGGAAAACTTAACCCCTGCTTCCTTTTCCATTGTGGTGACTTCCCAGCAGTGTACCCTATGGAGGGCACACAGCTGAATTTAAGCAGTTCTGAGACTCCATAAAAAAGTAACTCCACAGCAAAAAAAGAGGCAAGTAACATGCAAAATGCTAAAAATCTGCGTGTATCTGACCAAGTCCCTTTTCTTATGATCTTAACGTGAATTTCTGCCGATAGTGACAAATAACTTTCTGGTTGCTGTGACTTCATATGTGGGCCACAGGTAGTATGTATTGTAATATTATTCAATATTTAATACCATTAAATATTTTAACTGTTGTTTTCTTCCAGTGGTCGGACTCAGAAGCAAGTTCTTGACTATGTTAAGGAAGGAGGGCACAAAAAAGTGCCGTTTGAAAGGTGAGAGGAAATAAACGAACTATCCCAATATGTTTTAATCAAAGAAAAGCCGTGATTTCCAAATAGTTATATTCTGAGATCTTGGCACCAATCCAACTAAAAATATCTTCTTTGCTGGTTTGACAGTTTACCTCATGTATAATATTCCCATGGCCATAAATATTTTGGCAAGAGTTTCATGACTTGCAGTTAACGTAAAATCTATAGTCTGCAATCTGTTTTTCAGCAAGGAGTATCCTACCATTGCAGATAACTTTCTCCCAATTTGATTTGCACCCTCTTTGGTGGGATGTGGTTAATGTGTGTGAACAGACATATTCAGCTCAGAATAAAACTGAAAGTAATGGGAATAGTATAGCTGACATCAAGGGAGAGGTCTCCAGGGAAACTGAAACTCTTCCAGCTTGCTAGAGCCAGTTCTGTCTGAACACATGCTCAATTGCTCATGGTGAGCTGAAAGTAATGGCCAAAATGTCACAAAGACCATGACAATAATTCATGGCTTATGATTCGTGCTTACGTGAAAGACCAGTGCCTTTCCTTTTTCTTAGAATGGTATGTTTGCAACACATAGCACATTTAAATTTTTTGGAAAGGAGGAATGTTAATCTGATTTGGAGCAAATTTTCATGAAAGCCATTATTCAAAGGTTTTGGTTTAGAAGAGGCATGCCTCTTGATTCCCCTTTGTAGGAAAAAACCTGAAATAGCTCCTTATGTGATTTTCCTTTTATCTCCAGGAAACACAGCAAGATTCATTCCATCAGGAATCTGACTGCACAGCCTTCAGAACAGCATACAGAGGTGCCAAAACAAGTCAGTGATGTTGATGAAACCCTGGATTATTGCTTTTAAACATTTCTTGTTAGATTACTCTCCACTGATTGCTGTTTTTAAACCCTAGGAGCATAGTTTTCTGCTCGCTTATGATTTAACTGGGAGCGGAGGAGCCTTGGGTGTCATAAGTTTGCGTTCTACAGAGTGAAGCAGCATTGCTTTCAGACAACCAGACAAATATAAATAGCAAGCTTGTCTGAGCTGTAACAATGACCATCTGGAAAATTGCAATCCACAGTGTTACCAGGAGGTCTTGGTTCACATTTCAAGGTGTTAGGTTGTATTAACCAGGGAGAGGAACAATTATAGCCTTTAAAAAAATTAAAGCTCTGGATTTTCTAATGTATTTAAGAATGCTACATGAGCCTCACTTCCCATGCATCGCTCCTTTTTGGTATTCATGGGCTCTCTGCTTTTGCAAATCTAGGAACTTGAGACAATTCTGTTATAAATGGAGCCTATTTCAAATACCTTGTAGCATTTTAATATAAGACAAGCTGAAGTAGATGGAGCACGGCCGCCGGGCAGGCGCAATATATTTTTGTTTGCAGAAAAGCCAGATTGTGAACTAATGGCAGGTATTCTCCAGGGAGTCAATATGGGGTGCTCAAAAGCCCTCACATGACTTTTTTGGTGTATCTGAGTAGGCTGTGCAGAATTTTTCTTATGTTTTTGTCTTTCTCTCCAACTTCTCAGAGCAGTGTGAACAGGTTGATGTTCTTAGTGTGTTCATGGCTGCTTGAGGGCATGGAAACGCCTTTTTACATTATCACTGCATTCTGTCTGCCTTCTATTTCCTTGCTTAGCTTATATATTTTTTTCTGTTCTTCAAGATTAGCAACATCTTTTTTTAATTCTAATTAATTTTGAATCTTGGGTTACCACTTGTGTTTGCAAGAGATACAAGAGATTCTGTTGCTGCAGATACAGTGCAAAATTCTGGTGTGTAATTACACATAGCCTTTTCCCTCTGGCTCCCGTCCCTCTCAAATCTCTCCCCTCCCACCACTCCTTCCCCCTTTGTCTCCCCCTTGCCTTCCCTCTGTTATCTTTCCAGAGTGCTAGAGCCTATGGAGACGACAATGATGCTGTAGCAGTTCAGAGTTGCCGGCAAGGAAAGGAGTTGAAAGCCTCAACAGAAGACACTGGACAGCATAAGAGCCCTTCCTTGAAAAAGAGTCCAAAAGAAGGCAGAAAGGTGGATGGAGCAGTGGTGTCAACAGTGGAGGAAGAAGAAGAACCTGTTAAGGACAGGATCCAGCAGAACAGACCTCAATCACAGCAACCAAGCACAGGTCCAGCTTCCAGGGCTGCTCATGGCAGCAGCACCTCCATTCCTTTCATTGACTGCAGTGATGTAGATAGCGAGTATGATCTCCTCAGAGGACAAATAACCCGGTCATATTCCCAAACAAATGACAATTATGAGGGTGATTTGACCAGTGGTGCCTATATTCACTACAGAGATGAAAATTGCAATAGAACTAGATATAGGGATTCCTCAGCTTCTCTAAAGTCTTCCCAATATCTCTCTGAAGAGTACCTTGATGATAACACAGCTAATCTCTCCATCTATGCTGGGGGAAGCCCCAGGATGCCCAGGCATAGCTCTCTAGTCGATGAAATGTTTAAAGGGCCAGGAAGCCGTAGTCCACTGGCCACTCCATTGCCTCCTAGTAGCAAAGGGTCAAGCCCTAACATGAGCCTGAGTAGAACTGGCTCTCAGGGCTATGTCTCAGAAAATGGGCATGACTGCAGGGTAAGGGCTGGGGAGGAGGATAGCCATGTCACTAACTGCCATGGGTATTGTAGATATTCTCCAGGTTCTCAAAGGCCTCGTGCACAGAAAACTCAAAATCTCTGCAATAAGTCAGTTACAGATCCATTTATCCTAAGCCAGATATCCTCAAGCCCTGGGCCAGACTATAGATCAGAGAGGTACTGTAAAGGAGGTGGGGTGGCTAAAATGTCTTCTCCAGAAGGCAAAATGATGGCAAACGGTATGCCAGCTGGGGCACAGTCAAAGCAGAGCCCAGTCATGCAGTCGCTACGTGCCAGTGGCATGATGGATCACATGGGTGCAGTCCAGATGATGGAGGGCTCCACCAGCAGTGGGACAGAATCTAGTGATTCCGACTCAGAAATCATTAACCCCTTCACTCACCCCATGGTGTTCGGAAATCCCGTTGTGCTGAGTTCCTCTCCTATGCCTAGAAATAAGTACTCCTTTGGAAGCCTGCAGCTTGATGAGGAGGTAGACGAGGAAGTGTCTGTTGGCCTCAGTGATGAAGATGGTGTGCAGGTCTTCAGCTGCTAGGAACCAGGGGATACTGTGATTGCTCATTAGAGTGGTTGCATCTTCTGGGGCTTGTGATGAGCGGCTGGTAGTAATTTCAGTGCATAGGCTGTTTCAGATGTTATCAATGTACAGACCAGCCAGAGGAAAAGAATGCTAGAACACAATAATAACTCACTGAAACCAGTGACACTTAACAATAAACACCTCTTCTGAAAGGCCAGAGGAGAGGAAAATTATTGCTGATTTAGGTACCTTTGTGAGACTTTATACACTCATCTGTTCTTTATATGAAGTCGTATTTTAGGTATATGTTGTAGCATCTTTGGCACTTGACTAGTTTTTTTGACAAAATAAGCAAAAATGAAATTAAGTAGGTACATTTTGCTCTTTTGTATGTCTATTACAATCTTTTTTCTCTCCCATATAAGGAGAGCAACTTATGAGTGCCTCAACAGTTAGGAAAAAAAATAAACTTACAGCCAAATGCAGTCAGCTCAATATTCAAAAACAAGACTTGTTGAAATCTTGAAATATGCTGGAAAATCTTTTCATAGTAAGAATGTATTTGGTCTTGCCATCTTCATAACTCGTTTTATGATCTTAACTAGTGAACCAAGGATACAAATTAGGCATCTATACAGAAACAATGATATTTTTGGCTTTTCTTCAGTGGGTTCAACAGGCTTATTTAGTGATGGAGATTTTGAAACTCTGAAGTCTTCCATGGGCAAAAAAGAGAACAAGATGAAAGATATAATTCAAATGAAAAAAACTTGTATTGAAACAGCTCTAGTGAAGAGTGGTATGAGTGTTACTTGCAGGGCAATCCTTTCTATCCTTTATCAGTGTGGTATAAAGATAAATCACAGGAGATCTTTTTCCCCTTATTCTTTCAATGGAATTATTATAGAGACATCAAAGTTCTGTTGTGGGTGATTTTTGGTGGGTGGTTTGGAGATGATGGCTGTTTAATTTTATTTTTTGCTTTGATCATGAAAAATCTTTATCTTTGTAGGATCCAATTAGTCTGTTGTAGGCTATTTTTTTTAAGTAGTGCCACCTCATAAATTTTTCATCCCTTGACACAGAGAATCATGGGACTAACTGTGGTCCAGGCTGATTATCTTCTGTGCTATACATAGAGTAGCAAGATTTTGACACTTGTAGAAGAACGAAGAGACTAATTCTGTGTACACTTCCTTTTCACAGGCTAAAAGTATTGAAAATTAAGGCTATATCCTAATAAATCTGATTTTAATTTCTCCAAGTTAAGAAAATCCACATGAAAGGTCTCCTGTATGGAAAGTGTCCTGCAGTTGCTAAATCTAGGAGTCAAGACCTGCTTTCTACAACTGGCCTTAATTTTAACTTTTATATATTTTTCTTGTGGAAGAATGGAATTAAATCTGAGAATTTTAGGCGATGAACAACAGCATTGACTGAACTGCAGGCCACTTTCTAGTGACTTTTAGTGACCTGCATCATGTACTATATACATGCAGCAATGATGAATCCATTCACATAAGTACTGATGAATAAGTTACAGGACTTTGTTAATCTAGACAGTATGAATTTTTCAAGATTGTTTTTACAAAAATAAGAAAATAAGTCTTTTTAATTTTTCTAATGCCTTGGTCTATGCATACTTTAACAGAGCTTAATCTGAGCGAAGGATATTTAAAAATATACCTACAGTAGTTAGGCATGTGTTGTTATATGCTTTATTTTTTTGCAAGTAAAATATATCTTTGTGTAAATATAAGTTTTAACTCTCTCATCTCCTTCAGTGTGTTGGTTTTCTTAAGTGTTAGATACCTCATTTTTGAAGAGGAATGATTTAAATCATCTCTTTAGACATGGATATTTTGGTGACAGGGAATGCTCTTGTTTATTCCTGTGGTTTAAAGCATGAGTCTAGAAACAGCAAGATCTGTAATTAGGGAAAAGCTTACTTGTATGTGATTTTAAAAGAGGGTTATTTGTGTTTTGGATTTAGAATAGTTGTAAAATAATTGCCTTGAATTTCTCAGTATATGAGATGAAATGTAAGTAGTTGAAGCCCACATCAGCAGATAGCATGAGCATCGGGAAGTGGATGCATGAGTCTTCTTTTGATTTATTTCTTTTTGCCTGTGCAGCAAAAATACTAGTAGTTATATTAGAAAGTAAAGTAATAGCAATCTGGACAGATTAATTAATTCCTTTTTTAGCCAGTAAAACTAGAGTTCAAGTAAGGGATTTTCCATAAAAGGATTTGCAGACACTTCTGCTACTTAAGAAAAGTGAATAGATTTCATTGTCTTTCGATTTAAGTGGTGTTTACTATTTTGCGTCCTTTCAGATACTGTTTCCAGTACTGTTTTTTCCTCCATTTTGCCTGCAAAGATACTGAATTTATAACTTTATAAGAACAGACCTGCTGGTAGCTGAACTTAGTCTAGTTACTAAGAAAGTCTCCCAACAGCTTTTCTCTTCCCATTTGAATATTATCCTCAAAAATGCAATATGAGGATTTTTCTCTGACTGTTTCCTGTCATCTGGCATTTTTTCACCTTTAAATGTTTAAGTAGTTACTGTTTTCACACATGTGGAATTTTTCCAGTTAGAAGAAATAAAGTTTGTAAATTACGTAGGAAATAGTTTAATTTAGGATTAACCACTTCTGCAGTATTCTAAAGCCAGTGAAGCTCCCTCTAATATCAGTAGACAAGCATTTAATTAAAAACAATCTGTGGGCCAAATTCCTCCACCAGACATGTGGTTCATATCTGAGCTCTTGCCAAGAATGGCTAAGGGAGAAAGGAGTTTTAAATTGACATTTTCATATAGGATCAGGTCCCTTAGAATTCACTTGAGATTTTTTTTCTGTGGGACAAATCAGAAGGACCTTGCAGAAAAGAAAAGAAACCTTTGGGACAAGACTGCTAATGAGATGGAGGAATTCCTTGTTCTGGCTCACAAAGTGCACTTGGTAAGAGGAGCCTGTCAGTTCTAGTTAGTCATTGCAAGCATTGATTACTCTGGATAAACTGGTCAATAGCAGTGGTCGAAGGAAACCTATCTAACAAAGGTAGTTACAGGCAAAGTAAAAGACTCGATTCTCCCACCAATTCCAGTAGATTTTGGAATGTGACTGATGGTACTTTTGGTTCACCATTCTAAAATTTTTATTCTCAATAACGTAACTTTCAATTCCGTATTCATCCAGTGCCCAGATATGCTTGGGCAGTTGCTACAAATGAGGCAGCTGAATCCCAGCAACATTGAGCAGCTACCTCTACTCTGAATTGAGTAGTGCTGACTCACTCATCTCCTGTCTTCCCAGAGGATCTGGAGGAAGCCTCTTGTTGGGTTGTCCAGGTGTCTTATCACAGAGTTGCTGAATCACCTTTGCCCATGTAATTGGATGAATATGGCTACTAGTTGCAAAAGCAGTTAGGGGTTTGTCCATGATAATGTGCCAGTCTAGGTAATCTCAGGATAAAAGGCACTCTGATTCATTTGCTATTCCAACTACTTGTCCACATTCTGTCATCCTCTATGATGACAGTGGAAAGGTCATGTCAGATAATTTTAAGTTTTCTCCTACTCATCAGCAGTTGAAATTTGCTATGTCCTCTTGGGATCTTCTGGAGAGGTTGGAGTTTTTTTATGTCAGCCTTTCCTAGAGTCTAGTTTTCCTCAGTGACATGGGGAGCAGCAAGTTGATGTAGGAGCCAAGACCTATGTAGGATATTACAGGTATAGAGTTTTCAAGAATTGATATCTGAATGGCCTCGACTGCACTCTTTTCAGTTTAAGTCCATATCCCCTGGCAAGCATGCTCCTTGTGCATGACAATGGCAGATGTTCTATGAGGATGATTTATGCCTGGTGCTGCCATTGTCTCCAGTCACCCATAGCTCATAGGCCTGCCTAACAGGCACCATCCCACTGCATGCTAAATACAGATTTTATCAAAGAAAAACTGGAAGAGAAATTTCCATAGCTGAAAAATGTCAACATGTAACTGAAGGGTTTTAGGTTTGCTGTATTTACATTTACATTGTGTGAGCTGAGATCATTTATAGACAGATGAGTGTAAAGAAAGAGTTGCATGTTATTAGTTTGAAAAATCATATCAATCTATTAATTTGCTTGAAGATTAAAGGGCACGCAAAACTAGACAGAATTTTCTCCACAGAGCAGCGTTGGCAATGCTGAACATAATCATTAGAACCCATCAAAGAGTGAAAAAACAATGCTTTGTGAATTAGTTCACTAAGTGAGGTTACTATTATTAGACCAGACTGCTTAGGAACTGTATTTTCACCTCTGAATATTTGTAGAACTGGTTTCTGTTTGTACTGCTGTTTGTGGTACAGCTTCTCTTAGCTGAAGCAGCTCTGCTCATTCTGAAGCAGTAGCATTCACGCCAGAAGTTCCAGTCTGACCTCTGTCTGTACATGCAAGTACTTGGTGGTGACCAGAGGAAGTCGAATGGAAAATGATTGAGACAGATCTGAAAGGTGTTTATAGGTCCTCATTTTGATCGCTAAGAAGCAGAGATGTTACAAATTCTGTCTTCTTCTGTCCCACAATGAACACACAAACATAGTCTCCATAATCACTAGAAGTTTCATTTGAGGGCTCTAGGGTCAGGAAGACAAGGAAAAGAGAAGAATAGGAAATATCTTAAGCATACAAAAAATATCTGGCCATACTTATTTACTATTTCCTTTAGCATAGTGTGCTTTCCACTCTTTTTCTAAGAGCTTAAAGCCCCAGTAGTTCTAGAGGGTACTCAGTGAGCAAGAATTACATTGATCAGTTGAACTGATAAAGCAGATCTGATTTGGAATATTGAAAACCAGTGATTCAGATCTCATCAGTATGATTTATGTGCAATTAGTATGAACTGTGGCTATTTCTGGAACAGTTCTTTAACAGAAAAAAGGTTATCACCTATAAATTCTGTCAGATACTGTGTTTGTTTAACTAATCTCATTTGTCATAATGAGCCATTAGACTGCTGTGAGAGGTGACTTTAGAATGAAATTTTAATTGCTGCAATTTAACTTCTAATGATGAAAACCAAATTAACAATCCAAGTTTTTCCTGACTTCCACGCTCCTGAGAGGGAGTCAGTATCACTTACCCTTGTGCACAAGAATGTGTGCCGCTGGAGAATCCCCCTCATTCATCCCCCTCATTCAGCATTGTTGTTACCAGCTGGAAAGGGCAGTGAGTCTGAAGGAAGGAGGTTCTCTGTTCAAGTGTGTAATAAAGTAAAGGAAGCCAAAGTCCCTTTTAGTCTTCCAATAATGCTTCTCTTTGAACAGTGTAGTTTCTTAAGGCAGCTTTTGTACATTTTAGCTCGTCCCTTTCATCTTCTTTTAGGGGATCAATCCCCTTCTCCATACCAAATAAGAGAAACCCTAAACACATAAGGGAAATTGAATTCTGGAACAATTTCTAATATATTGGCCTTTCTTTTGTTAGTTGCTGTCAGATACTAGTGGTAAGACAACAGTCCTTTTGTCAGAAATCCAGCTGCTTGTTGGTATCTCCTACTAGATCATGATGGGTATGAGTTTTCTGATGATAAGTGGCAGATGCACAGTGTTAACATCATAAGGACCCAAAGCTTAGACTGATTTGTAACTTTTCTCAAGTATGGGTAGCAGCAGACTCTGGTTTCAGTCAAGGTGTATATTAGGGAATTTTTTTGCCAGTACTATCAAATTCTAGGAAGGAAGGAAATTTAAATCCTAGGAAACTGACATTAGCACAGTCTTTCTTTGTCTGTTTCAGGAGTTTTTATAGTTGCTGCAATATGCCTAGACAAGGATGCATATCGTATTTACTTGTTTATAAGGGATATAATTATGCAATGTGGATCCTGAGCAAAGGCATCTTCTATGTTTTTCCCTATGGTTAGGCTGTGTGGTGCCATTGATATTTTCAAAACAGAATTTCTACTTAAAAATCAAAGGCATCGTATGAATAAAAAGCCTACTTTGGGTGACATGTAGCAGTTTTTCAGAGTATTTTGTCTTCTGTTCTAATTCTGTGTTATGTAAAGAGCATGTAGAATAAGCTTGGTTTATGTTGTTTGTTATTAAAAGCAGTGAGCACTTTTAAATGTTACAAGATCTGGAAAGCCTGTGTGCATGGCTGAGCTATGTATTCACAGGCATGCTTTTCGCAAGTATGAGTGTAAATAGTGGTGGTGTAACCTTAGGATCATAAATTTGCATGACATGATGGTAAATAGTTTGCTCTAGAATGGTTAGAGTTTTAAGATGTAATTTTTGTTGAAGATTTTTTTTGGTAAAGTTTTGGCCCTTGAGAACCATTAAAATCGACTCTAAAGGCAGTAATGATATAGCTGTCACTGACTGAGCACAGAAGGTTGAAGGAAAATGAATGCTTTCTGATTCAAGAGCTTTCAAGCTTGTTAAAATTAGATTAAAAGGCTGCAAATCTTGTTTTGACAAGAGAACAGGTTTTTGCTTTTGATGGTTTTCAGCAAGATCAGAAGTAGTTCTCTCTGTTTACTTCAGGGAATGTTAGAGCTCATGCCTGTTGCTTTTCCATGAGGCACTTAAAAAAATTTGATTAGATGTATCCTTATTTTCCTTTTCCTGCTCGAAACCTCACCTGGACTCACTAACAAAAGTTCATAAGCTTGGCAGTGTTTCACTTATACAGCCCTTTTCTGATTTCTGTGTGTGCACATGCGTAGATATTTAAAAAAAAATAAATCTCAATAGTCAAAATTAATTTTTAAAATTGGCAATGCTGGAGACTTCATTCTCATTTTTGTCATTTGTTTAATAATGTTTAAAGAGAAACATTTTTTGTTTCATTGTACGCACTGTTTTGTCAGCATGTACCTCTCTGGGAGAAAAAGCCTTTTCAATGTTCTGTCTATCCTCAAAGCATGGTGTATCTTCCGTTCCTTGCATTGTTTGGAGCACTGTCTCAATGTCCTTGTACTGCAGAAATGCATATTTTGTATTGGGAGTACCTAATACCTCCTATTACAGTGATCCTGCCTCACAGAGCACTCCTCACTTCAGAATTAATGAAAACCCCTACTTGGTTTGAATCTCAAGCTAAAAAACCACACCATGTTGAGAAGCAGAAGAGTGGAGGGAAGCGGTGGGAAGAAGGTCTCTTTTCCAGGGCATTTGGGCTCTGAGCTCCATTGAGCACAGTCAGATTGCCCTTCATTTCCTAATGAAGGCTGCAATCAGTGATTAAGTCTGCCTACTGTAGCTCATAAGCAGGATCACTGCAGTCTCGAGGAGATGTCTTGTTGAAATGGACAGTATCTGTGGCATAAGCTTACACAAGGGCTGAGAGTTTCCAATTATATTGTAGCACTGTGTCATGTTGGGTTAAAGACAAAAGCAAACTAACCCTAACCCTGGGTTCAACGGGGAATCCTTCTATAGGTTGCTCTATTTCTGTCTGAAGAGATCAAGGCTAGACAAAGGACTGATGCTCAGTGACCTTGCGTTCTTCCCAGACTGTAATGTTCACTCTTTGTTCTTAAGATGTGAGTATACCCTGATGTAGGCCAACAGCAGTTACTGTCTGATTTCACACCCGCCGCTGTCTAATGCTGCAGTATATCCCAATAAAGCATGGACCAAATGGAGAGGTTGCTGGCTATTAAACCAACCAAGCTTGATGAGACTATAAGCATGTCAAGCCATTTAACTGTGTATGCATGGAATTAATTTTTTATTATTATTTTTGGTTTCACCTATATTGAAGGCTTTTACTCATTCTAACTGGTATTTTGCTGTAAAACTGTCACTGGTTTAATTGTTCTGTCCAATTGCTGGCTGATGCTTTGTCCTGAATATGAGGAATTTGGTTCTTTCAGAATTGCTCCATTTTCCTAAATTCTGCTCACTGCCATGGGCATGCATTTGGAAGCTGTGAAATCAAAGTGAACTTTTCTCCCTGTCAAGTTCCTCTTCAAGCCAGGCAGAGTTAGTGGTTATGTGTAACATTAGATCTCTTACCGAGGTTTTTTAATTCCTGTTTCTCCTCAAATTGTTTGGTACTGCATTCAGGGATGTTTGTACATGAATTTGTCATTGATGTGTAACTATTTTTCAAACTAACAAACTGTATCCAGCTTGGTTCATGTAATGGGGAAGAGGAGTGCAGCTTGATGATCCGATTACTCTCAAGCTTTTGTGGAAGTCAGTGGCATTTTGTTCTTACATTGAGAGAAAACAGAGCAGAGTATCCATCCTGTAACTCTTCAGCAACACAACTGTGCCTGTTTCACAGCTAGAGAGAGAAGGGATGGACACCCTTATTAAACTCTTCTCCAGTCTAAGGTACTTCAGTGGTTGGTGAAGTGCATATGAAAACTCTTGCTACTTCATCTGGTGCTATCTGTCCCCCATGTCATTTTCTACTTTACATCTTTTTCTGACCAAAACATTTAAATACAAATTATAGCTATGCAACCAGTATGAAAATGGAAAATTAAGCTAGACTGTATGGCCACAGCAGCTGCAGCTTTGTCAGATACTTTCTTACTAAAGAGTCTTCATAAGTAGTGTACTCAATAATGCCAGGGACAAAGGGGCAACAAGTTTGGTTCCATCTGCCAGACTGGAGTTTAGGAAACGCTGGTATGATGTTAAAGCAGAGTAACTGCAATATGGATATCACTAGTCTCCCCTGGCTGCAGCACAGGCTGTGAAGCAGGTGTAAGAGACGATAAGCCCTGCAATGTTCCAAGTACTGAGAAAAGTGCTTTTCTGGCTCTTAACATGTTTTAATTTCTAATAATAATAACTTTGAGAACAATATAACTTTTAACAGTTGACTTGGTGAGTTCTTAAGCCTGAACATGAAGTCTTCCAGAAGAATTTCAGTTACTTTCTATAATGGTAGTTGTTTTCTCTGTTTCCATAGTTGAGTCATTTTCACTTCTTGGTACTCCACAGAGAAGGAACATTCCCATGAGCATCTTAACACTGCTGTATTCTTCCTCATGTTTAAAAAAAGAATGTATATGGATTGGAACTGTTTCTTTTGAAGCAGATGCGGAAGACTAAATAACCTGAATTTGTTATTCAGCAGATTTAGGAGAAAAGGAATAGAGCAGGAGTATCTTTAGGATACATTGAGTCCTATTTGTCTCCCTCCCAAAGAAGGGAGTTCCCCTAAGGTCTCTAACCAGGGATTTCCAGTGATCTTATGCTGTCTGTATAGTCAACAAAGAAAGAGACAGCAAGACGTTCAGGTCACCTGCACTGTGAATTGACCTCTCAGACTTTATTCATCAACTGGAAAATACTGATTTTAACTGGTTTTCCCTTTATATAAGCTGTTTTTTAAAGCAATATATCACTCAGCCAGTCCAACACTCCATAGGCACCAACCTCAGCACCAGTCACTATAGGTTAACATTTGTGTGTGTTGGGAGTAGAGTAAAGCAGATATGGCTGGTGGGATGGATCATGTCTGGCCAGCCTGTCCCTCTCTGGCAGGGCACCCACAGCTCGCTAACAGTCCTGTGCCTTCCCACCACCAATTTTCAGGAAGAAATAGATGTGTACTTTGACAAAGGTATAGCTATTAAATATTTGATTTTAGCTGCTGGCTTAATTTTGTGTAGCACATGGAACATGTATGTTGGTGGGGAGCAATTTGAGACACGTGAAAAGTTAGGAAGATAACCCATAGTTTCATATCCTGTGGCCATTTAAAATGCCATTTTCATTTCATAGATTTTTTTTTTTTCAAGTTAGATTTCAATCAAGTTTTACTTCTTCTGTCACCCTTCCCTACTGCAGCATTTTTCTCCGGTGTCTGAAGAGTAAACTAGCTCAATGGGACTAAGAACCACTCCAGATATTTTGATATCGATGGGCTAATTTGACATACTAAACATGCATTTTCATTATTTGCCACTGTCATCAGCCATTGTTTGTTTCTCTTCTTAAACCCGAGCTTAGAAAATAATTGAAGCACATGCTTAATTCCTACCTGCTCCATCAAGGATATAATTTTAGTATGTACTTCAGCAATCCTTAGATAAATATCCTTTTGTACTCGTCTCTTGGTTTGTGTGTATACAGCTGGCTCCATTATATTTGAAAGATGGCCCCAGTCTGAATCTAAATAAAAATCACTTGAAGTACTAGGAAGGACAATGCCATGTTACCAGCTGCAAAACTTTTAGGCCTTCAATGTGCAGTACCGTTTGATATCTGGCAACTGACAATGCTAATAATTACCTGCCAATCAATTAATCCTTTAGGGTAAAATGTGAGGAATTTCAGTACCTTGTAAATAAGATTGGTCTTCTCCCTTCTTCTTCTGTTTATATTCTGCAGTATGTAGTTGATGAGTAGAGCCTGTAGGAATGCACTCTTCTGTGGCAGGAGGTCAGATGAAACACTTGGTTAATTCTGGTTATTTATTCCTCACCTCTGTGAAGAGAGAGTCACTTTGCAGCATTGCCATGACCCATCAGCATGACACATCCTGATTGATTGGTGATGGTGGAGGGAAGACCTTCCATTTTCATTTCTTCATGGCTTAGTGACTTACAGCAAAATGAATTTATTTCCCACCTTTATCAGAGCAACATCCAATGCATTGATCTTTATGGCTGCATTGGTTGTAACTAGGCCCCAGAATGTACTAACATAAGAGCTTTTTGAGGCCCTTTTGTAATTTAGCCACTTTTTTATACCTAGCTTTAATTTGCACTTGTTCAGCATACTGGCAGAGGGGGCCTAACTGAGCTCTTGCTTGTAGGTGGTGGTTGTTGGATTTGATCACTGCTTATGTCCAAATTAATACCAAAGGGGAGATGCAGCATTTCAGCTTGCTGCAAAATGACTTCGAGAATGTCAGTGATGCGTTGATGTGCAAGTCTTTAATCAGTGGGATGTATATGCAATGCTGTGAGCCAGCAGGCACGTCTTTTTGTGCTACTTTCCATAATACTCTTCCCAGGTTATGTCTTCCAACTCTGTGGTAGAAGGTTTTTCTAATTCATTGTCTATTTGGTATTTTGTAGTTTAAAATACTTGAGTTGTACTGATAAAAATTCCAGTACATCAGAAGTTAGATCTAGGATTATAGATAGGTAGGTAGATATATCAATATATCTATATCTATCTATCACAGATAGGTGCTATTTAACTCCTAGACTACAATGCCTGTGAACTTCTCACAGAGGTGCAAATCATTTATTTGCTGTCGTATGAGACAGGCATAGTGCCAGAATTTCTTTGTTTTCACGTTTGAGGTGATATCTCTTTTTCTTATGTCTTTTGTAATGTAGTTGAATACTTTTAACCTTACAACCTTGCTATTAATCTGTTTCACTATTTCTCAATGATGAATTCCATTTCTTTTGAAAATACTGTATACACTTGTGTGCTAGTGTCAATAAAATTGACATTTGTGTAACAAGCTGTGGCATTTTCTCAAATTTCACTGAACATTGATTTAGTGTGAAACTGTTGATAAATCCTTTTTTGCTAGCTGTAATAATACCTTTATTTCAGACAAATACTGCTTTGACTTTGATTTATAATAGGCTACATAACTGTCATGATTACGTAAACTGATAACTGTACCGATTTTTTTTCTTCTCTTTTCAAAGGAATGATTTATAAACATGAACTGGTTTGGAATTGGAAAACATTCGTGTTCTAGCAATAAATCTTGGGTTCTTCCAGAAAATAAATAGGTTTTACTACTGCCCTAATTATATTTATTTTATATTATATTATATTTACCAGAGCATCTTAGCTGTGTTTTTTAGCAGCAGGAACCTTATCATAATTTAGGGAGGACATAAACACATGATAGTAAATTGTATTTGATCTTTATTATATATGGTGATGTCTGTGTTTAACATTTAATCTTAGCCTGTTAGCTGTGGAAATCAAGAGATTGTGACTTTTTTTTTTGTTTCATTTTAATGTATGTTGCCAAAATGGTACAGACTGTAAATGTTCTTCCAGAAGACAGATCCTTCTTCTAAACCAGGTTTAGCTTTTCAGAGGTTTGGAGGAGGGAATAACTGGGGGAGAACACTGGGCATTTTTGGCAAACTTTCTTTTTGTGCAGTCAGTCATCTGGCTGTTTTCCAGAAGACAAAATGCTAATTTCAGTAATATTTAATGTAGTGTATCTGAATCCATGGAAGTGTAATTAATTGCCTAATTCTTTAATATTTTTAATCCAAAATTAAATGGGGCTTTATATCTCTGAAAATCTGAAGTTGTCATGCTTTGTGCATTAAAAATATTGCTTTTCTTATGTAAATGTAATGCTAGCATTTCCATCCTAAACAATCAGAGGAGCATGGAAAGACCTACAAGGTATAATATACTTACTTGTGTTGTGTGTAGAAACTGGGGAACTAGTAGTTTTCTCCCTTCATGTTAGATCTCACTGGTCTTAGAAGCAACACCTGCTGTAGAAATTTTCTCTAGACTTTGACTAGATACGTTTGTTTTAATTTATGTCCTGTAGTTCCCTGTGAAGTGCTGATTTGAGTCTTTGAAGTTCTACTTTGCTAGAAAGAATGCCAGTCATAGGATGATTCCCATATTATTGTATTTATTCTGTTCCATAGAGTGAATGACAGTGGTGAAGATTTTTGTATTAAGTTAATGTTTAAAATCATAGAACAGCCTGTGTTGGAAGGGACCTTAAAGACCATCTAGTTGCAACCTCTCTGCTATGGGCAGGGCCACCTTTCACTAGTTCAGGTTTCTCAGAGCTCTTTTCCATCTGGCCATGAGCACTTCCAGGGATGGGGCATCCACAGCTTCTCTGGGCAGTCTGTTCTAGTGCCTCACCACCCTCACAGTAAAGAATTGCAGCTCAGTCATGTGTGCCTTGATCCCTTCCCTACAAAGACAGTAATTTCATCCAATCCCTTCAGCTAAAAGACCCTTAAGCAGTCCCTTTGTTAATGCAAGTAGATACAACTCACGTGACTTTAAGGCAGTTTGGGCTAGTCTGAGGACCCTTATGGCTGTGTCTTGCAGGGTACTTTCGCACTGCAATTTAATATTGTAACTCCTTTAGATACTTTCTTGAGAGAGCCTGCCCTAACTGACTTCTCTTTTATCACTTTTCTTAGCAGGTTCTCTGACTGGCAGCCCTCACCTTTCAGAGCTTTCCATCAATTCCCAAGGAGGACCATCAGTGGCAAATATGACTCTATCTCCAAACCTGAGCCCTGATGCCAAGCAGTCATCTCCGTTGGTCAGCCCTTTGCTGAATGACCCATCATGCATCAGGACTGATGATGACGAAGAGGTCAAAAGAAAAGTGAGACATACGAAAATCGCCTTGGCTCTCTTCTCTGTGATATGTAGTAATAAATCTGGGCCATTTCTGTTGGTTGCAACTTAAGAGCTTGTTTGGACAGGGTATCCTATAAGTCTTACTTGTTTTTAAGGAGTAGAGTTTAGTAGGTTATTGAAACAAACATGAAACTCCATTGTCTTACTGGAGAGAAAATTTCTGGGTGACAGAAAGAAAAGGAATAGTGTTCAGCCTGTCCTGGGAGTGTCCAGCCCAGACTCTCCAGTCTGTCTCTACTGGGAGCACCACTGGAAGCATCTGGTTGTGGGAGTAGAAATCCTCTTTGAACCACAGCTTACAGTGTTCAGCTGGAAGTGTTTGACTCAGACCAATCACTGCAGCAAAACCATAAGGGAGCATCACATCCAAAATTGCTTTCTGAAGATAAAGTGTTTAACTGAGCCAGGGTGTTCTGGGTGCCTGCTGGCTTGTCCCTCCTGTGCTGCAGGGCAAGAGCAGGTTGCTTTTGTCCTTCTGTGGCCTGTTTTTTCTCCTGAGCTTGGAGCACCTCAGGAAGGAGAAAGCTGGAACTCAGATGGCTTTGCTGGATAATGGGAGTTTGCGTAAGGAAGATCCCTTTTCCCACTGTGCATAGTTAGAAGCATATGAGAGAAATTTGAGAAGAAAAGCCAAGAGTCAGTTGATAGACTTAGGATTCTCTTTGTCAGTCCAGGTTACAGCAGCCAGTGACTACTGTATATACCATCTGATGATGGTTCCTCTGGAGTTGTGTACTGACTAGGAAATGCCCACACAGTCTTCACTTGCATGTCTTTCATAGTGTATCCATTTATCTTCAAGGAGAAAACAGAAAGGCGAAAGATATGTGGATGTTTTTTCCTTCCCTTTTGCTTCCTGAGCAAGAGAAAGATCAGCTGCATTCCTTTGGCTCTTGATAATTAAGAAGTTTTAAATCTGTAACTTACTCTAAAATCCTTCCCCTCTCCCTCTGTTAGGTTGTCCAGACACACTGGGAAAATCCTATGGCCGTGAACTTTTCGGAGAGTATTTCTACTGTGGATTTTCATCCTGATGATGAAACTTATAGTAACAATCAGACACAAAGTTTTGTCATTTTGTCAAATTTGACATTTGGTTCAGATGATTATCTATGTAAAAAAGATTCCTTTGTGAACTTCAGAATATATCCTGCTCCAGGAATCAACTGAAAGGAACCCCAGCGCTGTAGAAATCACCTTGACAGAAATGGAAGTCTCACAAAAACCCACAGAAAGTGCTTGTTGTGTTGTGTTTGCAAGGAAGGATTGTTTGCAGGGCTTAGGAAACATTCAAGCATGAGTCACAGTAACCATAAGCAAAGGTCACTGGTTTTTAACAATCTTTGTGCTTTATTATCTACAGTTTTTTTTTCATAAAAGCAGAGGAAAACCTAATGTGTTTGCAATTTACAGAGATTCCCAACTGACAAAGCTTACTTCATTGCTAAAGAAGTAGCAACTACGGAACGAACATACCTGAAGGACCTTGAAGTCATCACATCGGTATGTTTACTTGAGTTTTACAGATCAAACGTGTGAAGCTCTAGACAGCGGTAGTATTTCATCTGCTCCATTTAACATCTTAGCTGTTGCGTGCTACTTTTATATTCTGTACTGTACTGTACTGTAGGTATTCTTTGTAGTGCACAGGAGTACTCCTCTAGGGAGGAAATACAAAAACCAAAAAGCAGAGGTTTGCACTGTGGTTAGTAACATGCACTATGAAACTATATCAGGTTGAGGAACTTGGGACACAGCTCACTTATATTTTCTTGCTCTCATGCTTTGTGGTTGCAATTACTAAAAATGCCTGTGGGTTTTCAATGACTTCTCTTAAAACTGAAGTAGCTCCTTAGGGGCACATGTAAATGTTTTCTACTAGATTAAATGCCCTCCATTTAACATGAAGTATTGTGGAGTACCTCTTTGAATTATTCTGATTTTTCAGTAGGTGAAGCCATGTGTTAAATGAGTCATTCATCTGTAGCATCTGATCAAAGTGTGATTGTTAAAATCACTAAGGCAAATACATGCCATCTTTGCACACACACCCATAGTCTTGTTTCACTTCCAAGAATGATGATGCAAGGTTTGGCCTGAAATAACAATTGTCCATGAAAGGGCACTGAATCCAAAACCTCTCATGGTATTTTTGGTCAGCACCAGAACTCTCAGCTCTTTAATCGCCCAGTGAGGTGCATTGCCCACTCCTGTGTTCAGTGTTGTGGTAAGGAGGACATGCTGCAGGAGAGAGTGTTGGGACCAGCTGGGAACCAGGGACACACTTTCTTCTTAGCTTCTTGTATGTTCGAAGAGGCCACATGACATCTGCAGCTGATCTGAGAGCAGCTTAGACGTAGCCAAAATAGCATGGTTTTTACAGGCAGCAAGGTAGCTGTCACCCCACTGCTATTTCCCCCGGCTTTCTGGGAAGCCAGGCCAATGAGAGAAGAGAACAGGTTCTGTGGGATGCTGGTCATTGGTGCAGTGTCAACAGCAGATATGCTGTTTTCATATAGTATTTTACCCAGTGGCTGCAGAAACACAAGTTTCAGCTTTTCAGAGCTAAACCTCTTTTCCCACTCTGACCTTCATTTTTGTGGTAGGCAAATTTGAATTTGCTGTATCACCAAGAAGGATATGCCTGATGATTAGCATACAGTTGTATCAACTGTGCTCCAGAAAAGAGCACTGTGCTTCCTGGCCCAGGAAGTCACTGATAGTGAACAAGTATCCAGTACCACTGAAAAAGGAACAAATGTGCATGAATTTTGAGGCTTGATAGATGTGCTTCGCCTTTAGCCTTGCTCAGTGTGGAGATAAAGCAGGAGAGAAGGAGATTTGGGAGAGATCTCTCTTTATCAAAGGTCTAGCTCGGCTCCAGCTGATGCAGTGTCAAGCATGACTGCTGTAACAGCCTTCTGTGGTCCTAACAGGCTTCTAGGCACTATTGGAAGTTAACCATAGATAGCGGGAACCACTCAGGGAGGTGAGGAGAGAGTAGTGTTGCCATGTTGATAATGGGCATCGCTACCTTGGCAAGCCACCTAGTCCTATGACTTGATGTCACCCATAGGTCTGTTAGGGTGAAATTGAGAGTATAGATCAAAACTGAAGAGGAGCTTATTTCAGTGTTTGGCACTGCCCCTCCTGTTTTCTGATAGTGTTGTCTTCCACTTGTTCACTTCTCAACATGTGTGAGGTTCTCTATCTGCGCACAGCAACATGGGCTTGGGTGCTTACTGTACCAACTCCTGTCAGAGGGATTTCAGATAGAGCTCAGCAAAAGAAAGTGCAGAGCATATTTTTTTGGTATTAGTGGATTGGTTGCAAGTGTTGCAATGCTCGTTGTTTTGCACCTACAGCATTTGCAAATTCAATTTGTATTGGTAAGTGATGGCAAAGGGGAAGGAAGTTTCTTTTTCGACTCTGCAGGGCCTGACCACTGATAAGAGCTCCAGTTCATCAGTTCACTACTAGGAGTGTCGGGGTAGCCTGGCTTCTATTACTGGTGTCAGCTGAATAAGGTCCTTGATGAGTTAAGTGTCAGATGTATTTGAGTTAGGTGCATAAAGACAGCAAATGATCATACCTGCTGCAGCCCACCCACCGATAATTTTGCTTCTTTTTTCTTTGTAGTGGTTTCAGAGTGCAGTGAGTAAAGAGGATTGCATGCCTGAAACACTGAAAAATCTCATTTTCTCCAACTTCGAACCTTTGCACAAATTTCACACTGGTTTTCTCAAGGAAATTGAGCAGAGACTTGCTCTGTGGTAAGATTGTTGATTGTGTTCTATCTGTGCTATTTCATGCAGTTTAGCATTTTTGCATTCCATTTTTGCTAACTCTGATCTACTGTAGTGATTAATTTGTGAAAGTCACAGATGTTGGTTATTAACAGACTGGGCTTATTGAATCATGCTTCGTTCCTTTTTACTCAACAAACTCTGTTGTTCAGGTATCTCAGGTACAGACATATGCAAATAAATCGTAATTCTGGATGAAGCTTTCTCTTGACAAATGTCAGTGTTTCTACATGGAAGCTCTTCTGAAGAACATGTTGCGAGCAAGGCTTATCAGTAATAAAGAGAGAGTGACAAAGGACCGGGTCCCATTCCTCTCAAAATAGGTGTAGGCTGGGGGATTTCACAGACCATCTTCCCATTCTGCAGCATTGCATCTGTGGCATTCTCAGGGTCAATGTTGCAAGCTACAAATTTACAGCATGTTGGAAGAGGACACTGGGCTAAAAATTATCTATCCATAACATAATAATGACAGCAAAACATGAGATTTCTGTGAAATAGCTATGAAGTGAGTAATTCTTCCATGGCATGACTCTTAACTCAGTTCATTTGACCACTGAAATTTGAGCAGAGGCAGCAGCACACAGAAGCCCTCTGCTTGCTCTGGTTAGACCTGTCTGGACTAGATTGTCTTGCTCTGTGTATGCATTTTTTTGTAATTTATCTTTGGTGCTGAGAGCTGAGCTTTTCTATCTCAGTTAGAAAAGTGACAATGGAAAATCACTCAAAAGGCAAAGCCGGCAGACCTGATGGGTGCTAATCAGTTTAATGCCTCTTTAACTAATTAATCAAAATAAAAACAAAACACAGTCTCAGAGTGTGTGAGTTTAGCTCTTGTGATGTGATGAGTGAGGTCACCGAATGAGGACACAGCACTTTGCAGACTAGTGCTATCCAAACCCACCCTGCACAGTTCCAGAATTATAAGGTATTTTCCGAGAAGAGGAGAATGTGATACTGCCTCTTAGAGCTGACGTCCTCACTCAGGACTCTGGGTGTCAGAGTTGATGCCCAACTCCTAAGACATGTGCTGCACAGCCACCCTGTCTGTATCTCTTTTTTCATTGGGCTGCTAATTGTTAATTACATGGTGTTAATTGCATTTCACTAAGGAGTATTTATTGCAATACTCCAAGAAAGCTCTTTCAACTGTTACAAAACACTGGTTATTTCTCCAAATCTGGTGTAAGATTAACAGTAGTTGGAGTTAATCTCCAACTATCTGAGGTTAAGGGTGTGTGGTGCGAAAATATAAATTTATATAGTTAGTAAGGGGCAAGTTCTGCTCTCTATTATTCCAGTCTAAGCTAGTGAGTTTGCTGGGTGCTGACTGCTGGAACACAGGTTGAAAAAGAGAGAGCCCCTGTATCTCTCTAGTTGCTGGTGGCATTACAGGTGGATGCCAACCTCCTGTTCAGGTGTGATGTTTTGCAAAAATTGGATGATGCTGCAATAACAGCCTGCTGTGGAAAGGTGACGTTATATAAGCGGAGGGAAGGGCCAGTTAAGTTAAAAGAAAGAAACAATATTTAGGCTGATAGACTTTCTGTGGTATTACTTTGTTTCTCCTTTTCAGTTAGCTTCTTTTAGAGCTGAGTAAGCATTTTTTTCCCAGCTTTTCCTTTGGTCCTAAGTCTATAGTATCACAGAGCACTAAACCTCAGTTTAAAGCTTCTAATATATTTACACAGAATTACACAGAATTAATAAGGTTGGAAAAGACCATAGAGATCATCAAGTCCAAACTTTACCTAGGTTAACAACCTATCCACCATCAGTCTAACATCTATACCATCTAAACCATTTAAACCATCTAAACCATACCACTAAGTTCATCATCCAACCTATCCTTAAACACATCCAGGGACGGTGACGCCACCACCTCCCTGGGAAGCCCATTCCAGTGGGGGATCACTCTCACTGTGAAAAAGTTCCTCCTGATATCCAATCTAAACCTTCCCTGACGCAGCCTAAGACTGTGTCCTCTCGTCCNCCAACAACTCGATTTCTTTCTTAAACTGAGGGGCCCAGAACTGGACACAGTACTCGAGCTGTGGCCTAACCAGTGCCAAGTACAAAGGCAGGATAACTTCCCTGGTCCTACTGGCAGCACTATTCTTGATGCAGGCCAGGATGCCATTGGCCTTCTTGGCCACCTGGGCACACTGCTGACTCATATTCAGCTTCGTATCAACCAGCACTCCCAAGTCCCTCTCTGCCTGGGCATCCTCCAGCCACACCGACCCCAGCCTATAACTCTGCATGGGGTTATTGCGGCCAAAGTGTAAAACCTGGCACTTGGATTTATTAAACTTCGTACTATTGGACAATATATATTGGACAACAAACACTGCAGTTACCTTGTGATTTAAAGTGCTCATCTGCTATGAAGTTATTTTGCAATCCAGATTTGTTAAAAAATATTCTGCTGAGATAACTTTGTCAAAGCTGGGTACCTTATTTTGACTTTGTCAGCTCAGCTATTGCATGTCTTTCCACAGTTAGCGTAAAGCCACTGGGAATTCTCTGTTGGCTACTCTGATTCATGTAACAGAAAGACAGTCACGTTTCTGCTCCTGGCCTGCATTCAGTTTGCAACCAACAGCATGGATATACTTAAAGTAATACCCCTGACAGGGATTGCTTTTGGAGTTCTGAAAGATTTAAGTACGTGGCTTAGGAAGAGAGGCAGACTTATTGACAGGTATTATTTTGGAGGTGTTGATGTTTTTACATAATGCCACAGATGCTGAAATAAGCCGCAAGAAATAAACTATCCTATAGAGATTACCGTTTAATTAAACATTGAGTAATAAAATTAAACAGCCCCTCAGCATGTAGAAGAAGCTGATGGCAACATAGTAGGGAATTTTTTCAGCAATGTGATCAAGGTCACTTAGCTCAGTGTCCATCCTGTCATGATGGTAGCTTTGTCTTTGGCCCCAGGTGGTTTTAAGCCAGTGGGCTTCAACTGTGTTCACCACCACAGTGCAGGACACTGCCCAGCATCTGCCTCATTCAGCTAGCTCCTCACAGGCCTGGCTGAGCCAGTGGCACAGCTGTAGGCAGGTGTGTGCAGGATTCAAGCCAACTCATTTAAATTCAACTCTTCTATGTCAAGTCTTACATTTTCAGGCAAGTGGATGGGAGAAGAAAGGTGAGACACTTGTCCTGAGACATAAGTGTGCTCTCTGTTGCTCAGAGGGGGACATGTCCTTTAAAAAAAAGGGTCTTTGAATGAAAGGGTTGCAGACTTCCTCAAGCTGCTGAAAGCCCCTTGCTACCTGCATGTGTTGTGGGAGCTTGTCTGAGAGAAAGAGCTTCCTGAAACCAGTCGTCTGTTCCCCTATTGAGTAGGATGCTGGGTTTGTCATCTTAAAGTGCGGTTCAGCCTGCTTGCTCTGCATAAACATCAGTGTGTTTGTCTAAGGTTTGTTTCAAACCTTCATGCTGCAGGTTGGAAGCTCTTGCAGCTCTTACCATTCCTTGCTGTCTTAGGCCTTGAATCATGCTGAAGCTGATGCTCTGCAAATGAGCTGCTGAGAAGAGCAAGAATGGGGGGATTGTGCATAACAATTGTTAGATGGCTCTGTACTTTTAATTGGTTAAAACATCTACAGACTTTTAGAATTTTCCTCAAAGAAGTTCAGGTTGTGCGCATTATTAAAAGAATTTCTGGCTTGCTTGAAGGCTTCTGAACTGTTTGAATCTGCAGTAATAGGAAGGCTGTCTGTAATAGAACATTCTAAAGGCCGGTATCTTTTTGACCTGGTCATAGATTCTGGCAGGTCCACTCTATTTCTTTTCACAGTTCACACATTTTTCTCTTTAGTACTTCATTTCCTAAAAGCAGCACATCTCAATGTCCCCTGCACGGTGAAAATGGTTTTAGTAAGACATGGATTAATACTGACACCAATAGACAACTGCAGAATACAGGAAGTTACTCTGTTTTTCTCAGTCAGGTTTTCTTTTTGACCTTGAAACTGAGCATATTCCTGGTGGTTTTATTGCACAGCAATCTGACATCATTGATACTATGCTCTGGGCCATGTTTTCTGCCCTTCCCATGCTGTTGCAGGGCCAGCGATGCAATCCATGAATTCCCTCAATTGCTGCAGCTGTGCTTACCCCTGGAGCCTGACCATGTTCCTGGGAACGAGTGAAATACCCCACTAGAGGCCATGGTGTTTGAGAAGGGGAAGGATGACCTTTGCTGGATGCAAGCAAGCATGATGGTTTGCCCTTATACAGGAAAGGAAGAGGAATAGAGCATAAAGCTGCCTCAGGTGGGAGAGGGGACAGCATATATCAGGCTATCCTGTTAGCAAGTGTCAGAAGAGCTGCGTGTAGCACCTGGTAACCCAGGGCTGAGTCCTGTCTACCAGGACTCACACTGGTTGCTCTTCAGCAAGGCTTTGTATGCAAAGTCAGGATTTCCCAACCCATTTTGCTGAGAGAGAATAAGGGGTGGATTTCTCAGTGACTTAAGCCTGGCTCCTTTTTCCCAGAGCCCAAGAGATTTTGTGGCAAGGGGGTAGACGTGTGGGCATTGCAGGCAGAACTTGACATGCTCCACTATCACTTGACCAGTTGAATCTGAGAAGTCAGTTACATTCTACTCCTTCTTTGATCTAAGCTGTTTAATAAGATATTTATTTGGGACACAAGCACCATTTTCCATCCAAAATGTTGAGCTTATCTTTCCACACCCCTTTAAATCTTTATATTACAAGTTTCCACACTGATTTCTTTAAACACTGGCAGAAAGTGGCAAATGGAGAACCAGAAGTTTTCTCCCTTGATTGACTACTGAGCACCGTGGAGATCAATGCTGGGGCAAGCCAGGATAACTATTTCTGTCCTAGGAAGCCCTCATCAAGCAGTACAAATCCATGTTTTGAGCCTTATCCATGTGCTAGGAAGAAAAAGCGTTATGTACTTGTGAGAAATGCAGGCAAACTTGTCTTCTCACAGCAAAGCTGGTAGTTTGTCTCCTCTGTGTCTGAGGAAAGCTGCTAAAAAGCAGGCTCTTTTGTCTTAATATATGAAAGAAGAAAGCTCTGTCAGGATTCATGGAAGAAATTTTGAAAAGCTGTAATAAAAAAGCAATCAGGGAAGTGTAGGAAGATGAGCTAAGTGTTCATTTATTGACCATTGTGTGTTTGAGAAATAGTACTTGCACTTAGAAAGAGCAGCCCAAGAAACATTTTATATAAACAAGGCAGCAATCTTCATCTGCCTTCTTAAATGCAGAGTTCTGACAATTTGGCTGGTTCTGCATGTCCAGTGAGGAGGGACGAAGAGGGCAATTTCAAAAGTATCTTTGATCCTAAAGTTCAGAAATGAGGTATGTGTTGTAATACAAACCTCTGAGTTATATATTGTGAATTCCTGAGACAAAGGCATCAACACTGTTTTGGTGCTGGCACATTGAGCTCTAGGATAGCTTGCGTTGCTGAAGTCAGTTTTGGGTACTTCTGGGGATTGGAGCTGTGCTACACCCAAATTAATCATGGAAATCATGGAAGAGAATTAGGTTGTCCAGGGTCTATTAGTCACACCTAGAGCCAAATTACATTCATTCCAGTGGGTCTCCTAGTGGGATATGCCTAGGATCAGCTCAGAGGCCAATCCATAGCAAAATATGAAATGCTATTGCATTTATACTTCCATGCAATGGTGTTACATGCTCTGATCCCTTACTGTTTAAAAGTATTGCTGATGCATGTTTGCTGTAGATTGGGTTTCTCCCACAACAGGGATAGCCAGCCCAAAGTCTTTAAATGTGTGCACACACCCCAAAGGGTTGGAGTGACTCTAGGAAGCTCTGATGACTTCAGCAGTACATTTCTTATGCTCTGAGCAGTGTTTTATGCACCATTTACTGCTGAAAGGACAGCTACAGTGTCAGCTGGAATGGGCAGGGCAGTAAGAAGCACTGTGTAATAGCAGGGTGTGAGCTAGGAAACGGGTGTTCTGCTTTTATTGACTCTTCTTTTTGAATTACAAAACATTACTCTTAATTAAAAAGCAATTGTAATGCGGAATGTTTCAGGTATTTTTTAATATTAGAACTTTATCTAATAATAAAGTCATAAAAAAATCAAAAGTCTAAGTGCTTGAAGTCCAGCTGTAGTATCCACGGGGGAGGTGCTGTTCTTGAACCTGTAACAGAAGATCACATAGTGCAAATATAATTTGTTGCAATTGATTTATTATTGTTTTGGCTGTAATTGAAGGGCTGCAATCAAAAATTTTTATGTTCACCTCAGAAAAAGAATCTTTGTTGAGATATCTTTCTCTTTTTCCTTGTCTTTCCACCATCCCCGTCAAATTTCTGTTCCTTCTGCTGCCATTCATTGATGATTGAGGACATTGGCTGACTTGAGATTTCTTTCCTTTAATTTTTCAATTATATACACTAAGAACTTAGTGTAATTCTTGAATCTGACATAGCTGCTTGAGTGATCTCTGTAAGTCAAGGTGCTGGCCATTTGTAGTAATATAAATCATGTAGTGTCTGAGTTTCTTATCAGATACAAAAGTCAGGCTTCTCCTCTTTTCTTGCAATTGTACAGTTGCGTTGCTGTTAAAAGGAAGGGACTATTCAGCATGATTTCAGTGGCTTTAAACCTCCCTGCACAATGTCGTTGGAGTGAGTGCACATTATATGTGGGGAAAGCAGCTCCTGCATCTTTTATGGAGCTGGGGATCTTAAATCAACTCCTGGTGAAAAGTTGTGAGATTCTAGTCCCTTGTCACTGGCAGACAGATACCATGTTCAAACAGTGACTCATGGAAACAAGTAGTAAGAACAATTTAGCCACTGATGCACAAAAAATGATCAGCTTCTTTCCTCTCAGCAACCTGAGTGTTGTTATTCAAAACATAACACTGCAGGGAGAGCTCTCTTTTGTGCTCGAGTGCTTTGGGCTGTTGCAGCAGTAAGACATCATCTGATAGGTTGTATATTTGTGTTTTATTTTTATATTCTGTGTATTTGGATATTCTTTCCTTGGGATTTCTTCATGTTTTCTTGGGATTTGCATGTTGAAGAGCTGGGAAAGAGGGCAATGTAGCAGAGGGCTTACTCTGGAATCCGCCATGGAGCTGAGGTGGAGTGGAGGTTGGGATTTAGGAGGCAGATGTGAAGCTATCATGTTCCCCCATCCCTGGTCTTTCTCTGACTCTCTGTTCCACATGACAGCCTACATGCCTGTGTACCATTTTCAGTAGGAAAATCATGTCATGCTGCAAGGGGTCGTATTTGCATGGAAATAAATAACAAAAGCATGAAGAATGGCCAGAACAAGGAGCAATACCCAGCCATCACATTTCTGTATTTTCTCCTCAGAAAACCCTAGTTTTATTTCTTTGAGCACTATGCATCTTTATGCAGCGCAGCTCATCTCTGTTGGCCTGGGCAGAAAGCTCTGGTAGGATTCAGCTCTTCCTTGTTCAGCTGACAGCTGGAGAGAGGCTGTTGCTTTTGGGGAACCCCCTTCTCTCTGTCTGTGTCATTCTGCCAACATGCAGAGTAAGATCTGAAAACCCTCAAAGTCAGTGGCCAAAATCAATGGAGGGGAACTGTTCCTGATGCTTTGTGTGTGACCTGTCTGGTGAGATGCTGGGCAATCAAGTCAGCGCTGGCTTCAGCTGCTGAAGAGTGGTCAACTTTTAGGAAATAAGGACCTGACTGTTCAGTGAACAGCTGCACTAAATATTAACTGTTGGAAGAACTTGCTGTGACTTCAGTACGCTTGGGCTCAGCCTTCAAGTAGCTAGCTAGTAGATAATAAATTTGCAATGCGTATTCTAGCCAACCTGTATTGTAGACTTCAGATCAGAAAAGCAATGTCTATTTAGAAATAACATTCTGTAATAATGTACTTAATATTTATCTTGGCAGTAAGTTAATAACTATATATCTTTCGTACTCAGAAAGGTAAAAAACTGTTGAGATGTATTAGATTAAATCAAGTGTAGAGACATAAAAAAGGATTCAGGCAGTGCCAGAGAGGTAGAGAATAACAAATAAAGCAAGAATTCTTTTAGAGATAATTACCAGATACTGTGTCATTATTGGCAGGAGCACAAATTCATCTGGCTTTTGACATTTCTGGAATTGTGTGTAGTGTCACAGCATGAACTGTTTGGGATGGAATGCTGCATGCTGGCTCCATGGGTGGACAGTGGCTTTCTCTTGCTTCCTGCCAGTGTGGTGCTACTGCCTTGGACTTCAAATGGTTGTGGCTTTCAATTGAGGGCGCTTTGACATGCACCACAGCTTTAGTGACTGGGAAATTTTATTTACAACCTGTCAGAGGAAATCTCAGTGGGGAGAGCTGCTGGATGGGTAGGACATAAGGGAAGGGAAAGTCAAGGAACAGCATAGTGGGGGAGATGATTGGATAGACAGAGACTTCCTAGAGACAGAAATTGTACTTTTATCCTGAGATAATGTGCAGCCTTTAGTCTTGTGATGTCCATATGTACCTCTGCTGTTCCTTGCAGTTTAGACCATTTCTTGGGCATGATTTGACTATGGCAGTGTTAATCTAATGTAGTGCTTTTGCAAAGCTGGTGGTGGTAATTAAAATTACCACTGACACAGCCCAGCTTCTTACCCTGCTGTAACCTTTTGTTTTGGGAAAAAAATCAAAAAATCTTTTTGAGAACTGTTTTTCCTTGCTTAAATAGGGCCTGAGAGACTTAACAAAATAGGAAATAATTAAAGACAGCCTATGAAACTGGCTGTTGTTCAAATGAACGTGGAACAATGTTTATCAACTGAGTCTCTTTGTCTATTGAAGAGATGTTACTGTAGTATTTATAAGCTGTGCCTCCACATTTCCTGGTTAGAAAAGCATGCAGAGAGATTACCCAACATGAATATAACCATGTTTAACTTCACAAAACAAAAAATATGTCTGAATATGCATCTATTAATGTGATAATATGTATTTTATTTTAAAAAGAATTCAGTGTGTCTTGCCAGTGAAAATATATTCGTAACAACAGCTACATCGTCTATGATTTGGTAAGTGTGGGACCTCTCTGGTTAAATTGCCCGCACTAAGGAATGCAGAGTTTTATTACCTGATTGTCCTGGTTGTTCTTTCACTGTGCACAGAATTGTCTTAAAAGTGTGAACTACTACAAATGGGTGAAAAACAATATATCCGTTTAGAACGAAACAGAGGCCATGTTATTCTTGGGTTCATTTAGGGCTTGATTATATTTCTGTCCTCTTACAAAGCAGTGTATTTCTTTGGCTGAATTGCAGTTGCTCACATCAGGACGAGGTGTGTCTCCCAATACTCAGATGTGGGAGCTGAGCTATATTATAAAAATTGAGGACAACACATAAAAGCCATGCTGTGGGAAACTTGGATGTAGTATTCAAAGTTGAAAAGGGGAAGGGGACAGTGCTTCTCCCCTCACACCCCTAGGGATTTTCCTTTGAAAGCATAACTTGGTTGTAACAGATCTGCAACAGATTCTTACAGTCATGATTTTTCCTCCTATGTTTTCTAAAACGTGTTTGGATTCAGTCAGAGCGTGGTGTCTTTTCCTGTCTCGCACATGAGTTTAGAAGCAGGAATATCTTTTTCATCAGGGTTTCTCCCAAATGGAGCACTCATCCAAGTGCAGCTGGCTGGGTGGGAGGGAGCAGTTTGCATTTGTAATATTGTAAATGACACAGTGAAACTCCTACCCATACGTAACACTTATGAGTCAAACCCAGATGCTGCAAAGAATTATTCTTTTGGTCCCGCTGTCCATTACATAAGCAGAAAGCTTTTCAGAGAAGGAACACCCCCTGGGTCCTGCTCTGGAGTTCAGTTGTTGTTTCAGAAGAGAATTAACCTTCTGCACTAAGCCCACATATTGTCATGGGGTTTCAATGTCTTCCTTTTTCCCAAAACATTTCCAGCCTTCTCTGGTGTGTTTAAAAATGCTAGAAATTTTCTTTAAAAGTCTAATCATTCTGTTAAGTGCCTCCTCTCTGTGTTAGGGGTAACAGCAAGGCTGAGTGAAAGGTGTTGTGTACTTGGGAATTAAATGTCTGTCAGGAAGATTCCTCATATACTTTCGAGCAAAGGAGCATGGGGGTCAGGATTTTAAAAGAAATGAGCTGTTGAGTTCCTTTCTGTGCTTATAAGTGATTATGTGGTTTTATTGCATGACTGAGGTGTATGGTATTTCTGTTGCTGACAGGGAAGGCCGCTCTAATGCTCACATTAAAGGAGATTACCAAAGAATTGGAGATGTTATGCTAAAGAACATTCAGAATATGAAGGTAGGAATGATCTTTTAACTATTAAGCTTTGACATGGATTAACATTATCATGCTTTTCATTTTCATATGATGTTGCCTTTAATGCTGCTTTTTTGCCAATTGTAATCAAGGCTTATGCTGTGAAAGTTTCCTTAGATGAGGTAGCAACCATTTGGTAAGCCCTAAGATTTCAGAATTGCAAGCTGATTTTAAATTTTTCCAGCCCCTTTCCTCCACTCTCCAAATATAGAAGCAGCAAACAAAGAAGTTCAGGACCATTTCATTTCCGGTTCTTTTTTCCTTCAAATAAGAAGGCAAAGTACTTTGGAGTTTGTATGGATGAAGAGACTGTTAAAAAGATGAGTGTGCCTATTTTTTCATGCAAATATACGTGTTGAGATATTGCAGAAGTAGTGACCATAACCTGGATATTGATGTGACTTGGAAAAGTAGTACTTCTGTAGTACGGTGCCAAGTTCAATGAAAGGTTTTTGAATCAATGAGAATGACTGCCTTCGATCCCTTTAAAGCTAGAAACGAAAATACCTGTGCAAAACATAAATCTAGGTGTGACATTCAGCAGATTTTGCAACTGTTCTTAGTCTGGCCAGAGCAGTATTGTTGATGTTCTGTGTTATTGAGAAAATAGCATGGAATGCAGGCATGAGAGGATGTGAAAAACCTATGGACTTTTACAGTATGGATGTAAGCTCACCTTATTATGATGTAGCTATGCATCAAGGACAGTGTGGAGCAAAACATGGCACTTCACCTTCGGCATAAGAATCATAAAGTGCTTTCAAAACTGCATCTTCTTTTTCCTTCTCTCCGTACCTTGCAACATCAAATTGTCCATCCTACACTCTGCAGGTCCTTCTGAGGCACTAGTGTAAAGGCAGTGTACAGTCCTCACTTTAACTTAGACTTGCCAGCGTGCATTCACCCTTCCCATTTTCCCTTTCCCATTAGAGGTTTTACTTCATTTGCTTTGAGATTCACCACCGCTGATTAGCTGATAGATGGATGAAAGAGCCAAAAGCCAGTTTAACTTAAAAGAACTGCATAGGAAACAATGGAGTTCGTTAAAACTCTGCTTAGTTATCATAAGACCTGCTAAAAGGTCTGCTGCATCTTTGCCTGAATTACAGACTTGTAAAATGAATATGCAGTGTATGAAAGAAGCTTGGTATAGTGAAGGTGTGTTTCTGATCAACTTGTCACAAATCACAGGAGAGAGAGAGTTGATTAGTAATATGCCAGAAAGCACAAACTTCAGATTAAGCAAAAATGTCTTCTCAAGTCCATTCAATTTACGTATTCAGTTTTTTTTGTTGCTTCTTAATATTCTACCAGATACTGGAAAACTTTATTTGGATGATCAGAGAAGCTCTGTGCATCCTGAAGAACCAGATGACCTTTTGCAAAACACAAATTAATTCCCCGTGTTAATAAAAATTAAATTATTACTGAATCGTTTTAAAGCAGGACTTGTGAATATCTGCAGTACTGAGATCTAAATGAAGTTACGTGTTTTATGCAAACCTCATTCACTTGCTGTTGCACTGGTTGCTTTCCCACTTGCAGTGGGATGATCTACGAGACTGCAGGAGAAGAGGATGTAGTTCAAGGATGAAGAACTCCAACAAACCCACTGGACAGCACCTCTATTTTTGTGTTTGTTTAGATTCCCAGGAGGTGCGGCTTCTCATGGATAAGAAGGGAGCAGAAGCTAGAAGTCCATTTGTCTGCATTTCAGTTCCCCAAAAACACCTAAGGGAACTGGGGCAACTAAATCCCTTCATCCCTTTAGAAAATCCCATTTTCTTTCCTAGCTCTTCATTCATATTATCTGGCTGTCTCTGTGTTGCACCCACTTGCATGAGCTATATTCATGTCACCTCCTTGCCTTTGGATTTCTCATTGATCAGAGACTTAGTTTTGATGACTCATATACTTTTGTTTACAGGGAATGCAGACGGGTGGGGGTGTCTACTTGAAATACATAATGCCATTTCTCCTTTGCAAATGAATATTGGAGCCATTGTGTTGTACAGTGATTTTCTTTGCAAAATCCCCACTGCTGTGCTAGTTGAATGTTTTGCTGGGCTGAATCATATCTCACAGAGATTGTTAAGAGCTCTACCACATCCTCTTTTCTTTTCTGCATATAAGCAACTGACAATTCACCTGCGGAAGCACAATGAGATTTTAATGGAGTTGGAGAATGGGATCAAGAACTCTCGCAAGCTGGAGACCTTTTGCAGAGATTTTGAACTACAGAAAGTTTGCTACTTGCCTCTCAACACCTTCCTTCTCAGACCTTTACACAGGCTTATGCACTACAAGCAGATAATGGAAAGGCTTTGCAAGCACTATCCTCCAAGCCACATAGACTTCAGGGATTCAAGAGGTAAGTAAGAGAAAAGACACCAGTTGCTGGGGTTGGGGAATGGCATCCAAATACATTAGAGGTGTATGTCTGAAGAAAAACAACAACAAACAAAACAACAACAAATAGGTTTTTTAAGCCTACATCAAAAGAGGATTGAGTTGCAAAATCCAGCACTCAGAACACCAGAAACAGTAGGATTAAGGTAGCTCTTGTATACACATTATGCCACAGTCTGGGCAAGTATTTGAAAGAGAATTCTGCTGGGAGTTATTGAGCACACAGAAACAACAGACAGTTCAGGAAGTCTCTTGAACTGAAAACAGTTGGGAGGTTGGGAGAGAGCACAGAGAATATATCATATGTGCTTGTCTTGTTCTTAGCTTTCCCTAGAGATCTGCTAAGAACACAAAATACTGGACCAGGTGAACCCTTGCTCTGGCTCAGTAGGGCTGCTGTTACATCTTTATGTCTTTTATTTCAAGACATACAGAATCACAGAATTAACTAGGTTGGAAAAGGTCTTTGAGATCATCAAGTCCAACCTGTTACCTAACGCCATCTCATTCCAATGGCCACTCACTCCTTCTGTGAAGAATTTTTTTGTAACATCCAGACTAAACTTCCTCTGGCGCAGCTTGAGGCTGTGTCCTCTCGTTCTGTCACTGATTGCCTGGGAGAAAAGACCGACCTCCACCTGGCTACAAACTTCTTTCAAGTAGTTGTAGAGAGCAATAAAGTTTCCCCTGAGCCTTCTCTTCTCCAGGCTAAACAAACCCAGCTCCCTCAGCTGCTCTTCATAGGGCTTGTGCTCCAGACCCCTCACCAGCCTTGTTGCCCTTCTCTGGATGCGTTTGAGCATCTCAACATCTTTCTTAAATTGAGGGGACCAGAACTGAACACAGTACTCAAGCTGCAGCCTACAGTTTACTCTATTGCCAATTCCTTGATTTGTCTCAGGAACTTAAAGCAACTAGCTTGAGTTGTTCTTTGGCATTTTCAAACATGAAAGAATTTCCCTTTTGTAGTCTGAACTCATTGCCTACAACTTCTTTGTGATAACTTGTTTTCCTTCTTCCTTACTCCTGTCTCCCATCGCTGTTGTAAGCTATGCATGTTTAAGGATAACTCTGTTACCTGTACCATTAGCATCAGTGCAGATCCATGGAAGAACTTGTGTGGGGAGCAATGCTCAGCATAACTTCTCCCAGCCATAAGACGTAGCTGAGTTAGCTGATTGAGTTCCCTCAGATTCCAAGTGACAAGACCCACAGCAGGCAATACACAAAACGCTGAGGTAACCTGACCTGTGGCAATAGGAAATGCCACAGAGGTCTGTGGGACTGAAGTGCTGTGTGACATAGATGTTCTCCCAAATGTAGCTACTACCTGAATGATCTCAGGGAATGCAGTGGGAATGCAGACTTCATTTCCTTTAGCCAAGGCTAGATGATGAGGATCATGTGTCCGTTCCAACTTTCCCAGAGAGTACAGCATGTCATCAAGTTTTGATTTGTGTTCCAATTTTAAAATGGATTCGAACACAGTAGTCACAGACAAAAATAAGAGAACATGAGGACAGTGTGACTGAGAGACACCATCACACTGGAATCAGTCTCTTACTAAGGTGTTTGCAGATTTTTTTAAAGGTCAGAGTGTAAATGAAGCGAAAAGAATTGGAACGTGGATTGAATCCCAGCAGAGTGTACCTCTCTCCCACTAGTGGGTGGATGAACTGTGTACTGATGTAAGAAGGAAGGAGGAACCACTGTTACTGTTCCCTTGACTGTACTTTTTAACACAAATGGCTGTAACTAGTCTTTGACTGCAGAAGTCAGTCAGTGTCTTTGGCCCATTCAGAGATTGTTTGTCCATTTAGATGTATCAAGGTTGGTGCTCCCATACATGATTGCACAGGGAATTGGTAATGTCTTTAGAGAGAATGAAGTACAGCCATAATGTGACTCAGGGACATGCAGTTCTTTGAGTAGTTCTCATTGATGGGATTCGGGACAAACCCCAAGATTACCGTGTTTGCCATCTGAAATGATACAATAAATGACACTGATATTTTCCACTGTTTTCAAATGTGGACCTGACCCAGTCTACTCCAGGCAGGGGGAAAATAATGCACTTTTTTCAAGCATAAAGAACATCCCTAGATTGATTTGAGATGTAGGACGTTAAGTTCTTTAGTACATTCACTGGTGCTCTGAATTGACTCTAGTATTCTTACAAGTTCCTGTGGCTAAAATAGAGCAAACTTTTGATTTAGAAAATAGACTGTCTCTTCATGACAGCACTCCTCCCTTTCCACTCCATAAGATGATGTCCAGAGTTTGTGTGGGTTTTAGTCTGCCTGAGCATCTTTACACTGTGAAGGGTACTACAAAAAGGTTTGTAGACGAGGTGCTCAGACAAAAACCTTATGTCTTTTTGAATGTTCTTGTAAATTTTTAATAAGGACTTTATGGTTTGTCCACCTAGCTGCTTTGGCTGAGATTTCTGAAATGGTGGCTCAGCTCCATGGCAGTATGATAAAGATGGAGAATTTCCAGAAGCTGCATGAACTGAAGAAAGACTTGATAGGCATGGACAATCTAGTGATCCCAGGAAGAGTAAGTAACAGAGTTGTGATCAAGATTTGATGTAATTTTAAAGCACTAGATGTGTTTTAGCAACCTGTTAATTAGGGGTAGCTGCCCTGATACTGCCTTTCCTTGTATGAACCTTTTTCTCTCACCAAAAACTGTCAAATGTAAATGTGTTAGTGCCGTATATCATGGTTTGACCCCAGCCAGTAGCCAAACACTGCCAGATGTGCTCACTCCTCCACCAGTGGGATCGGGGAGAGAAACTGGAGGGGTAAAAGCCAGAAAATGTATGGGTTGAGATACGACAATTTAGTAGATAAAGCAAAAGTTGCACATGCAAGCAAAGCAAAACAAGGAATTAATTCACTGCTTCCTATAGGCCGGCAGGTGTTTGGCCCTTCCCAGGAGAGCAGGGCCCCATCACTTGTAACAGTTACTTGGGAAGAGAAATGCCTAAACACTCTAAACATCCCTGTTTCCTCCTTCCACCCTATATACTGAGCATGATGTCATATGGTATGAAATGGTATGGTATGGAATATGCCTTTGGTCACTTTGGGTCATCTGTCGTGGCTAAGTCTTCTCCCAGCTTCCCATGCACCCCCGACTTCCTTGCCAGTGTGCAGTACAAAAAATAGAAAAAAACCTTGGCTCTATGTAAGCCCTGCTCAGCAATAACAAAAACATCTCTATATTATTAAATCTGTGCTCAGCACAAATCCAAAACACAGCCTCATACTACCGTGGTGAAAAAGTTAACTGTACTCCAGCCAAAACCAGCACACCAGAGAAAACAGCAACCTTTAAAAAGCAGCAAGAGGCAATCCTTTATACTGATTTTGTTAGGTTTGTCTTTTGTATAAATTTGGGCAGTTGTAGGCAATTCCAAACATCTATTACAACAGAGGCAATAAAATGTAGTATTTGCCAAATGTTCAGAGCTTAAGCAGTTGCATATTTCCTTATTTCATGTTGCCCATATTTTTTTCCCCAACTCTCAAAGCTTGAGCATGACAGATTAAAGGAAAATAAGACATTTGTGCTGGGGGACCTTCAGCCCTTTCACAATGCCTTGGTTTGAAACTCATGGCCCTGAGGACAAGCAGTCTTTTTAGTCTACATGTAACATTAGGCAATAATTTTTGAGACAGTGCTGCCTTAAGTAAACACTTTTAATTGTGTTATAAAAATATCAACATCTCTTTTTTACTTGTCGTGCTTTTTCTACGAACAGAATAAATGAACCACAGTGTAATATTTGTAGTCTTTTTATTTTCCTAGGTGCACGTATCTGTGCATGCAAACTTGAAAGTTGTCTGTTGCTGAAATAGTTTCCTCCCCACCCATTTGACTTTTTGTGTCATACACACAAAAAGTATTTGTGGCAACTGAAATGCCTGGGTTTGAAGTTGATGTGCCATTGGGAAGGCAGTGCTGAGCACAGGTTTTTCTGGATTTTTGGCTGTTCCCCACTCCCTTACTTTGTTTCTTCCCTGTCCACAAGCAGCTGCCACAGCTCATGTTTCTTTCTAGTGATCCACAGACTGTTCACATCCTTGGCAAGTCCCCTCAGGACATTTCACAGCCAGTGCATCTCTCTATCACGTGAAATTAAGTGCTGTCATCAGGTGTTTCTGCTACCCTAGTCTATTTAAGGAACGAGCAGTCTTCCTGTCCTAGGAAGTTCAAGGAAAATGCAGATGGGGGGCAGAGGTTGTTTGCCTGCCAAGGCAAGAAGCATTGGCCAGCACGCTCTGGCAAATGCCCAAGATGTTGCTGCTTCCAGCCCTTTGACTGCTCTTCTGGCTCTGACTGAAGTCCCTACCCTGGTGCAGGCTGTGCTGGGAGGCAAATGCCACTATTAACCCATCCTTTTCATGTTGTCCCAGTACAGGATCTCTGCTGCCACTGAGCTGGTACATATGTTGGACATGAAAACGTCCCATGGCTGGTTGTACTTGCAGGTTGCAGTGACCTGCAGCTCTTGTTCTTTATGTTAACACCACACTTGCCATGGTGGTGCTAGGTCTGCTGGGGACTACTATATTATTACTATACTAATTATGATTAACATTCTTCAGTGGGAACAACAGCTTCCAGTAGGCCTCTGAGCCTGCTGTGGTGGAGGGGTAACCACCTCTAGCCACTTTTCCTGCCCCTTAACCCTTAAGCAATGCAAGTGAGGAGACTGGACACATCACAGCAAGCCTAAGGCATTCATGTTGTCTCTCTAAACAGTTTACTCTTAGCCAGTTTATTCCCAAGGTGCAGGTGATTCTGATGCTTTATATAAGTTTTACATGTACAATTATGAGTAGAATGGCCTTAGAAAGAAAAATAAATAAATATAAAACTCTTGGAGGGAGCGACTGAAAAATTATATTTTCTTGGGTTTCAGATAAGTGGAAGGGTGACCTACTGCACATTTCACAGTAACTCCAAGGAATCCAGCATTTCAAAAGTTTCATATGTGCTACTTTTCCTCTAATTACATATCTAAACATTCTTAAGTAGTTTGATCTAAATTAATGTGTTTTATTTTATGACATGGTCGGTACTGCCAGACAAATGCCTTACTTTCTCTGCTGCTGATGGTTATGTTGAGTCTTATAACTGATTCTACATTGCAGTGAAATGCATTTTGTACCATGAAAAATACTCATTCAAAACTGACAAAAGAGGGATCTGTCTGAAGTTATCCTAATGTTAGGTAAAGAAAATTTTGCTCAGCTGCATTTTCCTAAAATGAATGAAAAGAGTTTATCCTAAAGACAGTTACAAATGGAAAGGAATTCTCCCATTAATTGTATTTTTAACATATTTAATGAAAATAAAAGTTTTGGTGACTGGGTCACCAAGTTATTCCTATGACCAAGTAGTCATATTTATATTTGCATAATAAAAAAAATTGTCATTTTTGCAGGAGATAATTGTTTGTTTGTTTCCCACAGGAGTTTATTAGACTGGGCAGTCTTAGTAAGATGTCTGGAAAAGGTTTACAGCAACGGATGTTCTTTCTGGTAAGTAAGAAGACAGTTTTTCTTTATATAATGAAATATAACTCTAGGCCACTGTTAGACCTACTATTAAACTTGAATTGTGAATTACAGTAAGTATTTTTAAACAGCCTTATTTAAATTGACATAATACATCACCTCTGTAGCTGGTTGTTAAAAGCTTACATTTCTGTCCAAATCCAATGTTCTCTTTGTAACTGCTTCTTACAAAGATAAAATTCTTTTTTATATGACAAGGTGAGTATATAATGGTAAAATAGTAACTCCTAGCACTTTGTCTTAAATAAAAGCAGAGTTATTACAAAATGAAAGTGGCACCACACATAGTGATCATATCCAGGGAAGAAGATAAAGAGTGACTGCTGGTCATATAAACAATAATCCACACAGTGCTCTCAGGACATGGAATAGAACCAAATTTTTCCATAAACAATCCAGTTTCAGCCCACGAATGTCCAGCGTGCTGATGGAACGTGTTTACCTGGAGATACATTTTGTAGCTATTGCTCCTGGAAAGGTGATCTTCCAACATTGCTCATAGCATTTTCAGGTTGTGGTGATTCCACTCGATCTCCAATCCACAAGAACTGACCAAATGGTCCCTTCTCTCTTCCTGCCCTGCTGACTTGCTCCCAAGCTCCATCTTGCTGGTGCTGAACCCTTGGTGCTGGGGCACTGGGATACCCACCAGAGTGCACATATTTTCTAATCCAATGTTACAGGGCATAACATTAAATAATTAGTGCTGTGCGGCTAAAGAATACTTCCTTATATACAAAAGGTGAAGACCACTGTGTGTGTAGAAAAGTTTGAGTGTCTTAGGTTTTTACAAGGTGTTTGATATTAATCTTTCAAATAAGCCAAAGATATAACCTGATAAGTCTACCTCGGTAGGATTATCCTCTGCTTTTAAAAGCACTAAAGAGGAAGCCTAATGAAAATGGTGCATATTTTCTTGCTTACCAACAGTTCTTGTCACCAGATGTTGCCTTGATATTATACCTGTATAAATCATTAAAAATCTGAGACTAGACTCTCAAGTCACTTGCTCACACTGTCAAAGAACTCTTTGATCTGTCTCAAGCACCAGAATCTATTTGAAGGTAAAATCCCGGGTCAGTTTTGTGGGATTCAGAATATATGTGTAATCATTGGCAAAATTAAATCCCCCTCTAGTGGCTGATCCACAAAGCTTCATGAACCATTGCTACTGGATTGTAGAGGTCTGTGGTGAGAACTTGTTTCACACCACAGAGCATGATTTTCTTGATGCAACCATCTGGTTTGAGAAAAAACATGCTTTGACTCAGGTAGCACAGTGAAAACTTCCCATTTTATGGCAACAAATTGCAGACAGTCATTTGATATGCTTTGGACAAATGCTGTTACATGCAGGAAACTCTACAAAGTGAGATACTCAGTCTCTTCGCCTTGGTATTTCAAACCTAAATCCATCTACCATAAAACAGGTCTTCCAGCTTCCCTCTGAATATGAGGATTAGTAGACAGCCGCTCTCTTCATAAAGGTTGAGTTTGACACACCTCTTGCACATACTTATCTTTTCACTCAAAGCAGAAAAAAATATCGATAAAACGCACATCTTCCCTAGCTTCAAAATGTGGCAGAGTGTGAAACATACTACTTGGTTTCACTGCTGTTCTGGCTTATTATTCTGACCCAGGGATCGCAAAAGAAATATTAAAAGACATCAGAAAATATCCAGTGGAAAATTGTGGGAATATACTTAAAACTAGCTCAGAAGGCAGGCAGGGAAAATAGCAGGTGCTAGCGCTAGGTAGTGGAGTATTGTGGAAGCCAGTATTTTGCATTCATGCATTAGGATTGTATAGAAATAGTTCGCTTTTCTGTATTTACCATTCTGATATTTTTTTCACGTACGTTCATGTGAACCAACACCATTCTTATAATGCTTTTTCTTGCTTTTTTAGTTTAACGATATCTTGCTGTACACAAGTAGAGGTCTGACGGCATCCAATCAGTTTAAAGTCCACGGGCATCTTCCACTGTATGGCATGACAGTAAGTATTGTGAGAACTTAAGGGATTTGTGCTTAAATGGCCATTTGTGATCCCATCTTAATTGCTTGATGAATTTCTGTTGGACGGGAAGGAGCAGCAAAGTGGGGGTTCTCTGATTTGGAGAAATTGGGGTTACATTCTGTCGTGCCTGATGAGGCTGTGTTGGGTTCAGCATGTGTTCATGCAGCCTTCTGCACCAAGGTCATTGTATAGCAAAAGTGGCAGGGAAAAAAGGCATTTTTGTGGGCTGCTTCCTTGTAATGCAAACTTTTCATGACATGGGTATTTTTTTCAACTATTAACTTAACCATGATTCTTAAAAGTAATTTATCACCAGTTGTTATAGACATGCTGTGCAAGGCAAATAAACAGTAACAACAGTCCAATTTTTTTAAAAAAACAAAACCATTTCCGAACGTCTCCAGCTCTGTATCTTAAAGCCAAAGTAGTGGGAAACTGGCAGCAATCATTTGGAGCTCTTGCTGCAATTCTTCTGCCAAACAGCCAGTCCAAGCCAATAGCACCTAGTGACTTTTATACGGTTTCAACAATATTTTTACTGGTTCTAAAACACTTTCATTCCCTCCATTATTTTCATTGGAACTTGTCATGGGTTTGTATCTGTTGTACTGTTTTCCTGAGAGTTGAGTTAGGTAATCACTACCACAGTAATTGAATTTCCCTAAACACCTGTGAGGCTTAAAGTTTTATCTAGTGTTTGGAGGAATCTGCTTAATTATTGATGACCATTTGGCCTGGACTTGTTCACAACAGAACTGTGTTGTGCTGCAGTGTCCAGAGCACTCCCAGACTTTAACGTACCCTTTTGTATGATAAATCAATCTTCTGGTAAAAATGCAGCTCTTTTCTTTGACACAAAGCAGACAAACCCATGCTTTTGGTTCAAGAGGTTATTACAGAACTAACTTTCAAGCCACTAGGTTTTTTTTCAGTACCTAATTCAAAGTTGTTGTGAACAGTTCTCTAAGTTTTCTTTTCCCCAGTGATAAGAGCTCGTGCAGTTCACTTTTTCACCTGCATTTGGGCTTTTGTCTCTCAGATAGAAGAAAGTGAAGAGGAATGGGGCGTTCCTCATTGTCTGACACTACGAGGTGAACACCAGTCCATCGTTGTTGCTGCAAGGTAATTCAGTGGAGACCATATACACATGTGAACTGCATTTCTGTGCAGCTGTTACAGTGGGACAGAGAGGCATCATTTTGTTTGTATTTGTTTCTAAAACAATTTCAAAGTTGTATTCTTTTATGAAAGACACTTGTTAAAAAAAAAAAAGGATGGGACAAAATAAAGTGGCAATTGTGCAAGTTGGAACCAAAATTTAGTTACCAGTTTAAAAAAAAAAAAAGTAACATCTTTTATCTGAATTTATTTATTTAAATTAGAAGTAAGCTTGGCTTGTTATTATTTCCTAGAGTTCACTTTCAGGCTGTATGAAAGTGAATAAAATCTGAATTTTCATTGTTAGTACCCGGGCTGAAATGGACAAATGGACTGAAGACATCCAGATGGCAATAGACCTGGCAGAGAAAAGCAGTGACCCTGCTGCAGAGCTGCTGGCGAGCAGCCCACCTGACAATAGTAAGTAACTGCTAGAGAGGAGTTGTACTCACTTTTGTCAGTATGATTGGTAATTGCTTTTAAGCAAAGTGGTGAAAAATGCTGGCCACAGGTCAAACTGATTTTTATATATATATGTATATGTATAAATATATTTATCTATGCGTAATTTTAATCTTCTTGTTGATGTTAGCAGAAATTTTCATTGATAAGCATAACAATTTGAGGAACTATATAACCAGATTTGGACAGTGCCTGTCCTTGGAAGGTATTAAAAACACCAATAAAGCACAGTAGTTAGTCTTTAACACTTGCAGAAACACATTGAATAAATACATAAAATACAATAATCTATTTAAAATCTGCATAAAATTATTTCTAAAATTGTGTTTTAAAATTAGTTCACAGTACTGTGGGCAGAATTGATTTGTTTAATATTTCCAATTATATATGTTGTTGCATAGAGGAAGAAAGATGCTTTTTCCCTGCATTTCATAGAGTCTCCTGATGAAACTACTGTAGACCAGGAATCTGAGGACGACCTCAGTGCATCCCGCACCTCACTCGAACGTCAGTCACCACACCGTGGCAACACTACGGTGCACGTCTGCTGGCACAGAAATACCAGTGTTTCAATGATCGACTTTAGTATTGCTGTGGAGGTATCTGCCTCAGAACGATCTGAACTGCAGCTCCAGGCTCGCTTTTGAATGACAATTTCCTTTTTGCTGCTCCTTAATAAGTGCTCTGTTCCACTGCCTCCTTCTGGGGAAGTTTTAGGCACACCTATTAAACTGCCTCCCATAGTCTCAAATGATGGCATAAACTTATCACTCAAGAAGCATGTATCCATCCCCCATAGAGCACCTCTGTAATATCGGTTAGAGCAGTAATTTTCATAGATCTAACTGTCCAAAAAATGCTGATGCTCTTTAAAATTTAAATCGGTTCAAACTATCTTAATGCTTTCAGTTACAGAGGCATTAAGTCGTTGCTCGAGCGGAAAGGATATTGTCTTTAGCTGCTGCAGCCAGAGTTCTAATTATGTGTGTTACTAACTTACTTTCTTTACCTAGCCATCTTTTCTGGAACCTTGTCTCATTGCTCAGTCTCATCTGCTTTTTCTTTATTTGCGTTTTCCACTTCAAAATAAAAACCCTTTTTCTCCCTGATCACAGCTAGGCCAATTTGATACACATCTGTTAATTCTGTACTCAACAGTCAAGGTGCAGACATTGACTTATCAAAGACTGAAATGAAAGACTCCTAGTTCAGTGTAGGTTTTAGGATGAAATAGTAAGCCTGCTATATTCTTCTTCCTTCACCCAAGAGAGTCTCCAGGGAGCTCTGAGTACTTTATCACAGCCCTCATCATATTGAAGTTTATGCTCAATGAAAATGGAAAAAGGAATCTTAAAGCTGAGTGCATTTGCACTCAAGCAGCAGCCCTCAGACATCAGGCCACCTTGCCCTAGAGAAGAGGTACTGATGCAGAACATAGAGACACAAGGACAGACATATTCATAGTTTGTGTAACCACTTACGTTTTTAAACTTGAGCTTGTTGCTGAAATATGACAAGGATAATTATTATTTATTAGACAACACTGACTGTAGAGCCTCATTTCAGTCCCACTTAGGTGGATTTTCTGCTTTTATAGCCTTATATCCCGCAAGGGAGGAATAGTTCAGCACAGGACAAGGTCTCATATTTTTCCCTAAAGCAGAAGGCTTATTATAAATAGGTATAAAACTTAAACCAGTGACTCTTTCTAACAAAACATATAGGCAAATCAAACTAGGTCTGAGGTCAGTGCTCATCGTTCCTCATTTTTGTTCCTTCCCTGTGCTTCAAATGAACTCAAACAAATCAGCGAAGACCAAGCACACCCTGGAGACATGTGTTGTTCTGTGAAAACATCTTCAGCTCCACTGCTGTTCCATGTGTGGCAGGTTATGCTCATGATCACATCATTCTGTCAGTGCCTCTCACTTCAGCATTATCGTTTATTTTCTTTGTGTCTCTCCCTCCTTTCTGTCTCTCTCGTGGTAGAAGATCCTCTCTCTGTCAGTGACTGTTCCTCCCTACCTGCTGGACTGATCAGTGATCAGCGGCCTGTTTCCATTTCATATGTCTGCTGGTACCGAATGCAAAGCCTGTCCTTTTATGATATCCTCCAGAGTAATGAGGTAACAGAAAATTAAGGAGTACACCTGTAACTTAGGACAAGGAGGCAGCAGTCCAGATATCAGAGAATGAGATGGTTTAAAGGAAAGGCTTTAACTTGTATCCAAGGCTGGTGAAAGCAGAACTTTTTAAGAATAATTCACTTGTAGTTGCTACACCAGAACCCCCAGATTTTGACAATTAAACTTTACAGATTAAGTTATTAGCTTCTGCATTATATAAACAGAGTGATGCAAACAGCCGTTTTGATCCAAGTGAGAGCCCTTACAGAGCTTTGAGCCAAATGAGAGCTTTCCTGAACAAGGAATGGGAAGTCATTAATAATTCACTCCCCTTCATTTGCAGTGAACAATTCTGCGCTTTACACGTTCACTATGTGAAGAACGGTTTCTTCAACCAGCCATTAAATACATGTACTTGGTTATGGCTTCCTCCGCCTCTTTGTTAAACTGTCCAAAATCCAGCTAAGAATAAGGTTAATAGTCCTTGTTTTTATATCTTTGAAAAGTTACCATGTGAACTCCCTGAGTACTGAGAGCTCAATCTCTACCTGCAATTCTAAACTATGTCATAATTTTCCTTTACATCACAAATTCATGTCAGACTTTCTGTTTCCATTCTATTTAAGTATCATTCCAAAAGAACAAAGACAGAGTAGGATAATAAGACTTATGTTTAGTAACTGGAAGTAAGTCACCTCAATTGAGAAAATAATTAGTTTAGGAGCTTTGAATTTTCGGGAGTAGCCAGCTGCAAACAAAAAAATCTCTTACATAAAGTACTACTTAGAAGTAATAAAATGCACAATACGTCCATTCAACCAAAATATTTTTATGTACCAGAAGGTCACATATAACCAGATAAAGTAAAATAATTTTTCTTACAATAATTAAGCTGGAAGTACCTTTCACTGTTTTATTTGGTTACTTTTGATCTGTTTCAGAACCACTTGTCTGGCAACCTCCTAAGAAAATTCAAAAACAGCAACGGGTGGCAGAAGCTTTGGGTGGTGTTCACCAACTTCTGCATGTTCTTCTATAAATCGCACCAGGTAACTGACTGGGCAAGTATGTGTGCCTGGAGAATATGTTTGGGGTTTTTTCTGAAGAGAGCACAGAGAAAAAAAGCGGACAGCAGTCATGGATGCTTGTAGCAAGAGAAGCAGGTGCACTGGTCACGGCTATGCACACAGCCTTCACTGCCACTGGAGCAAAGAGCAGGGCCTGTTCTCTGCTCCCTTGTCAGTTCTTTCCCAAATCTTTCAACAGTCACAGTAAAGATCATCTTTAAAAGTACAGCAGAGCTCGCTACTCCTCAGAAGGTGTAGTGTGAGTTTAAATGAGACTTTTCTCTTGTACAAATTCTGAGATTGTTACAAGCAAAAATTATGGAGGATATTCTACACATAAGAGGAATAAAGAAATAATTTGTTCAAACATGCTGTGCTAGGGCATGCAGTGAAAGGGCTTAAGCAATAAATGTGGGTGGCCAGTGCACTTCTGAAGGAGTAGGTGTTGGCAGGCCTACAATGAACATGCACGGTGTCGTGCCAATTCTGTAAAGATGGCTAACTGAAACTACCAGACAATTAAATGCAGTTATTGCAAGTGCATAAGCCTGGTATTTTTCAGTACACTTGTGGAAACACAGTGATCTTTAAATGAGTGTGTGTTTGCCTTCCATTTTTTAATGTGCTCTCTTTACTTAGAAGCATTTGATCTCACAGCAATTCCATCATATCTTTTCAGGACAATCATCCTTTAGCCAGCCTTCCTTTATTGGGATATTCACTTACTATTCCTTCCGAATCTGAAAACATTCACAAAGATTATGTGTTCAAGCTACATTTCAAATCCCATGTGTACTACTTCAGGGCTGAAAGTGAATACACATTTGAAAGGTAAGTTTGTTTTCTGTGAGAGGAAATTTTTATTAAATTCCAGGAGTGTTTTTCTGAAAAAGGTTAGTAGATCCCAAGTTTAATAAGTTGGTTCAATAACAGGCAAGTAGTTCAGCACAACTAGGAAAAGAACCTTTCAAAATTCTAAAAGAAAGTTTAAACTCAATACCACAAAAATCAAGCAATTGGTTTTGATGATATGGAAGATATAATAATCACTGCAAAACCTGGAATTAGCCAGTCAAAATCAGGCTGGCTGTATGTAGAGCATTAGCTCTCAGATTTCATAGAATTGCAGAATGGATTGGGTTGAAAGGGACCTTAAAGATCATCTAGTTCCCAGTTCCTGCCATGGGCAGGGACACTTTTCACTACACCAGGTTGCTCAGAGCCACATCCAAGCTGGCCTTCAGGAAGCGTGTGAACATATCACAGGACTTCGCAGTAGCTCTTCAGAATAGCTTAGCTCCCTCTACTACAACTGCGTGGAAAATGACACATGAAATAAAATTCCAGTTGTTCACAGAAGCAGCTGTTCCTACTATATGTTACTTCAGCATGTAATTTTTACACTTCCCACTGGACTTCAGATACATGGAGAGGCAGGGAAAAGGGGCTACTCCTCCTAATTTGTGGTTTCTGGTTGTTCATACTGGGAATTAATTTAACTCTTACATGAAATGTTCGTATGTCAAAAATCTTTATATCCTCATTAAAGAAGGTTATTCTTAAGTTTTAGCTATGTCACTCTAAAGCGAAAAATAAATTGTGGAAAAGAGGTGATAAAATGAAAACATAAAATCCCTTTCTCACTTCTAGGAAAAGAAGTAGAAATTATAGCTAAAGTCCATTTTTTCGCTCACAAATTTAGAATGGTTGGTCTCAATTGCTCATTTTTTGGACCACTGAGGAAAAAAAAAGATTTGGTATCTGCAGAGCAAGTAAAACCACTACTAAGTGTGTGGGTTCTGGGTCTCACACCCACTGCTTGTTCTCTCTATACCTCCTTTCAGTAGTGACAGTCATGTGAATCCTCTTGACTTTGGGTAGACTTAGATAGGAGTTAAGTAGCAAGCAAGATGCTCCTGTAGGCACTGAAAATAAAACTGTACAACTAATAGCACAGACCAGATCTTTCAAGAAATCTTCCTTTGGGAGTTGATCATTCTTGTGTGTCTCCCCTCGTGTGTTCTTACAGGTGGATGGAAGTGATCCGAAGTGCCACGAGCTCTGCCTCACGCACCCGAGCTCTGAGTCACAAAGAGCCTCACGCCTACTGATGGCTAAACAAGCCACTGTGTTAATTGTCCAGCAGCTGCTGATTTTTTAGAGGACATTTGAAACTCTTTTCTCCCTCCAAGTTTAGGAAAACTTACAATTTGGTAAAAGAAGAGAATAAGCATGGTTTTGCAGAAAGTTTCACAATTCCTCAGCAAAACTATTTTAAGTTCTCTGTATATTCAAACTAGTTTACCATCATCCCAGCAGCTGCAGTTTGTTTCATGTCTTGTATTTTGTCATTCTGTGCTGTTTTTAGCTTGTGCCAGTATTAAAATATTGTCCTTATTAGAGTGCCAAATGCCAAAAGACATTTTGTTGCCTCAAAGATTGCACCTAAAGAAACTCCAGAAGACTGAAATCTGAAACCTTTCTCCTCTGAGGCAAACACTATTTCTTCTCATTTCATAAAAATGTTATTTTTTTTTACCATGTTAATCTCTAGACTGCTGGATTTCTAAATGTAGATGAACTTTCACAGCATAGAATAAAATAATATACACCAAGCAGTCTAACAGGAATGAGATAACTTTCAGATTTCATGTTTTTTTCCCCCAGTCTTTCTACATTTAATCAGCAAAGATTTACTAATTTTCTATCTTTAACAAAGGAACAGTTTACAGCTCCTTCTTATTTCCCTTTAGGGTTACAAATCCATGTGGTATAAATAAAGTGTAGAATTCTTATCTAACCATTTTCTTGGTGCAAGTTGACCAAATTGTTCATCTGTTGGCTTTGAGAAGTGAATACTACTTGCAAGATGAAAAATTTTTAAAATAATCCAGTGCAATATTATTTGGGCTGTTAATGTACTGTGAATGGTATGTACAAGAAGAAATTAAAGGCTGTGGTGACATTCTGCTGTTTGTTTTACAAACTTGAAAGAAAACCTATATCCTAGAGAACCACAGCTATTTGTAATTCATTTATGGAGCGTTTCGGTAACTAAATTGCTCTAAGCTGAAGCCTTAAGTTTTCATCCTGCTCGCTACACAACCTGACTTTAAGTTTCTTGTTGGAATTTCAGTCTCTTCCCTCTTGCCCCTGGAGCTTAGTAGACAGAGAGTGACTGATACAGCCTGCAGCAGAACTCCCCATTTCATGTATCTGGCATTAACATCAGCTAGCACGGCGTTTTGGAAAAGCTGGAGGCCCACTTAGAAGGTTGACAGCTTAGAAGGTTGGAAACATCTTCTAGTCTTAGATGATTTCCTCGTGTTTTAAGAAACACTTTATCTTAAGGGTGATGTAAAATTTCCTTGAATGAAAGTTCAATGCGCTGATAACACACCTATCGCCATTACAGGTCTTTGAGGAAACACGGTGCTAGGCAGAGGAGGCCTGAATGTTGATCTGGGAAACTAAGCTGAGACAATTCTACCCCTATTTTTTCTTCATCTAGCTCTTTGCTTTGTTAATGGCTTACCTGTGTGCAATGTATAAAACAGCTTATTACAGCTTTGTTCCAACAAAAGGGAATAAAATACCTCACAATACTATTGTATATATTCCTGTTTGGAGACAGGCCTGTCTGTAAAGCCTTTTGTATTACTCGATTCCAAACAAACCTGCACGCATAGCTCCATCCAAGCTGGACTCCTAACCTCTTAGGACAAGCAGCAGTCCCCGTGGCCAAATCCAGGCACACCCTGACAAAGGGAAACAACTCAGTCACTGTTCTTCCTTCAACTGCAGGTAACGTCCTGGGCAGGTAACGTGTTGCAGCTGTTCTTTTCCTTAGCTATTGTCTCTGACCCTCAGTACTGATGCAATAATCATACCTACCCTACAGCATTACCTCTGGCTATGATGTGCTGAAAGAAAAAATTAAAAAGCAGGTAGGAAAATCTGAAGGTCCCTTTCCCCAGTTACAGGCCCCACTGCCTTGTCCATTCCATGCCTGTGCCTCTCTGCTCCATAGTGCAAAAACATTGTGCCAAGTGAGTGCAACTACCTCACTGAACCAGTAACATACAGGGACCCCCAGTGCTTCAGGACTAAGGGTCAGCCTTTAAGGACCTGGAAAAACAAAGAATAAGTAAGAGCATGTAATACTGTTATGAAGTAAAAGGCTGCAGACCTAATCTCCCCCAAATGAGCTGTAAAATAGTATCTGCAACACCTTACAAGCCAGGGCCCTGCATCTGCCCTTTAGAATTGTTATCTATAATAGTGAAAAACTTATTTTTTAATGGAAATTATATTGAGGGCCATGCCCTTCAGCTGAAACTGAATTCTAGTTTAGATCCCTGGGGCTTATTGGATACAGTCTTCATTACTGCTGTCTGCTGCAGAAGTTTATTCTAAGCTGTCAAAAGAAATAAGGTTAACACCTTTTCTCACTATATTTCATTCTCATACAAACTAAATTTGGAAAATAAGGCAAAGCATAAGATACAGTGCTATTTGTCAGAACAGCAGCAGAGACCAAGCTAGGGTGTGGATGCAACTTCTGGGTCTCCACCTGATTCATAATTTTCACCTTTTCATATAATCTTTTCCCTATAGAAAAAAAAAGGTTTAGAGAAAGAAAAAAAATCTTACTTTAACTGTGATTTTTAATTTTTTTTTTTGAAATGGAACCATGTGAACTGCTGCCACTTGTAATCAATCTTCTAGTTTTTATTTCCAAGGTTAACCCAAAACTGAAATAACAGCAAGAGAGTAAAATCATCTGTTGCGAAGGCTGTTATCTTGCAATCAGGTGAAGTTCACATGTGTCAATAAAACTCAGTGTATTAGAAAGCTGTAATATAAACCCACTTACTTTCAATCCTGATTCACATCATGTTGCTGCCTGTTCAGCCAAGCAGGGCCTGCAGACAGGCACAGTCACTGTGCTGGGTCAGTAGCTATGACTAAGCAAACCACTCCTAGCAGCAGGAAAACCTCAAACTGGCCAGTCCAGCAGATTTACTCTTGGTGGTGGTCTTACCGTGAAAAGATGCTGGTTTCCAATAAAGACAAAACAGGAACCTTATTGCTATGGGCAGTTGCACCACGTAATCGGATCTGAAGCACCTGGGCTCCTGTGGACTTTTTTCTTTCCACAAGACTAAGCATCTCCACCATCTCTCTGCTGTCTAATTTAACCTTCATTAAGATTATTTATTAATATACCTCAAGCTTAACTTTTCAGAAAATTTTAATTAAATAATGTTGACACCTAAACACCTTTGTAAATTCAGCTGAAACCAGCCAAAATGATACACTGAAAGACAAGTTAGAAGGTAGGAGAAAACATGCTGGAATTGAAGAAATCTTAGTAAGTTTCTGACTAAAGAACAAGGAAGAAAAATTTGGTTTAGAGACAAAAATCAGGTGTAATAGCCTACCACTTCATCAGCTAGGAACCAAATCAACTCAAGCAAGACCTGAAAAGCCCAATTTTGACCATTCTTTTTATACGGTACCAATTACATGGTCTTCTCCCTCAAAAGCAAACACAAATATGTATGTGCAGATACACAGTCCCAGTTGTCAGAACACACAGACACTTCCTCTGCCCTCGGGCCACAGGAAAGTTGGTAGGGAGAAAAGAAATAATTGGCACATGTACAGTTTTTGGCAGCAGAAAATAGTAACGAAGTATAATTACAAGTGTACAGCTGTCATGCAGTTTGTCATCAGTTAAAGGTGCAACCTTGGGGGTGAGCTAATGCAATTTGATGTGAGCATTTCATCAGTTTCACTGGGCTGGCAGGATGGGGGCTAGAAAGTGGGTTTTAAATTGCTGCCACCTGTAAATGGAATGAATTCCGAGATGATTATCACTAAAAAAATGAACACCAACTTACAAACTTTCTGCTTACCATTACTGACATATGGGCTGTAACTGTGCTAGAAACACACAAGAGCATTCCTTCCTGGGAAAGGACCCCAAATCTCTCATCTTACTGACCACTCGGGTGTCAACATTTCGTGAAACTTCCTTCTTTATTTCTAGATCATAGTTTACAAGGAGGTTTATTACGTTGGTGTAGAGTGATAGAAGTAAAATTTAAATACACAGTTATAAACAGGCAGCAACAGTACAGAAAACAAGATACACACTTTAACCGTCCTCTGTAATCATGCTTTAATGGTGGCAGGAAACCATTCCATACAATTTGTCTACGGCATATGCTCAGTGCAGTTACTAGCACATCTGCAAAACACAGTTAAGAAGAACAAGCAGATCTGTGCTATGCCATAAGCTCCTCCCCAGCAGCTTACAAAAACGATTTGCAATTGCCCTGATCCTTGCATCACACCTGTGCTTATAAGCACTCTGGATAATCTTCAAACGGTGACATTTTTTGAAGGCAAAAACATAATCCTTCAAAGTAAGGTTAATGTAAAACTACAAACTGGTACCATGTTGTTTAAAAAGTAATACAGGACGTCATAAAGTAGTGAGAGCTGAAAGAGAAATTGCACAAGTACGTTTAAAGCACACTAAAAGGCAGAAGAAGGGTGGCTACAGGATGTGAACTGACACCATGCCGGCTGCTTTGCAGTGAAGTGCCAACACACACAGCCGTGCTTTCCCCTTCCACCACCCCTCCCGCACAGTGGGGGCGGAACACACCACTTGGGCCTTTCCATATCGTTTGGTTCATCTGTCTGTACCCACACAGGCACACACAATGTTTGGAGCTCACAGAAAGAGCTGCTTCATTACCACACCAAAAGCATTTTGTGCACTACAGTGATCGTGCTGTCATCCTTCAGTAAACTGGTCATCAACTACAAAGTGCAATTGCAAGGAAAATTAAGTTAAAAAAATAGATTACACATCTGATACTTACAAAAAAGCAAGACTTCAGTTCAAATAACTGATTTTATTGTTTTTAAACAGTGAGTTTATTTACTGCCTAGTCATGAAATCCCTGACAAATAAGTAGGTCTACTAATTTAAATGTTTGCATAAATACAGCTTGTCTTTAGTATAGTCAAGACTGCGTGAAATACTACCTGCACAGAAAAATCATCAGTGCAACACTGTAACACAGACATGTTTTTAGGATGAAACAACCTCTCAAAAAATATCAATACACTTCTTTTTCTCTGACAAACCGAGGTGATGCTTCATTCAAATGAAGCTCCTTTTCTGTACCAATATAGACCTGATTTTTAAAGCATCAATACTTTTCAATATCAAATGATTGTACTTCTACATTCAACATACAGCATACCTTTTTTTCAGTGAATCTCAGTTTAAGATAGATAGTCTATATTTAAATAATCTATATATTACATATAAAAATACACATCTCTACCATAAATGAGGTCTTGTCTTCTTCTAAATGTCTTGAGCCTTTTGGCCAGCTGCCCTTACTGTAGGTCTTCCTCATCTAAAGTTCTGACATATTCATCAAGCAAATTCTGCTACCATCTACTCAGAGAAGTATTTCCTCAACATACAGTCCTGGAATATGACTAAAATGCGACTCAAAACATGTATGTATAACTTTTCAAATGCATGTTCAAAGAGCGTACCTTAGAATTTAATTTGCTGACTGAACAATTCTTAACCCTTAACATTCAAGCCAGCACCATAAATTTAACTTTCCCACTACATCTCAGAGTTTGCATCTCCAAGTAAGCTGCTTTAATTTCCAGTACTTACATTAATGGATGACTAGGGAATAGCTTACATTAATCAATTTATATTTCCAGTGCAAACACATCTGCTGATTTCCACATGCTGTGACAGCACATAGATCTACTGAAGGGATGAATGTTTTAATATTGAGACATCAACAGGGAAATTTCCCATCGTGCCATATTCAGATGCACATTTCACAGTGGCAGTGCTTGTTTCCTCAAGGATGAGCTATCCTCAACATTCAAGAGCACACAAAACAATGTAATTAGATATTAATCAAAGAGGAGTTATAAAACATTGCTCAAATTTATGCACTGTTCAATTTACCTTAAATTCCCTTAGCCATTAAGGAAAACCATTACCTCATTAGGCTGGCAAACATGCTGTGTCTAAGAGCATGGCCACAAGATGAATGCACCCTCACCCATTTCATTCAACTTGTTTCAACCTGGGCAGGAGCTTCCTAGCTCTGTTTGCAAGACAGTGTCCTCTTACTGTTAAATTAATAAATTAAGGCTATTAATATGCATAGACTAAGGGCTACCAGATATGAAGTCCTGAAAGAAGACCTCACCAGCTTCCAAAATGGTTAGCGAATCTGGGCCTTTTTGTACCAAGACAGATAGATATGCATATACTTTTAAATGTTAATCCTTTCTGTTCCAAAGCTCTTACCTTCATTAAGGAGGAAAAATAAAAAATAAAGTAGAGTTGTTACCTCAATGTCATGCAAAGCACAAAATCATCAACTTCTTCATTAAAAAAGGCAAAAATGCTCTCTTAGTTACTGGAATAAGAAGCACCTGAATAGAGTCTTGGTAAAACAAACCAACATAAACCTCAGAGTCATACTGTGGGGGGAAAAAATAAAAATAGCAGCTACCGGATCAACTGTGCACATAACTAATGAACTAATGTTACTGTCTCTAAGATCTACAAAGCCTGACATCAGCTATTTGAACAGGAACGGTGGAAATTTCAGAAGTCAGAATTTTCAAGAAGTAACTTTCTTCTTGAGAAGCAAGCAAAAGGACCCAGCACACAACACTTGGGCTCAGTTTTGCAGCCTTTGTGTCCAGCATCTGCCACTTTTGCTAAAGGGATGCACAGATCAAGGCAGCGAGACTGAATATTGAATCTATGGATAATTTTTCTTTTATGCTGCCAAACATTAATTTTATTGATAAAAATAGACATGCTGAAGAAGTACTTGCTGCTGCGTCAGAGTCAACACCTTAAGATATTTCAGAATAAATGAAGGGAATAAAGATTTATTTGTGTGAGCATTCAAATGTGTTCAGGTGAAAAAAAGATTGTATCTGAATTTCACAAGCTTCACGAGTACCTGTTTCTAAAACTGAACAATAGATAGGGTTCAGAATTCGCATTGGCACAACTTAATAATGAAAATATGAAAGAGCTTATTCTTTAGGAAAATCATAATTTAAATTTAAAGCCTTGAAAGGCAAGGTGTATGAAATTTAAAACAACCATTATTAGAAAGCCAAGATCAGAATATAGATAAAAAGGAAGAAATACTAGAGAAACAGAATAAAATTGTGTCTGTACTCAGGTACAAATAGAAGGTTCCATAGTACAGGATTAACTCTTTCAATGGCAAATATTTCACAAACAAAAAATCAAGCCAAGATTCACTTATCACATAATTCAAACTTTACATGTAATAAAGGCAAGGCAATACTCAGTTATGGCCTGTCAAATATTTATCTCACATTATCTACAAAAGCACTTTACCATTCTGTACACAGTGATTCCTTATGCACATTGAAAGGCTTCCTATTAAAAAAGACATTATATACATATCTGTACACAATTCTAACAACCATGCTCCATCTCCCAGTGGAATTCTTAAAGCAAGATACCTGAGATTTCTCAATATCTTCAATTTCTCTATCACAAACCTAAATATACATTTCAGATTTTACAAAAGGACACCTCCCTGGAATATGTGCATTATCATCTTAAAAAATTATAGCTTTAAGGAGCTGAAAAAGACTGCCTCCATCCAAAAGACTTATTTTTAACTCTAGCACATTTAGGAATGTCCTTCCACCCAAGACTGAGAGGCAGAACAACTTTAGGGTGTGTGCCTTCAATGTAGACACCATGGGATCTCTGTTGTCTTAGAAAAGTCAGGAAGAATACATCAGTAGGATGAAGAACTTCCTCCAGCTAGTGAATATCTGAAAAGGAAGACAAATAGTTATTGTTGTGACTTTCAGAAAGACATTCTACAATAAGCAATGAAAAGTTATTTTATTTTAGGCTGTTCAGGTTCCAGCCTTTTTCCTTGCACAACACTCACCACTGCTGCCACGCTTTAAATAAAGAGCCACAGAGCTGAACAACATGGGAAATACATCCTGTTAGACTATCACTGCTTTCTTAACAAACACCAAACATCCCGTGTTCAAATGTGCCACTAAGCAGTATATATTGATGTAAGAACTCTGTACAGTGGGGCAATATTTAGGGTTCTGAGTTTCCTACTGCACAAGTATACCTCATAACTTTTTCAAAATATTACTGGCACAGGAAACCTGTATTTCTCGATGTAAGCAGATTCTTAAATCATTCCAAGAAGGAAGCACGTATTTTAATCATATTAAGTTTTCAGTAAAATTTATCAAACATCTGAGATCAAAACTGGAGGGGAAAGATAACTGGATTCACTCGAGTTACTGGGCAGCTCTTCTCAGGGTCTCATTTAATTAATTCAGACAAGACTTGTAAAATCCTGTTCTAACTAATCATAAGGGCAATGAAAATGTCATTAAGAAACTTGTTGAAAACTTATCTTCAGGAATCAGCTGCCAAATTGTAACCATATTGTAAGGAGATACAATGAATGACTTAATAATCTAATAGAGCGTATTTCCTGTAGCATTCAAACAAGAAGGATTTTTTCTGAATTTGACTAGCTCCAAAAAATAACTATCCAAAAGGGAAACCTACTAAGCTATGGAATGGTTCAAACTCATTTTTAATACGAGGATCCTGCCATTCATTTCCTTGGAAGAAGTGCTAGTCATGATCCCAACACTAGCTGAGTATTATCCCTGAAAGGAAGAGAAAGTTCACCTAGATGTGACCCATCAACAAATATTCTCCAGGAATAATTATCTCCTTGAAAGAGAATGAAGTGTTTGCTTCCACTGTTCTAAGACGTTATACCAAGAAAAACAGTAACAGTCAAAGGAAGCAGAACAGAAGGAAAACAAGATGCTAAATAGTTATACAAAGGGTTCTGACATCTTTATCTGAACAAAAATGATGACTGTTGCTGTCATGAGAGGAACAAGTACGATCATCTCCAGCATCCCCAAAAATGCCCATATCTAGGAACTGTCTTCAAATGGGCGTTTTCATCTTCAATTGCAGCATCAAGCCTTTGAGGTTCTTGGTTCCAGAATGGTCCTGCACCAGTCTGATAGAAATACGACACTGAAATATTGAGCTGATGAAAGACTGGATTCAATTTTGGAACTCCTGATGGAAACAAACTTGAGATGGAAGCTCAACTCTTTCAAGACTGCCAGGATCAACTGAGACAGGAGAGGACATCTGGCATTAGGAGTAACATTTCAGCACTAAAGATGATGACTGGGCTTCAAGTAACAAATACAATTGCTTGCAGATTTCTTGGCATTGATTTTTACTGAATGAGAAAGTGACATTGGCAGCCTTCTGCTTTAACTACAGAGGTGGTAACAAGCTGTGGTTATAGACAGTGTAAAGGAGACACCTGTTCAGGGTGATCTTTTTCCACATAGTAGTCCATGCTTGAATTTATTTTAGTATCAAGCAATCCAACCTGGCTGGTGTAAAACTTAACAACAGCTATGGGCTCCTGGATTCAAGCCTCTTTGAGAGCAATTCTGAAATTTGTATCCCTCATCTTTTCTTGTGTAGTATTTCAAAGAAAAAAAATTGAGTGTTTGTTAAGAAGATATTCCTAACAGAGTTAGAAAATCTCATATGTGATTTGGCCTTTTAAAGTAAGACCAAATGGCTTTGGAGATGCTACCAAAAGGCCATAAAGACTGTCTTTGATGAATGAACAAGGAACCACTGACTATGTGACTGAAAAAACACAGACCAACTGAACAGTCAAGGGGTAAAAGAAACTCAGAATGACACAGCACTCTCTGTCTGCAACATACTCCCAGACACTGTGAAAGTGTATGTGAACTGCAGAGGAAAAAGGCTGTCCAGTCTCATTTGACACACAATATGCACACCAACAGGATGAATGTACATATATGCTATCACCTGAAGCTAGAAATTAGAGCTACTGATTTGGTTTTTTCTAATAAGCAAACACATTTGTACAAAACTGAAAGCACAAGTGGTTTTCTTCTCTATTAGAAATAGAAATTAAATCTTTCAGTTTAACACAAGTTATGTATTTGTAGAATCAGATCTGCAGTTTTTCTGTAACCCATTTAAAATAGTTTCATTACCTCTGAAGCCTCTGCACAAGGTGTGACACCATGTTATCTGCAATGCCTGGACAAGCCTCTTCAGCTAAATAAATAGCTTTTCTCAGTTCTTCTATAGAATCTGTGTTACCACCACACACTTCACACTTCTCTTTCAACTGAAAGAAACCAGAAAGAAATATATTAATAAGATATTCATAAGTATTTCTATATACAATATAATGCAGAAGCTTTTTAGGAAGGGACTGTCAGGGTTCACAATGTCAGAATTTGATTTTCATCATATACCCTCACATACTGAAGGCTTTTTTGTCATCCTGAAGTTAGTCATTTCAGTCATTATCAGGATGTCATTCATCTTCACAAGTCTTCAATCTTCACATATCTTTTTCAATGTGCTTATAGTCAAAAATTGCGAGAAAGTATCCCCAGAAAGAAGCACTATTTACCTGAAGCTGCTTGGTTTCAAGATGTGCTTCTTATACTTACTTCAGTATACATACTTGCACACATATAGCTTATAGATATACACTGCAGGTGTTTTATCAACTTTGTATAACAATCACATCTTCATATATTTGTCTTCCCCTTCATGTATTCTTTTTTTAAAATTGTTTTTAAGTTTTTGGGGAAAAAAATATAAAATTCAGAATGGGAACAAAATAGTTTAACACTGTGATTCAAAAGTGAAGTTCTTGCTGATCTGGTCCACAGCTTTATCTTGGAACTGAAGAATCTGACATTTGTAATAGACAAATACATAAAACAGTGCCAAAAATAGAATGCTGCAATCCAAACACTTACAAACCTTTTTCATGTTCACTGCTTTAGGGTAGCATGGTTGATTTTACCACCATGTATACGAAGTATTTTTAGATGTAAAACACAGATCCCGAGAGCAGACACACATGAAAGCAAAGGGCACAGCTAAAACTTAACACATCTAATTCCAAATGGATTGTAGCAACCTTAGGTGTCATTCATCATATGTTTCAATTTTTTTCAGAGACATAAATCTTGCAATTGTTAAGTTTTAAAGCAATAACTTACCTCTGCAAATAAAGGGGATATAACTGTAGACAGACACTGGGATAGAGGCCTCTTTGGGATATCCTTTTCCTTTAAAGAAAAAATTCTGATCAATTTATTTTTCTGGAAAAAAAAGCATTTTCATTGTATTCTAATTGAAGAGAAAATATCGTTCCAACATGCTACAAGTTATGAAAATTCTGTTTCCATATATGTGTGTGTGCATATATATGTAAAAAAATGTTTTACAACATACTATTCCAAAGCACTGTGGAAAATAGAGGCTGAAATAAAATTTGAGGCTGCAGCACCTCAAATACATGCAAGCTCAAAATTAGAAGGGGGATAAAACCCCATAATCCTAGTTAGCATGTACTAAATACAAACACTGATATTTACTAGGTTTCTCCCATATGATACAATATTTTTCTTATATTTGGCTCTAAATTTTTGTGATAAAAGTGCACTCAGAATTTTCAGAGTCAACACAGGAACTACCTGCCTTCATCTCAAAGGTTGCAGAAAATACAATGGAGCAGCTTCAAAACATCCCTTATTTTGGACTGTTTTGGCAGAGCTTTTTTGGACATAGGCACATTCTGCTGTTTCCTACATTGTAGTCTTTTTCCCTAAAAGATCAAAATGCCTTCCCCAAAACTCCAGCCTAGATTTGCACTGTATTGGTTTTCATTACCATATAGAAATAATGTTTTAAAAATACGATATTGCCTGATCTTCCTCCAGTGGTAATATTTCCCAAACTTGAGAAATACTTAGATATGTATTTTGTCAACTATAGGACAAAAGGACACATTTACAGAATAACTGAACTTCAAGTCTTAGTAAAAACATTTGTTGCAACTGTAGCACATGTTTTTTGCAAAAGTTCTGAAAGTTTCACAATTTAAATGCTTTTAAAGGCATAAAATAAAAATCACCCCACTAAATTAATAAAGCAAGAATTATCAACTTGTGTTATAAGCAAAGTAGTTTGAGCACCTTATTTCTTTGCAACTCCAAAGGCTGGGCTGCTCCATTCTCTAGATTCTTGGGGTCTTTTTCTCTTATTGTAAAGATCCACTCTTCTGAATCACTCCCACCTGAGGCCTGACCATCTGCTTCACTTCAAGGGAGGGGGGGAAAAAAAAAAAATCAACATATATTTTTATTACCTACACCTTACTGTTGATGTTCATTCAATGTACACACTAAACATAAAAAACTACAGCCAAGATCAGGATTCTACCGTGCAGGCCACTAAGTAAAAAGCCAAGTATGAAAAATAACATAGCTCATCTTTTGGGGAAATTAAAAAAATTAAAACAAGATACTCCACTAAATTTAAGAAAGTGAGGCTGTAATTCCCCAAGTTACATTAACAAGTAACCTGAAGTGTTTTATTGCTATCTGAAAAATGGCTTTAGCAGAGTACCTCAGATCATTACTGAAGGGTGGGTGGGAATTAGAATTAGAAAACTAATTCACTTTATCTTGCCCAGAAAAATAGCAAAGATGATAGCTTGGAATACCTTTGTGGAAGACTATTCATCCCTAGCCTGTGACCAAGGCAAATTTTTCACTTAAAAAAACCTGCCTTAAAAAGTACAGTTACAGCATGGCTTTAATAAACTACATCACCATATATAAATCTTTTGTCTCATTGTCTGTAGATGGCACAGGAATTTATAACTCCTGATAAGTTAAAAAATCAAAAATGTTTATGCTGACACTGATTAATCATTGTAATACATTTCTCCTCTCACTAACATAAATATCCTTTCTAAATTAGTTTTTTTCTGATTAGTGAATTAAGCATGATGTGCAAGAAACTTATCACTGGAAGGGCATCTAGTGGCCATTGTATAAGTATTTAGTATACCCTACAAAGCCAAAAAGCATATGACCAGTGTTAGAAGAATCTCCAAGATTTCTGCTACAAGTCATATAGAATGTCTATTTGTCACTGAAAGAGGTGGGTTTATCTTCCTTATACACATTAGCTCTAGCAAGCTGACCCCAACAGAAAAAATTCATTGATTTGAAAAATTAGGATTCCAGCATGCCAAATCAACTCACTGTTTTACCACATCTAACCCAAGGACTGTTGTGAAAGCAGAGGAGGGGAAAGCACAGAACAATTAATTGTCTCAAAAGCATTCAATAATAATTCTAGTTCCAATACACTCCTATGCCAGGCTATCAAAGTTGGTCTGATATTCCACAGGAACAACGTAACCTAGAAGTTCTGTTAGTAAGAACTTCTGAGAGCAGTTTTAGGACTAATAATTAACCTTCCAAATCAGCCTTGTTCTAGGGCTTGAACTGTGGTCACCGGAAGGCATGAAGCCATTAATAATGTCAACAAATATACAGCTGTAATGTCATTCAAGAAAAAAACAGCCTGATACTTGCCACTAGCATGTGGCCTGGAATGCCACAGAATAGTGGTGATTTCTTTATTACAAGGAATTTAATCGACTTGTGAATAGCTTGTGGCGATCCCCTCACTTGATTTTCATTTGCATAGTAGTACTTGGCTGTGCAGCAAGAGATCTTCTGCTTGCACAACTGCTGGCCTTATGTCTAAGGACCCTAAGCCCCACATAAAAGAGGTGGTATAGAATACAGGCCAGAAGAATTGTTCTCAGTGACCACTACATGCATGAAATCCCTTGCAATGCTGAAATGAAGATTTCATTAATTTACCAAGGCAACTAAAATGAAAAGCTGCAAATAACAGAATACAGAGGGGAATGTATGTGCTAAAAATAACTACTTGGCTCCTGTATTTACAAAGGATATTTTACAAACTCATCAAACTCACGTATCCGAGTCATCAGAACTGGAGTCGTCATGACTTTGTTCAGATTTCCATCTTTTGTGCCTATCAATGAGGTCAGTCAGGTAAGAAGTTTTCTTTGAGTTTCGTAAAATGAATTTGTGTTTTAAGAGCTCTTTTGCAGTAGGTCTCTTAAAAAAAAAAAAGGAGAGATTTTTTTACTGCATTTGAGAGTGTTGACTCACTATGAAAACACAAAGACTTCTGTTTTGATACAAATGAGATTTTAAATGCATACTGTATCTAAAAAATATGTCACAGCATATTAGAAAAGCTGAATGGTGCTTACTTCTGCAATTCACGTAAACCAGCCAAGTCCTCTACTATACAGTGACAAACAAATGAAACTCACAAAGCTTGGGTCCTTGTTTAAGCAGGCTTCAACAAATTCTTTGAGCGATTTACTGAAGTTTCCTTCCAGCGTTGGTGGATTGTTCTTAGGAATGAGAAACAAAACCTTCATTGGATGTAAATCTGAATGAGGTGGTTCTCCTTTTGCAAGTTCGATGGCTGTTATGCCTAATGACCAGATATCTGCCTGTAAGAAACAATGCTTTTAAGATTAGGTTAGAGAAAGAAGAAATACTGTTGACCTGCTATCCTAGTTTAACCCAGCACCACGCACCTGCTTGCTCACCTTCCCCCAGTGGGATGGGGGCAGGGAAGGAACAGAACGTGAAGGGTAAAGGTGAGAAAATTTGTGCATTACAAACGCCTTAACAATTGAAATAAAATAACAATAATAATATATTGCAGTGAAAAAGAAAATAACAAAAAGATATAAAACTCAAAAAAGATAAGTGAAGTGAATGGAAAAACAACTGCTCACCACCAAATGACAGATGTTCCGCCAGCCTCTGAGCTGTGGACCCCAGCCTACTTTCCCTCTAGTTTTATTACTGAGCATGATGCCACAGGACATGGGCCGGCCCTTTGGTGGGCTGTGATCAGCTGTCCTGGCTGTGTCCCCTCCCAACTCCTCGTGAACCCCCAGCCTGCTCACTGACAGGGTGAACATGAGAAGAGGCCTTGACTGTGCAAGCACTGCTCAGCAACAGCTAAAACATCCCTATGCTATCAACATTGTTTCCAGCACACAAAAAACCAAAGAGTTGGTGTGAAAAAAATTAATTCTACCCCAGTCAAAACTAACTCACTTGTAAAGGTAGATTTTTAATCTTTACTGTAAATAATTTCATACGTAAATTGATGTGTTATCATGGTCTATGTGGCCAAACACATAAAATAAACAGGGGTTTTTTTGTAATATTTGCTTTACTGCATAAAACACTTCCAGTAAGTAGAGCTTTAAAAATTTTAAAATCAATACTACTACACCAGCAGTTACAACTGATTGTGAAACACAGATATTTTCAAAAAGCAATGGTAGAGCTTTTATTAATTAGCACTTTATCTACCATATTCAAGTACACTATGTGAATATGGAGCAAGTCTCAAATATTTACATAAAGAAAAACATTATAACATGCACAAGATTTTTCCTTAACATGCATTAACTAGTACAACCATCAAAAATCTAATACATCAGCATATAACTATCTTGCAGTTAAATATTTCCTGTCTTAAATAACACCATTATTCTTAAACTAGAGAAATGCAGCCTTGGACAGTATTATTCAACTTTTTCAATCCATGTTTTGGTCTAATTAGCCTCTTAAAGTTTTCTTCATCAAAATGTGCTACTCCTTCTAGTGAATGCTGTTGCGCTCAATACAAATCCTATTGCAACTCTGCCTGAAGTAATGTGAAGTAATTCATTTTAATACTCTATGCTCAGCTGAAATCACAGATTCAAAAGTCAAGAGAATGGATGAAAAATAAACACCTCCAAAAAAAAACAAAACCTGTAAAAGAAAAAAACTTTCACAGAAACATCTGTTTCAAAGGACAATATACCAATTAAAAATTCTTATGTTTTAGTTTATTTCTCTTTATTTTTAAGTGAAAGTAGAACAAGGACTTATTCTCAGGAAAATAGGAAAGATCTGACATGAGCTGTCTAGTTTTACTCCCAAGCAGAGCATTTGGAACTTTGCTACACTCTAAACAGAGTGGAGATTTCATTTATCACTGCTGTCACTAAGTGTCCCTCAAATCCACCTGTTTCTGCCCTGTTGATATACAGTTATCTTTGACCAACTCATACAGGACCATGGACTGGTAGCTGCAATGTACACATCCATTCCCCTATCACAACTACAGAGCCTGATCCAAAACAAGCCCCTTCTTCCTTATTCTACTGTTAAGAGCCCAGTTACTTAATTTTGCAAGTAAGTATGAAAAAAAAATCAGAGTCAATTAGCATACCACCAAATTTATGAAATGACATTTTGTTAGCCCATGTTACAGAACAGTTACTGAGCACAAAGGATTACATAAACACATGAGTTTCATTTGTCTTAATAAGCGCATTGTCAGCCAAGCTCTTCTCAAGTCTAATTGCCACTAACTTCCCTCTAGCAGGAAAGCTGTTCTTGGTTATGAAAGAAAAATGTCCCCTGGGAAGATGAGTCTTCATGTTAACAACTCAGCATTATTATTTCCAACTTATTCAGAACTTCAGTTTCTGAAAAGTCTTAAAGCCATACCAATGGATAGATCTTCTTCTGCCAGACTTTCAGTCCCAGGTGGAGCATGTGTACATATAAGTATAAACATCAAATTTACATCTGTATGAATGCATAGATATCCACTTGCCCACACATATGTATATAAATACGTCCTTTCCTCCTCATGTATTTATAGCTCTCTCCTGCTAGTGACCTTCCTCCACAGAAATGAACGAAAAAGTTCACAAACCATGGTGGCACACTCAACTCTTTGAAGTCCAGGATGAGTTTTGGAAGCCTGTTCCTGTTAAAAACAGCAAAAATAACTCCCCCAAATTCATCTGAAATTATATCCTCTCCTTTCACTAATGAGAAAAAAATCTGAAAACAGGAATGTAAGTGCCAATCATATGTGTGATTAGGCATTTCTAGGATGTGCTTGACTGTGACAATGAAACTCCAGAACAAGTGCAAATCAGTCCTCCAAATGGAGAGGGATAACCATGACCTTAGGAAGTGATGACACTGTATCATGACTAAGTTTTACCACATTATGATTTCTACAGTTTCAAATCTTGAGCAAAAACTCTTCTTACAGGTTCAGGTAACAGTCAGCAAGTCCCTCGTATCTACTATTTATTGCAGTACTGCCATGAGCCTTTCCTTTTCTAATCTAATGACTAAAATTCAATCTGTCTTTGAAGCTCTTGTAAGTCAAAGAAAACAGGTTAGATGCAGAGGAAAACCATTTTAAAATTAAATATCTATTTTTCTATGACAAGTTACGTAGTAGAAAGGACAGCAAACTCAGTATAGGAAAACTGAAGGAGGTAAGAAAATGTGCTTTTCAGATGAAGAAAGGAGTCAAAACAGGAAAAACTACTGCCAAAACCTAGAGCACTTCCAAGCTTTTACTGGGAAACCCATAGCCTGTGGGAATTAGGAGGACTCAACAGCACCAAGAACAAAACTGGGAAACACAGCAACTGGGTAATGGAACTTGCTTGCATTTCTCTGAGACAATGCTATGAAGAGAACAGTTCTGCCTAACACCTCTCAAGCTTGGCCAGTTTATGGAAGGAGAATGAGATTAGCTTTGGATGTCTGTGCTCCCACATATGCATAAGACCATCTCAAAATAAACAGGCCTTCTCAAGTTTCTGTTGCACAGCAAACTGTTTTCTGTGTAATTTAGTCTGTTCTCTAAGTGCCAGAAGGTGCACAGATGTATATAAATATCTCTGGTTCATTCAAAACGTGAGCTGTGGCTTCCTAGGAAAATTGTCAAGTATCCAAGACCTTTTTATGCCCATGTGACTAAAACAACTAGGACGCAAAACCTAAGGAGTGAGTCATGCTTTGTGCAAGTGATGAACGTTCCCAGGAGCCAAACCTCAAAAAGAAGAAAAAAATCCCACAACAACCACGACCAAAACCAAGCAAAAAAAAGCGCCTCCACCATTCAAAACCAAAATGTTTGCTTAACCTCTGAATGGGGAATTTGGGGTTATTAAACTTCTATAGGCTCTACAGAGCTTTGCTTGTTAATTTTAAATCACTTCTCTATGGAAAGACATCGAATAGGGACGTAAGCAATGCTACAGTATAGGCCAGAGTCAGTCTTGGCGAATTCCCTGCAGGCACAAGGGTGGAAAGAAACATGTCCACCTGTCTCATTGCATGGAGATATGGCCACTCAACAAATCACTACAGGGAGATCAGAGGAGATGGGTGAGAAAGATGAGCTCAGGGAAGAACACAAGGAAGGACTGCTAATTGTCATAAAGAAAGCTGATCTTAACACAAGTGGGGCTTGAGGGTGACCTGTGTTCCAGACACAGAGCTGCACCAGTGGGTCACGGAGCTGGGCAAGAGCCTTCCCCCCCTTCCCTCTGGCTTGCTGAGCTAGCCAGACCAGCATGGGGGAGGGAGAAGGGAGGGGCAGCAAAGAGCTTTATATGTAGCTCAGCCTAACAGAAGTACAAAAAACAAGTAACCAACACAACAAACTTTGAAAAAAAGCAATAGGCTTGAGATGACTTTAATGCACATATTCCTTCCTGGCAACTACGGACATGCAGTGGTGAGAATATGGAGAACAGTAATGGGAATCACATTTTTACTGTGATTGAAATATGTATTACAATTGACACACTGTGCTTGTGTTGTGATTTCAGAATGCTGATATACCACTCTGCTAAATCAAAATCCTGAGTACAGATCAATTTGGTATTAAAACATTAAACCCTCCCTGTATGGCATATCTAAAAGAACATGGTCAGAATAGCACAAACCTATGCAATACATTCTTCAATGGACAACAGCACTTTCAAACAACACTTTCACATCCACCAAATTCATATTCTTCAACAATGTTGCTATTTTTTTCTAAGAGCAAGGAGAAGAATACTACCATTTGTATATATTTGCTCTTTTCTACTTTCAAACAGTCAAAAATATTCATCAATAGAATGGGATACAAGGTGATTTGATGCACTCATTAATATTGTATTATTTCTTGCCATCTGGACTGGCTTAGTAAACGAGGAAAGTTAAAGTTAGGATATAAATTAGGAAATCTTCCCTTACCAACAGCTTTTAGCTGCTAGATATCATCTAAACACACACTCATCTAGACATAGCCAAAGATATTAGCTACATTCTGAAGACCAACCTATCTAATTCAAGTTAGAAAAGGGATGGACTTTGGCTAATGCCTTGAAATACCTTACCTTTGAATCATACGCTGATTGCTTTATGACTTCAGGTGCCATCCAAAATGGTGTTCCCACAAAGGTATTCCTCTTTATTTGTGTATCTGTTAGTTGTCCTGCTACTCCAAAATCTGCTAGTTTTACTTCTCCTTGTTCAGACAGCAATACATTAGCAGCTGGAATAAACAAGAGGAAATAGCAGATATGAAGACATTTGACACCATTTGACACTGTAAGGGTGCATGAACTCTTCTAATATTCTTTCAACACAATTAGAAAAACAATTTACCTTTAATATCTCTGTGGATTTTCTTTTCTGAATGCAAGTAATCGAGTCCTTTGAGGATCTCCCTCAATATTGTAGCAATCTGGGTTTCATCAAGTGAGCCAGGTTCTAACTAGGAGATGCAAGGAATGTTTAAATATATTTCAAAAAGGAAGAAACAGAGAGAAGAGAAAAACCACTGTGAGTATAAAAAGAAATTACTATTTCTGTCGCCCCTCAATACTTCCAGTTTGCTAACTTCATAATGTGAGACAAAATGGAATATTCTTTTTAAAAATACACAGTTCTATACCAAGCAGCTGAGTGAACACCAGACAAAGAAATAATTTATCCAAAATATTTTTTACAGTTTGTTAAAGTTGCTATAAGAACAGAGTTTTAAGTTATTCCTTTGTGGTTAGGTCACAGATATGCACACTGCCTTTGAAAAGCATCTATACTGTAGTTATTACACTGAATTTAGATGTGCTACTCCACGTGCCCTATGTGGACCCAAATCTCAAAGCCTGAGCAAGAAACTAAGGCATATAAGGTACTACACCAATCACATAGCCTACGACTACATATTGCATAGGATTATGTGAGACTCTCTAAAACACAACTCAAACCAGAAGGTTGACAGAACATTTAATATTTTAAAGAGTTAACTTCTTTCATATAAAACTATGAAGTACTAAAAAGTATAAATATGCTAATTGCTGGAATTAAAGGTTCCAAGTAATTCTTTTTATTAGAAGAAGCAGTAGTGAGAATACCACTTTCCTCAGATAGAGGAAAGGTCACTACTGAGAGGGGTTTCTTAACCAATAAGGGCATTTGAACAGAGATACTGAAACTTTGTGTCCGGCAATTAATATTGGAAACATTCCAGTGTTCTAGTTTACTCCACAACAGCAGTCACTGAAGCACAATGAAAAGCTTCACTCTGTGAGAAGGAAAGCATTTCAGATAAAAACTAAAAGGAGTGTATCCCTCAGAAATCATCATCTAAAACACAGGAACAGATGGAATATTTCATATTTGCTTTACCTTTGTAGCTTTAATTACAATCTTTTCCACTTTTCCTTAGCTCTGATAATACACACAGTATTACCATGCCCTGAAACCCACTAAGACATTCTCAAAGCTTTGCTCCAGCCAGGCCTGTGAGCAGCAACTCGAGACTTGGTAACATGATACATCTAATGGGGGAAAACCTCTTATGTCAGGTGTCAGCACACCTTAGTGAGGAGGAAAATATCGAAAGCCGACTAAGTCTGAGAATATCGGCACTTGTACCTCAGCCACAAACTTTTTGTAAAAGTTGAACATGTGTTTGTTCATGTATTTGTATTAAATGTAGTTTCTCTAATGAGCATGATTTTCAAAACAGCCAGTGCATATTCAAGTATAGAAAATACCAAAATAGTATGACATGTCTACGCTCAGAACATGGAATCCCAGGCTCCCATTAATTCTTGCCTTGAGTATGGAAATGTGGCAGATTGTGCCAGTTGTCCTACCAGACTCCAGCTGAGAACCGTAATGTGCTTGTTAGAACTAAGAAAACAGGCAACAGAACATACACTGAAAATCAATGAAGCACACAAAAGATGCCTAATATACACTTACATGATTATTTCAGTTCTGTGGTACAATTTCTTCAATAACATTTTTTGATGTGACCAAAGACTTTGCACTATTTCTAGGCAACAAACTTAAATAAACACATGGTCATCACACAAGTGAAATGTATGTGATGAAAAAAGAGACAAGAAAATATGGTAACATCTGTTTTCATTCTGCTGTTTTATACCTATACATAAAAGTAATACTTAATTTATAAAAGCAACCTTGGTTTCTAATTGCTCTTCCGTCAGCAAGACAAAAAGCTGTCACAACAACAAATAAACTGTCATATCTTTACAGGGAACATGAATTTCTACACAACCACAGAAGTCCTCCTAACAGATGAGGAAACTAAATGTATAAATGGGTTTGAAAATGCAAAACAGCAGGAAGTCCACATTTAATACTCCTTCCTGTCTTCTGGATGCCATCAAAATAGAATCCCTTTTGGTCTATCCTCAAGCGTTTATTTAACTGCCCTATTTGAGAACTGTAAACTGTGCTACAGAGACACTCTACCTCTACTGGTACAACTGTTTTCACATGCTTAAAACAACCACTGTGACTTCTATAATAGTATTTTTTAAGTCCACAATAACCATAAGATGCTGTGTGATTTGAGAGGGGGTTTGGGTGTTGGGGGTTTTTAATAGCTAAAAATAAAGCGTTCTGTGGCAGAAAACAATCTGTGCTGAAACTTTTCAATTCTAGTTCAAAACTGGGTACTCCGTCCCAGGTACAGAATGAGGCTCTTGCTTTTGTTAAATTTCATACAGTTGGTGATTACCCAGCTCTCTGGTCGATCCAAGACTTTCTCTAAGGCCTCTCTACCCTCAATGGAATCCACAGCTTCTTCTATTTCCTTGAAATGTTTTTTTTAAATTATCAGCCTAAATTGTATTTTTGTCTATTTAGACTTCAGTAAGACTTCAAACAGGGAACCTTTTGTATATTTGTTTGGGGAACCGGGTGATGGGGATGATACATTAAAATGCACACACTAAGAAGAGTTGTGGTGGCAGAGCTAAGAGACAGAAAAAAACCCTATTTTCAGTCACTAGTGCTCTCTGGCTGACTGAAGATTAGCATTCTAAGATGTTTATATCCAGCTTCCAATATTATGTTGCTTAGTTCCCCTTCCATTTACACAAATAATCAGTCATGCCTCATGGAAAATAACATTTCCCTGGCATTGACAAATACTTTTCTTCTCTACTGAAAGCAAACATTGCCACAGTCAAATGACCTATTATAGTTTCCACTATTGTAAGATAGGAAAATAATTATGTGAGGTAAAATAACGAAAACCCATGCATTATTTACTTACTAGATCAAGGGCAGAGCCTCCACCTAGATATTCCATTATTATCCATAATTTTGTATCCTGCAAAACAAAAAAAACAAAACAATAAAAATGCATTAAGGTTTAAAAAAAAAGAAGTAATGAGACTTGTTTTACTCTTTTTGCTGAAGAAAATATCTGTAGTTTTGAAACACCACTAACATTTAGCTGTTCTTCAAAAGTATCTTTATTTACTCAAGAGTGCATGCATCTCCATGCATGTGTGTTTTCAATTTAATTCTGTTCCTCTAAATTAACAAGAGAAAAGCTACTTCCCATTTACCAATGTGTAAGAACAGAGAACTCTGAAGTTCATTGCTTCCAAATAACTGATGCCTACCCAAACTCACTTCATGGTACCTCATTTTTGTACTGATACGAATACTACTACTAGAATATAGAGAGTATCCAGGGAAGAAGAGAAAGTTCTGATTCCCTACTGAAGAGTCAGGTAGCAGAAGGAAACATCTTGCCTCTATGCTGACTAGAAGTGGCTGAGTATCCTGAGCATATTAACTCCTAAAAGCCACCCACCTCCTTATTCTTATCACATTCCTTTGTACGTTTGGCAAAAGCGTCTTCTGAGACAAGAAAGATACTGACAGAGGCCACTCAGTGAAAAGGTAGGAGAATACATGTTCATTTTAAAACTCTGATTACAAACATTCCAATTAATAATTGTGTTATATGAAACATATTCCTTTACCTAGAAAATGTCTTGATTTTGTTGATTATCTTTACTTGTGCATACTATTTTCTTTAACAAGCCTGATCTCTGTCTAGGTCAAATTTAATTTAGAATTTATTCTTCACATTTCTGCATCATTTCATTGTCTTGAACAGTCATTTGTCTCTGACCTAAGGAAGAATACCTGTAAGTTTTCTCCACTAGTGATTATCCAGCTGATACATGGCACAGAATTTTGAACAACTGTGTTCAAGAAGGATGAATCAAAGTAGTAAATAAGCTGACTATAGCAATTTACTAGATTCAGCTAGTAAAATAAAAGCTAAGAACATCAAGCTACTAAAGCTACTTTTCCTAAAGGAAAGCTGGGTACATATTATAGGACTGTTTAATGCAAGATATACAATACACTATGCTAAAACAGAGACTTAACCCAGTCATTTCTTACCACTGTTTGCAGCCTTTTATTCCCAAATACACTAAGAAAAGCAGTTCATCTTTTCCTTGCAATACCAGCCTTGATAAAGCAAGGCCACAAATCTACCATGTACATACAGATTCCAACAAAATTGCTGCATGGCCCATACTGGGTTTTGGTTTAGTGTTCATGCTATCAAGTTATATCAAGCTTTGTTAGTTTTAAGTCTATAGTATGTACCAAACTTTCACAAGACTTCTAGCATAAAATGTACATGTCTATCAGGGAAAAAAGCACATAAATAGCAACAATATTCACATACTTTATCCCACAGAATAAAATTTCATGTAAAATTAACAGCTCACAGCCAAGGCAGCTGCGACTCTGAATACTCATCTATAAAGATGGATTAGTATGATGAATAGATAACTTCTAAATCCTCTGAAGGTAGAAAATTTTAGCCCTTAGGACTCACTTAAGCCTTTTAGTCATCATTATATTTGTAGTTCCCTGCATCTATCTCCTCTGTCACCTCAGAATGCACTTTCTGTAGGTAAATACACATTTTTCTATCCCCAGTTACACATATCGTACTATATTTAGGTAAAACCCTGGGTTAGGTTCCTTCATCATCCACTATTTTTAACATATAGATTCAGCTAAATGTAGATACTTTTCTTCAGGAATCAACTCATGTTATTTGACAAACACAGTCTTGTTAAAAATATTTTTAAATAGCCAGAGCATATTTTTTAGGAAGATTAATTTAAAAATATAACCTATTCCAGTATCTACATACAACATCTTAATAATGCTTACTTTCTGCAGATCCCACAGATATTCCAAGAATGAATATTCCAAGAACTGTGACTCATATTGAAAGAATTCATTAGAGTACTGAAATACTTTTGTATTTGTATTACTGAAATACTTCTGTATTTCAGTATGTTTTTTTGCTAAGTTTTTCAGATTTTGCCTGTCCCTTCAAGGCTTCAGGTCTTAACAGTTCCTGAATAAGAATGCTTCTGAGAAGTATCTTACAGTAAGGCATTTCATCTTCAAACTCAATCAAAATTTTATATATATATTTTGCTTCAGTCTGATAAAATGCCTTCTAAAGCTGCATGAAGTTTCCTCAATATCCAAACCTTATATGACTGAAAAATTGACATTTAATTTTAGTAGTAACTTAAACATGTCAACTGTATCACTACTTTTTAGTTCACTGGAAATGCTCGAGCAGCAAAGAACAAGGTAGAACAAACAAACCTCTTGAACCCTCTCAAAAATAGGGGAAAAAAACCCAAACCAAAAAGAGAAAGGAAGGAACATGCACAACACCTCACCTAGACATCAACAAGAGATGCATCATTCTTTTTCTACTACCTCAATTACCTCATGATTTTAAAGAGCTAACAACTTGAAATAAGATACAACTTCCCAAAAGAGAAATTCTCCATAATACTAGCTACTATATTCCCCATGTAAAAATTAGAAAATTAAAGATAGCAAATAACTAACAAAAACATTTAAGAGTATTATTTTAGATATATAGTTACACAGTCATGTAACACAATTACACAACTTCAAATTGTATTATTCATGGACTTTTAAAAATCATCCTTTATTCTTTCAATTCTTTTTCTAGTTTGTCTTCTCTTTGCTTCTGAAACTTTCATCATCAACTGCTTGGAGCTACATGTCTGAATTCACAGTATGAAAGCCATGGATCCAGTTAACTTAGTAATTCTATATTTGAAAACAAGGGAAGTATGAAATGCAGCTAAGAAAAACTGTATACACAACTGTATCTGTATCCCAGTAGCTAAGCTAAGTAATAGCAATCTATTACAATTATGGCACCTTTTTACCTGTAGACCTAGAACTGAAGCCATCTTTAGTTCCCTGTGTTCCTCCTTGCCACAGAAATACTACCCAACCTCATTATGTTTTGGGTTTGCTTTTTTTTAAGTTTTCATCATTCATGTGAAGTATCTGAACAGATGTAATTACTACTGCAGCAAACCTTACCATCACTTTTCACTAATTCTGGCAGGATTTTTTTTGTTTGTTTTGGCTTTCTTATTTAAAATCTGCATACACTGATTAACCAGAAGACGCAAATAAGTCCTTTTGGAGAGACAGTTGTAATGAATTTAATACACATTTCATCTTAGAGACAATAACCTATATATGCTGACTTTATGCATGTGGTGGGTTGGATGCTAAGGTATTCCCTTTCTCAGCTGGACATGAGAGAGAGAATATAGTGAAAAGCTCATGGGGTGAGGTAAGGACAGGGAGAGATCACTCACCAGTTACCCTCACAGGCAAAGCAGACTCCAGTTGGGAATATTAATTTATTACCAGTTAAATCAGAGTAAGATAATGACAAATCTTAAAATCTGAATCTTAACCCTTCCCCCTGCTGCCTACTTCCTGGGCTTTCACTTCACTCCTAATTTTCTTCACCTCTTCACTCTCAGAGGCACAGGAAGTGAGCATTGCATTAAGTTCATGGCACGTTGTCTGTGCTGCATCTTCCTCCTCACACTCTTCCTCTGCTCCAGCACGGGCTGCCTTCACAAGAGGCAGTCCTCCATGAACCCTTCCAAACTGAGTCCTTAGTGCTGCAGCTCTTCACAAACTTCTCCAGCATGGGTCCCTTTCATGGGGTGCAATCCTTCAGGAACAGGTTGCTCCAACGTGGCTTCCCCATGGGATCACAAATCCTGCCAGAAAACCTGCTCCAGCACAGGCTCATCTCTCCACGGCACCACAGGCCCTGCCAGGAGCCTGCTCCAGTGTCCACAGGGTCCCAGCTTCCTTTGGGTACATCCACTGCTCTGGCATGGGGTTTTCCATGGGCAGGTGGATCTCTGCTCCTTCATGGACCACCACGGGCTGTCAGGACAACCTAACTCACCGTGATCTTCCCCGTGGGTTACAGTGGTATCTCTGCTCTGCCTCCTACAGCACCTGCTGCCCCTCCTTTCTCACTGACCTGGCAGTCTGCAAGGCTGTTGCTCCCACTTACTCTCCAGCTGCAGCTGTGCAGTTTTTTCCCCCCTTCTTAAATCTGTTTCCCAGAGGTGCTGCCACAGTCACTTATGGACTTGGCCTTGGTCTGTCTTGGAGCTGGCTGGCCCGACTTTATCAGATAGACCCTTGTGGCCACCCTGCTACCAAAACCTTGCCAGGCAAACTCTGTATAATGCCTTGTAACAAAAGCACAAGGAAAGTAGAGTGCTACTGTCAATTGACTTTGGCATCACCACAGCAACAGGCCTCCTTCTTTCCTGCTTTTCTGAGTATCTCTGGCATGCTTCACATTCTCTAACACCTCCTGCCACTTTCCCTTTTACAGCTGCCCAAATTCTTTTTTTGCTTGACGTTCTCATTTTCTTCTGTATATATTCACCACTTTTGCTCTCAAAAAGAAAACCAAAAGCACTAAATTTTCTTCCATAGCCTAGATTAGTAATTACATATTACACATAACTTCTATTTTCAAGAAGATACTATATTTATGTACTGAACCCAGCAACATTCAGTGCTCCATTTTAAGAACTGAAATAAGACCAATTTTCTTCTTTTAGGCATCAGCCACAACAGCGCATCAAATTTTATCCCAAATACAGCGAAGCCATAGTGAGTCATCAACCCAAATTTAGGATTATTACATATATTATTATATTCTTTATAAACTTAGATGAGTAGATTAATGAGAGCACGTGGAACATTGCCTTTTTCATAGTAAGACAAAGAGGTTTTCCTCTGATGCCTTGAAACTGATATAACTAACAGTTTTGGAACCTAAAAGAAGTTCTGTTACAAAAAGACAGTTTCTGTAAATCCCTTCCAAACTATGGTTGCTCTTCTCGGGGTCTGACTTCCAATTTTTACTTTGGAAGCACCCAAAAACCCCTTAAAATAGCAGCTTTGTCTCTAATGAAGTTTCCTCCATTAAGTCACGGTTACACCATAAAAGTACTTTTAAAGTAAGTGTAGCTATAGAAGCTAAAGAACTTCCAATATGTAAAAATCAAAGACTATACACTGAAAAAAGAAGGCCATTCACAAAAAAACTCCTACAGAGTCTCGAAGACACATCTTAACTGAAATCAGAGGAGCACAGAAGACATAAAGAAACAAGTAATCAAGATTAAAATGTCTTTAAGAAGTTAAAGAAACATCTGAATAAACATTGAAAGGCCTATCATTAGAGATGCTTTGTTTTTCTTTTACATGAAGAACATACACATCTCTTAGCACTGTGATATTGTATAAGAGAGACTGACTTAAAGCAGTCAAGCTAAGTAGTGATAAAAATGTTTCTATATCATCTTTCTTACGGGAAGGAGAGACTGCAGAGGAAAACATACCACTGTGTCACAAAAGAGAAGGACTAGAAGGATTCAGAAGTAAGCACACAGTGATCTGTGCAATTTGAAAACAGTAGTACAACAGTGAGCACATGTTTGTTTTCTAATTATCCCCAACCTATTGTAAGAAAATTTCCCATCTTAAATTTACTGTGAGACAAGATGTTTCCCACCTTAAATTTATGGTACACAATTAGCAGCAGAATAGAGGGTTTATGTAAATAAGTATAAAAAAGCTTGCTTATATATAGGGATAAGCCATGTCCAAATTCCACTTAGAATCTATGTTTACAAGCATTTTAACTTACATCAACAAGCTAGAAATTCCATTTTTGATTGAAATAGCACAACAGATTTGCTAATCAAAATAAGAACTAGCTTAAGCTGATCTATATACTGAAAGTTTCACTATCACTGGATTAGAAGAAAAACTACTACTAGAGTATTGAAAAAGAGAAACAGAATACCTTGGGCAGAACCTCAACTAATCTGAAATGAACAAACTAGTTCCAAAACTGAAATGCATTTCATAACATGATGCTTGATACTTTGTTCAATAAACATTTCAGTCACACCAAAGGAATAAGGACGAGAGAGTCTTATATTTCAACACTGGTATAAATTTAGTATTAATTCATAATTCTCCAGCATAAGAAAACAATTTAAAAGAACCTTGAGATCCAGAATGTATGCAAGATCTCTAAATTTTATTTCTGCTACAGGTTGGTACCATTACTCGTGGAGGTTTTTCTCTGTTAATTTCATAAATAAAACCCCAGTGAAGTTTGACAACTGTAGCAACCAGAAGCTTCTTTAATACTTGCATACTGATTCTTAGATGCCCGACTCCAGAACCATGATGCAAGGGTCATGGAACTTGTCTTCCATATCTACTTTAAGCCACCCTGCCAACTGATTCTCTCTGTTTTTGACAGAAAGAAGGATATTTTCAAGATTTATTCACCCTTGTGCTTTTAACCATGTATCTGAAGCCCCTGCTGGACAAAGCCACCAGGTGGCAGAATCATGTCATGTCACAGATGCCTTCACCCACCCCACACTTTGCAAGAAAGGACCAGCCCCAAAATAAGCTATGCAACCCACTGAAAACTGAAGCACAAAAACACTGAACACCCCAACACCCTTTACAAAAAGAGGAAGGAATGATTAACCAAAGAGAAATACAACTTAAGGAATAGGATCGCTCATACACTCAAATTCTTCAGAATGCCCTCCTTTCCTTTATCATCAAGTTCAACTTCAGGCACTATCTTATTCATTCACCACCTCCTTCCAACACCAACTAACAATAGCAGTCACTGTCTTGTTATCCAGACAAAGAACAGGCACATCCTGGCATGTGAGCTCATTATTTATTAACGCGTGTGGACATCAGTGAGATTACATGCAAATACAGATCAGAAAAAAATTAAGTTTTGTATGATGCCATAAATGATACATTCAGGCAGTGGCAAGAAATGGCATTTATGTATTTGTGGTTCCTGCTCCCAAACCTTTCCACAACAGGACTAAAGGTATCAAATTGTATCAAATCTGAAAACCGATATCAATTTGTATCAAGAAGTATCAAGACCTCCAAAATATTTTAATTGCCCTTTCCCTGAAGCTTATGCTATCATAACAAATAGTGCACATACAAGAAACTAATTATTTATCAGGATCTGAGAACTTTCCAATAGTTGATTGTTCAATTTCTAGGTTAGTATTAGAAGAGAGACAAATTGCTAAAATTGAATTCTTTAACAGTACAAGATGGCTACCACGGTCATTCAGCAAATGTATGGTTTTGCAAAGGAATAAATACAGATCTACCCCAGGGCCTTAATTCTTGTAATTTCTTGACTATTTATAAATATTGCCTATATATATTACTGGTGGAATTTAAATCTAATCAGAACTAGACTCAGCGCTGCCATATGTTTTCAGCACAGAACGAACAGCACATCACTATCTGCTCTTGTTCCATTCTTTCCAGTACATAGTCCTTGGACAGAGAAAGTAAGCAATGCACCCCTAAGCTTTAAGCAACCTATCCAGATGCCAGGTGGATTGCTCGATGCCATATACTACCTATTCTGACACATGGCAAGGATGTGACAAAGGACAGAATCATGGACAGCAGAAGTAATTTACCTACATGAAGTGCCTCCAAAATTTGAAAACTATGGGTACCCAATTCTGCTACTGCAAGCAGTAAATCAAGCAGTAAATCAAGCCCTTAGCAAAAACTAATCCTATCACTCCAAAACTTGGGTCCTATGACTGTTTAACAGCTACTAAGAAAGGCTACAATGTTTTCACAAGCTTTCAGAACTGCCTTCAAAGAAGACAAAGTCAGAAAAAAAAATCTTTTTGTGCTAATTGACACCACCTTTCTAAGACAGTATAGTTTGTTCTTGAAGGCAATTTCAGTATGTACTATAATTTTTTCCATATCTGAAAGAGCAGAAAAGTTTCCAGCCTCATTAGCAAGGAATAAGAACACCAGCATTATCCCAACACCTCCTAGGAAGCATATTGACTTCCACAGTGCATCTAATCCTTCACTTGAACTCTTTTGACAACCTATTCATGTGCTAATATTCTTCCATCTAGTTCCTTCGATGACTACAATGCAAAATTGTATAGATTGGTGAATCATTCTGTAAAGAAGAAAGTTATATACTTCTGTCATTAAGAGATTTCATTAAATAAAACCAAACTGTAGTATTTTCTAAAGACAATTGTTGCAAAGGACAGAAAATCAGATGGCATGGAGAGACAACTGTTGGTTTCCAAGAACAAGTGAAACTATTTTATAAGATGACACTACTGCAGGTACCCAGGCTTTCTTAGCCACCAAAGACATGCTCTAGATAAACTGTCCTATCCCTCCCCCTCATGTCACATCAGTCCATGTTTTAGAGCAGAGTCTTCAAGTACTGTCTTGTTCTCTTAGAAAAGTACAAAAGTACTGAAACATCAACAGATGCAATGAATTAGCCATCTTTAACCACCTCCATTTTCACTGACAGTAAAAGGCAGCTCAAATGAAGGAAATAAAAGGTGCCTTCATTTCCTTCTCATCTGCTCACAGGGGAGGACAATCCATTAATAAAGAAAACTACACTTTAAAAGCTAATTTGTAATACAGTTAAAAGGAGAGAATGAACCTGGTAATATTTACACAAGCTGCAGTGCCCTACTGCTCATTTTTGGCATATTCAGCAATGCCTTGTATAGATAAAAGAGTTAGAATAGTTCTCAGAAAAAAGATTTGCAGTTTTCTGATCTGGATGATCTGTTAGTTATTCATAATATCCATAGATAAATCTTTTCCAAAGATGTATAACTGTAGAATTGGGCACGACATTATTTTATAGAGCAATCCACTTCTTTACTATCTTTATGTATTTAAGCTGCAATCTACCTTTGCATTATGTGGTGGAGCCTAGTGGCTAGATGGCAGATACTAAGGCCCTACATAGCCAGAAATCTCCTTCTTAAAGAAGTCAAACTAATAGCTAAATAATATACTCCCATCAGAAATGGTAAAAATAAGATAAAACCTCACAGGACTTACTAACAGATAAAGCTTATATAGTCTTACAGGACTTGCTAATAGATAAAGCTTAAATGGTCTGAGTCCCAACTATACAATTATTCTCTCCAAATCCACACACTTAGGAAAAAAAGTAGTGTCTGTTCAGCAAACATACAACTCATATTCATTAATGATCTACTACATGACCAAGTATATTCCCTTTGAAATTAAAAAAAAAGGAAAAACCCAACAAAAGAAAAAGCCCGAGAAAGTTGTTCCTTATAATTCCATCATATTCTTAGTGGGTTTCTTGTAACACTTACTGGAATAAGAACATGAAAAGAAAGCTCTAGCCAGAATTAGGTGGAGAAGGGCTAGAAATCACCCCTGAAAAGTCTGCTTTTAGAAAAAACAAAAATAGATTTATAAAAGCTACCACAGGAATTTTGTGTTTAAGTCTCTGATGTCAAAGTAAACATCTGTTTATTTTAAATTGCTCTTTCTACTAAATTATTATTCCACGTGCATTTGGAAGACAAACTGTGCTGCATCTAGGTAGCAACTCTAACAAGGAAAAAAGATTGCTAAAGACATATTTCCCCCAGGAAAATGAAAAGCGGTTATTTATTTCTACATAACTTTTCTGGAATAATGCTCACTAGAAATTCAAACACACATCTGGCCATAAAGGAAGCATTCAGAACTCTATTTTTAAAAAGAGTTTTTAAAACTGTGTGGAATGAGCAGGGTTTAGCTTCGGTTGTTTGTTTTGGGTTTCCTTTTTTTAACCATGACTTCAACTTTAAGGATCATGAATTGTAAAAAGCTCAAGTTTGAACCTCATTCAAAATATGGAAACAAAAATGTAAGGTAAGGAGGAGAGCACATGTCCGTGGACAAACTCAAGAAGTACAATATGTCTTTTGCCTTTCCATGAGGGAATAACTGGACAAGGATAACTGACAGCAATGGACATCTCCGTGAATATTAAAAGGGCTGCAACCAGCTGATGAGGCCCCGCAGAGTTCTCAAAAAGTTTTCATGAAGGAGCCATGAATGATGGTAATGCTGTAGTAAAGAGTATTACCACGCTGAGGTGCAGGACTGAAAAGTTTTTTTGTCTGGGGAGCATTTCTGAGGCGCTTACCTCCTTTGAAGTCTCCTGGCGTCAGGATGAATGCTAGCTGTCCTCGGGCTGCCATCCCTTTGAGGGGAGGGAGATACAGATGAGCCCAAAGGTTCTCTTCTAAACACAAGTCCTTACTGCAAGCTGGCCAAAAGGTCCCTGCAATCAAAGAAATCATTGTGGTTTTGCATGTGGCGCATTTATGTCCTTTAATCAAGGTTTGTCAGCCATCTAACATGTTCAACCACAAAGGGAAAAATAAAAGCATCTGCTGGGTAGCCAATGCAGAACAGAAACTAAGGAAAGAGAATGGTTGATTCCAGTTTGGATACTATGAACTCCATGAAAAACACAGGTAACATGATTTTTCAGACTAAGCAGAACCGCCTCAGTATACGTTATTTTATGCGCATATATATATATACACACACACACACATATATGTATAAAACAGCTGTTTGCCTTTGGAACCATTTTCCAATCTCTGAAACTCCTGCCTTCTTCAATTCTCAAGAAAAAAGTATCAGTTTCATTTCCAGACATACACTCTAGTCAATGTAATCAGCAATTTAATGTAGCACACTCTTCAATAATTACCTCTCGCAATTACCTACCACAGCAGTATACAATTAATCTTTAAATGCATCCTTTTTGCCATAAGCTAGTTGTAACAGAACTTGCAGAGCCACTTGTTAGGGGAAAAAAACCAACAACAATGAACGTTCTGTCACACTACTGATAAAAGATTCCTTCTGCAGAGTGTTTAGCAGACTTTTGTGTTTGCATGCCAACATGCTAAAGCCACGAGCTCCATGTTTTCCCTAGTGTGAGTCATCTCTAACAGTGTCCATATTCATGGCCTCTTTGGCACATTTCCTGGGCACATGCCCTTCCTCCATAGAAATGATTCTTTATAGCCAGCTGTCACAAGCCTAGGCATGTCATATTAAGCACATGATTTCCCAGAGCTGTAAACCAGTGGGTGATCTGGGCTTACAACTCTTCTACCAAAGTACATTACAATAGAAGCAAATAGACATGTATTTCTTGTATTGGCTGTAAAACCAGCTCCTAGCTAGTAAAACACAAGAAACAGAACAGCATACATTTCACTTCATAAAGAAGTGGGGTAACCACTTTGGATCACGAGCCCATATTCTTTCTCTTCCCACCTGCCTACAGCCATTTTTCCTTTTCTTGCTTCATAAAACACTGGTGGGAAAATGAAAAATCCTGTCCTTTACAACCATTATCCTTTTAACTGTGACATTTTTTATTAGTGGAGCTGACAACAGTCATCCTTCTGTTCCCATCCCTGTCCACCAGGCAAATAACTACCTCACAACCACATCTACTGAGACATTGCCTTGTGGGGGATAAAAACTAACTGCCATCTATGGCAGATCTCCCAGGAAGTTCATTTATAGAGACACAGAAAGGTTAATGAGTGACTTACGTGGTTCTACAACAATCCCAACATTCCATGGACTCGCCTCTTATGAATAGTGACTGAGAAGGCAAGAAATAGGAAAATGTAAGGTCTAATCAAAGCTCCCTATGGAACTGAATTTTACTGAGTGATCAGTAAAATTCAAATGGCTATTAATGAACTGTGCAAGATCATTAAGTGGGAAATTGGAAGCAAAAGCAAATCAGGAAACTGGAAGCAAAAAAAAAATAAAAAATCAGCATGAGTTCACAGAATTCTTTATTTCAGATAAATTGCGTCACATCTAAAGCAGAACTAACAAATGAGCCTTGGACCTGATGAATACAGAGATTAGGAATATCCTACACAAAAAATGCCACCCTACACCTATGTGTCTTAAACCTTTTTCACTGGAGTAGTTTACATCAATAGCAACAGAGGGTTTATTAATTCCTCCTTTCTCTACCAGATGCACACGAACCCTTTCACCTCCATTGCCCAAAAGTACAATTCCTCTAATACTTACGTCTGTTCCTGTTTACCCAAGAAAGGTACAACTCAACTTTATTTCTCAGCACAAGTATCAGTCCACCCATTGGTTTAATCCTCTTTTCATCACTTCCAAGATCTTTTGCAACCCTGCTCTGCAGCCTATAAAGCTTTAATCCTCTTTTCCCACCCCTTCTGCATTCACAATGCTATTAAATACCACTAGTTCCTTCACAGAACACTCATAGGCCACTCATTCTTCAAAACACTTACTACTAATGAAGTTGTATATATCAACCCTAGAATATCTCAGGCTTTTCAACTCGGACTTCTATTAAGCTCAACATTTCAGATCCTGCAAGACACAATTTTTCTGCAAATCCCTTATTACTATCCACTTTTTCTCTCTACAACTCTTACCCTGATTCCTAATTAATGGTAAAAACACATTCTATTCACACAACTCATTTCCATTCTGCCATCCTCTTCTATATTTTTCTTTCTTACAAGTTGCTGTTTCAAGGAACTGTTGAAGAAATCAGACAGGGAGAAAACCTCAGCACCTCCAAATGATTATTTTTATCCTTTTAACCTTAAGAATTTGTTTGAAAACACAGGCTTTTGAATAAAAGAACTGCAATGTTTTAGAACTAATACAATCCATAAACCTACTCACTGTGAAACTTTCCTTTTGAAGTTCAGTATTTTTGAGTCTAACCAACATTTTCAAAATCATAGTTTCTGAAATTTCTACATTTAACCATTTTAAAATGCTTACTAACATATTTTCAACACATTGTAATATTCCCTTATATGTGTAAAGAATGTGATTCTTCTGCTTTTATACAATTATTGTCATACAGACCCTACAGAGGCTCAGAATAATCAATTTGACCCAAAGAACTGTATAAATGCTAAAGAATACCTAAGTAAAGTTAACTGAGCAATACAAACCACCTCATGTTCACATTAAATATACAACACAAGTATAGTAACTACGTAACCAGGTAAGAGCACCAGATTATGACAGAGGTAGGTAAAGAAGTTTTCAATCAAAATGGCAAATGTTTTAGAGGGTCATGAGAACATCACATCAATAGACTGGCAGCCATTTGACAGTGCAATTAATCACATTCTAGCTGAAAAGCCTTGTGCTGGGAAGTTTGTCTGGACAACAAAATGGGGAACCAGCCCACAAAACTAATGTACCTAAACTTGTGCACAAATACATACACACAGTCTCCTTTTTACACATTACTGCTGGCTGATCAAAGAAGCTTCTTAGACAATTTTTTAGCAGTGTTCTCCCATAAAACCTTAAACCAATCTGAACCATCAATATACAATCCCCCCATCCCTGGAAAAAAAAAATTAAAACAATAAAAATACAAATAAAAGAAGGTGATTAGTCCCCTGCCTACTTAGTTTGCTGAACCACTCCACTGAAAGTTCAAATAGCCCCTGTGGCCAGTTGCAAGGCAGAGTTGGACTTCCCCTTTGTAGCAGCAGCAGCAAAAAGCTTACACCTACATGCCATACCAATACTCCCTTTTCAGATACCTCAGGCCTGCAGCAACAAGTACAGCAGTTAACACACAAGGTACAGAAGGACATTTGACATAAACAAGATTACATACTATTAGAAAGCAATGCTATGCCATCCTGATCTGTATGGCCAAACTAAATACCACACCTCATGTTACAGCTGATCTAGAAGCAAGCTGTTACCAAAAACTATGGTCCTTTTCTCTCCTCCCAGTTTTTAGGCCATTTTTTTATTGGTTTGTTTGGTTTTTTTCACCAGATCTAGCAATTCTGAAGCCACAGGTCAGAACTGGCTCATATGTTAGTGTCTGGGGTTTGTCCTTTTCAAGAGCCAGATTGTTTTTGGAAAGAACAGGAGAAGACATTGAGGAAGCTTGCTTTCCAGGTGAACCAAGTCATTATGCAGTCAACAGACCCAACACAAGGAAAATGGCAGGAACAGGAAACAGGATGGGGAACAAGATACTGCTGCTGCCTATTTCTCATACCTGTTAGATCTGCCTAAAGGCAGGTACCAAGACGTGAAATTATGCACAGAGTATTTCATACCATAGAGAAGTCAGCAATCAGAGCAGTATAGAGACAGCTTTTAAGGCCATCACAAGCAGCGTAATACAAACACACTACTTTCAAGAAATAATATTTTACATTAAGCTTTCTAAATTTGCATTTAAAACCAAATCAGAATAACATGATACAGTTAAGTACTCAAACATAAGGTATAATTAGTACAAACCCTCAGTTTTCTTTGAGATATACTAGTGATGCTTCCCAATCTTGACACACTTGTACAGTAAGAATTACTTAGCCATAAAAGACTAAAAGTGCAGAACTGATGACACTGATGAACAGGGTAATTCTTGAAGCCACCCTTGTTTACTAGGTAGATTTTGCAACGCATGGAAAAATAGGGCAAGATGATGCAGTCTCCAAAAAGTGATAATAATCACATAGTAGTGGAATAACAAGTTTCTAAAGTCACAATTCAAAACAGTATCTTTGAACAAAGACAATGCAAACAAGGGACTTTTTTCTCATTAAGAGCACAGCAAATGGCTACAGGGAAAGACAGAAGTAGTAAAGACTACAGGCAACAAAGATTCAGAATTGCAAGGTAACTATCACTGAAATAAGAAGGGACCAAAATATTTTAAATATGAAGACAGGGTGTCACAGCAAAACCGCATGAGCTAGAAATGGAGTTTACGGGTTCTTTGACATCCTTTTGCCTTAGTCTTATTTATGGCCATTAGGAGGTATATCAGTGGTAACTTTCTAATTATTCTTTCAACCAGTAGATGGACTAGGTCTGAGAGCCTATCAGAACTATTACACAAACCTTCGTGCTACCTCCTTCTGGGCTGTGCAGTCAGATGTCACATCCACATTTACTGTGGATAAATGAAGGCAACACCCAGGCAACTTCTCTGAAGACTTTTGCTTCCTAATGAGAACAGAGAGGAGTTACCAGCGGCTTCAGAAGAAGAGTAAGCATACCAAAATAGGGACTGGCTCATGGGAACATCATTTTATCCTTTTGTCATTGCCACAATAACGAAGAATTTGCAGTCCCAGACTTTCTCTCATTTCAGCTGTAGGAATTCCTACAGGACAAGAAAATTCCATCTGGCTGTGGTCAGGAGAACAGAGAAGGCACTTCAACACTTCAACAACTCAAATAATGCAATGATGACACAGTTGCAATTGTAGTAGGCAAAATGAGATATAGTTGGAGCATTTATTTCAGTGAGTCCAGAGAAGGGCAACCAAGCTGTTGAAGGGATGGAGCACCAGTCTGATGAGGAGTGGTTGAGGCAGGTGGGGCTTGAGAAGAGGAGGCTCAGGAGTGGCCTTATCACTCTCTACAACCACCTGAAAGGAAGCTGTAGTGAGGTGGGGGTCAGCCTCCTCTCTCAGGTAACAAGAGACAAGACAAAAGAGCCTCAAGATGCATCAAGAGAAGTTTAGGTTAGATACTAGGAAAAATTTCTTCATGGAAGGGGTTGTAAGACATTGGCATAGAGAGCCCAGGGAAGTGGTAAGCTCACCATCCCTGGAAGTGTTCAAAAAACATAAGGATATGGTTTCTTGGCGAACGCAGTTTCATGGCAAACACGGCAGTGGTGCTAGGTTGATGGTTGGACATATCTTAAAAGGTGTTTTCCACCCTTAACAATTTGATGATTCTAATCCCCATCCAAAGTTCAGGGACTGTGGTTTGCAAAAGTCCAGTCTGCAAGAACAGTAGCTGCTGCAGGGCTGCGCACACAGAACAAATGACGGAATGTTAAGGAACTACTCACACATTTCACTGCTCCCCATGCTCAGGTAGCAGCCCCTGTTGCAGCGAATTCCACAGTCCTAATGTTAAGTGTGAAAAATCTCTGTTCCACCCTGATAAGCATGATGAAACCTGCCAAAGGCTGCCTGCTATATTGACAGAATGCATCAAGTCAATTAAATTCTGGCTGATCCATAACATACATTTAAAGTCACATCAGTTCAGAGATGCTCATAAATGTTAAAGGAAACCAGTTAAATCTGTAAAGCAAAAGAACATCAACTTAAAACTTATTGAAGTCACACATAAACACCCACAAAGTTAACTATATTGCTGAGGCAAGATTATTCAACATTGCCACATTAATGTTCTTCAATCTCGTAAAGTGTGCAAGCTTAGGCTTCCTTAAATTCAGCAAATACTGATTAAGAAACCCAATCTGCTAGTGATATAAAACCCATCTCATATAAGCTTTTCCAGTATTTAAGCTATCCTCCTTTTAAAACAGTGTGTGCGATTATCAGATGAAATTTGCCTATCTTGACTACTCAGCAAATACATCTTGTTATATTTTGGCGTAACAGATTAGAAAGCACTAAACTATCAGCACTTCAACACAGAAAAGCTTTCACAGATACACCAAGTCACTTCCAGACTTCTCTTAGGAAAACAAAACCAAGCCTGAACTTCAGTCATCCTCTGGAATACAGGCTTTCCAAACCTCAAACTGATCCTGAAGCTCTTTACTGGCTGCACTGCAGTTTTCCAGCCACACTGTGAACTGGCAATATTATTCCAAGAATGCTGTGTATACCAAAGCCTTAACCAATACAAGATTTGCTTTGGCTCAGTCACAGCACTATTTACCAACCTCACATGCATCTGACTATCTGATGTAAAACTACAGATTCCTTTCAGAAACACTGATTTTCATAAAGATTTTTTTTTCTGGAGTTCATTTGCCAGAGCTCACTGTTCTACAGAACTGTTAATCAAAATTCATGAAATTTCTTTTATTTTTTTTTCATGAGGGTACATTGTATCACTCATAAAATCTAACTGGAAGTTATTTTCTGTTTTTTTGTTGTCTATATAAACACTACCTTGACTTACAGCAGTAGGTATATTCCATCCTAAACATAATATAATAACCCATATGGAAGGTCTGTTTGTAACATAAGGTCTAAAGTGAAAATTATCAGCAGCTATCCTTTATGACCCTTACCAGCATCTATGCTTCCTATAAACTATTTTTTTAAAGAAATCTTAAAGTAGTTTTATAGAACAGGAAATTGTCTGTGTGAAAGAATGGAGGAAATACAGTAGAAGACATATTCTTCTTGGGTCAAGAAATTTAAACAGTTCAAATGAGGGTATCTCAGAAGCCCCAAAATGTGCTAGAAAAATATGTTTGGAGGATGAAGAAACACGAGCTTAAAGACTGTAGTACTTTTAAAAATATATCCTACAAGACCAGTTCAATACCAGCTTGAGATCACCTGCACCTAGTTACAATAGATGATGAAACCTGGATGATGAAACCAGTTAGTGATCATTTGCTCTACCATTATATTCCTATTGTACAGAAGTCTAAAACAAGGAAATTAAAGGATGTTGAATATATACATACATATATAAACACATTGATTTCATCTTTTGTCCATATACATATATTAACCTCAGCTTTGAGAGTTATGTACATATACATATATCCAAAAGTCATGGGTCTTTATCTTCAACTTTTTAAAGGTAAAAGACAAATTCATTTCCTCTTATGTATTTCAAAATATTAATACAAGATCAAGAAATATATAAATGTTATTAAATTATAATAAGACAGCAATTAAAGTTATTAACAAAACAGACGAAACATTATCAGAGAGGCATCTGAATCTTAGAAATAATACATATTTCAAAAATCTAGACCTAAAATGGACAGGAGAAACAACCATGGAACCAAATTTAACTAAACTCTTGAAAAATTGGTAAAGCAGAATAAGATGCAAAAAGCAGAGCTAACAGGCTCCCAGACAAAGTCCCCATACTTTTAGAGTAAGTAGCATAGCAACACTTTTAATGAGTTACGTTATGGCACAACTCAGAAGAGAAAGCCAACAACTTCAGTCAATTTGATAAGAAATATAAAAAGAATGAAAAAGGCACAAAGAATCCCTATTCCATTACGAGGAAGGCTGTGGATGCTGTTACCTAAAATCTAAGTAAACATACCCAGAGAAGTTTCAAGAATTAATTTTATAAAGATCTAAAAAGAACTATAATTCTTCTATCTGTGGAGCATTCAATCAGATCATAGATGGAAGAGATTAACCTTTCATTTGGAGGACAGCAAGGAACATCAATACAGGTTTTAACTCACCACAGCAGATAAGGAACAGCAATTCCTGTAGATCTCTGCACCCATACGAACCTCAACACTGCAATATGCTTTAAGAGCAACGTTGCAGTTACTAAATCTAACAGTAGACAAGTGACATTTGTCCCAATAGAATGGCAACACTGCATTTACATTCCTGTTTTATATAAGTATCTTTGGATTCCTGACAAGAAGACGTACTGCAATAAGTTTATATCCAGGATGACAACTTAAAGTGGTACCCACTTCACTACTGCTTTTGCTCTATTTGAATGAAGTGACCACAGCAACTGCACACAAACCTCCAACAACAGATGCAAAGGACAAAGTCTAGGGGGAATGCAAGACTTGCTCTATGGGAGCAATATGTTGCTTTTTATTTAAGACTGATTGTGCTAAAGCAGTAATACTGCATATGAACAGATACAGCTTAGTCTCTAGATATGAAAAAAAAATTGCTATAAAGAAAACACACTTCTGAAAATATGAAATTAGGATATAAAAAACTGTAGAATAAGAAAATTTAACAAAGCTTTAGGGTATATCTCCCCACTCTAGAAAATATCTAAAAATTAAATAGTTAATTTTTTAAACAATTAAATTTCTAGAACTGAGTAACTTTCATTCACTCACTGAATTTTAATACTTATTTCAAGTTGTACATCCATGCACATCAGGAAAGTAGAACAGTATTATATAAACTTTCTAAAATTTCAAGCAACGTGCTCCTGAACCACTGATATATATAATCACATAGCTAAACAGAGGATGAAGAACATCATAAAGATTTCTCAAAGACAGACCATTCAGGAGTTAAAAAAATAAACAAACATAAAACCCAAGCCAAAAACATTCTGATTATGATCTATAAAAGTCTGCAAGTCAACGTCCATTAACTGCTGAAAATACAGAATATCTCTTAAAATCTGTCAAATATTTTAAAGGATGTCAGATCAGGTACAGATTACAGAATTACAATTACAGAAACTTATTCTAGAAAGGGACATAAAATATTAATCATCATGTTTGCAGTGTCTCAAATGAGATGGAAAATTTTCTTTCCCAATATGTTGAAACTTGTCTGCCATGTGAGTACTTAGAAAAAAAGTTTTTACAAAATAGAAGACAGTTCTTCTGCTCACAAAACAATACACAAGCTATCTAGGGAAAGAAATACTAATCAAGAGTCAGAAGGCAAAAAAAATGAGAGAGGGAACAATTCCAATAACAGTTTCAATTAGTCTGCCAGAAATAATGTATAAGGAAGTGAAATTAAGAGTTCTCTATGAACAGTATTTCTTTCCACCATTATCCACCAAAAACATGGTCAGTACACATCAGGCTGCACTGACTTTAAAGAATAATAGTTGGTGAAGTGGCTGGCAATATAACCTAAGAGCCTATTGTTTCCCACTTGCTTACTTCAAAGAAGTTTATTCTGTGAGAAAACATTAATATCTTTCTTTTAATTAGTGCTAAACTGTCCTGTCACAGAAGAAATAATGTCTCCTAATCCCTCAAAATATGCAAGATTAATGTGTTGAAGATTCTCAGTGATGGATTGTCACACTGTCAGAAACAAGAGTTAAAAAAGGTCAGACTCTTAGAACTACATATGACAGTCCTGGCTTTCAAGTACATCAGAGACCACAGCAAATAAATATAGATTTCCAGCCAAGAATATTAACCAATTCATTAAAATATTAATACGGTTCTTTGTAAGTGTGAGTGTGTGTGTGTGTGTGTATAGCTATATCTATATGGTGACATATTATTGCTATTCAATAACAAGCCCTGACTCTTAATTCAGAAAGCAAATAGAACTGCAAAATGTTTCCTTTGCAAAGGTTCTACCACTTCAGCACCACCTAATAACCATCACATATTAATTCTTATCAGGACAAAGAAATGAGGTTTAGGTTTTGAAGACCTGAAGTTCTGAAATACCAAGTGTCTTGCAAGCAATACATGTTCACAAAGAACTGAAGCAATTAATAAAAATGAGTAGTTGTACATTCTACTAATTCTAGAAAGAGCTGTACTTTACTCCAAAAGCAACTGAGTCATGCATAGCCACTATTAGTGCACTATCTTAAAAAGTTGACAAAAGTTGAAAAATTCACAGGCTACTGCACCTTGGAAGAGGAAGGGATGTGGAAGGTATAAGTATTTTCAGAGGGTCCCTCTCACAACAGTAAACACAAATATCACTGATGACACTTCCATACAGCCAAACCCCTTGAGGCTTCAGAGCCTATAGCCCTCTTTCACCTTCAATTAGGAAAAGCAATCATTGCCATATGACTTTCACAAAACACTGATATTTACTTAGTTCATATTGAACACTGGATTTTCTTTTTCAGCCTCATTGCTACTATACATTTTAAAAACTACTAAGTGGCATTCCCATCAGACTTTTTCTTACATTCTATTTTCCTTATCCTTTCAGAGCTATTACCCCTTTATTTAAGACTATTACCCCTTGCTGCTGTTGCATGTGGGCACAAATGACACTAAGGGTAATTAGGAACCATCACAACACTCAATTTCAGGGCTCTGGAGATGGTGGTCAAGGCTCTGGAGGCCCAGACAGTCATCTCCTTGACCATGCCAGTTAGACTAAATGATGAGAGAACTAGTTGCTTTCACAAAGTAAACAGCTGGCTGTGCCATTGGTGTTGGCAAAGAGGTTTTGGGTTGGCATCTCATTTGCTGATTAGGAGCGATGGAACCCACCTCATGAAACAGGGCATACGAGCCTTTGACAATAGAATAAACAGCCAACCTGGTAAAGTGAGCTCTAAACTAGGAAAATTGGGGGAAGGGGAGAGGACTATGGTGCATCCCTTTGCAGCCCTAGTGACACACTCAAATACCCCTATGAAGAGCCTGTACACCAACACGTGCAGTATGGGGAACAAACAGGAGGAATCTGAGATCCGTGTGCAGCCACAAGGCTTTGATCTCACTGCGATTACCAAGGCATGATAGGACAGCTCAAACAACTGTTTAGAACAGACCAGGAAGGCACAGTGGTGGAGTTGCTCTCTAAGTGAGACAACACTCAGAATATACTGAGCTCTGCCTTGGGGGGATAAGAGCAAGTTTAGACCTTATGAGTGTTTCAAGCCTAATCAACATGACAGGAGGTTTAATCTGTGAAAGAGACAGCAGCTAATAAGCAAGCTCTAAGTGATGTCCATGCATCAGAAAAACAAATTACTTGGTAGAATTGCCTTGTTAAGGGGTAGAATTTGACATTCTTCATGTTCCCTAGAGAGAAGTTAAAGCTTGGGAAGAAGGATAGGTATACATCCACTGATAGTGGACACAAAGAATATAGAATTTATGGGCCACAAGGACAGAACTACCAAGATAAGGAAGAAACCAATAAACCCAACTCAGCAACTGTGCTGAAATCAGCCCCAACTGGGTAAAAGGTAATGCTGGCAGGAGGAGATCATGACCCCCAACCCCAAAGGAGAGACAGACTCAGCATGTGGACTAATTAGCCTAAGAAGCAAATCTTTAACCAACAGAAGCTAGAATACTAATTAATAAGAGAACTATGTAAATTGTTGCCAGTGAACACTAATTCCCTTGTTTGCTAAAATGTATAGATAGTAAAAGGTTTTGGTAGTTGGTGTGTTTGATTTGTGAAATACCACCGAGCACCCAGACTTGCCCAACTCTGAAATAAATAATTCATATCTTTCTCGAGTGTGTAATTATTGACTTATTGCACACCAGCTAACAAACCCAATTTTGACAGGCAACAAGGTGACCCCACCAGTGGTCCCTCCTAACCTTAACCATTCTATGATCTTACTGTTCCTCCTTTAAAATGAACAGGTTTGAAGTCCAGGAGAAAACCACCCCTACTGCCTTTTTGCCATACCTCACTTAACTATCAATCTTTCATTGAGAAATTTTGAAAGTAATGATAGAAGCCATGAGTGCCTTCAAAGCTTCTGAGATTTAAACTATACATAACTTCTAAGCCCAATTTTGGTAACGGGTTATCAGGTCTAAAAACAAATCACAAAGCCCTTCCCTGATAAGATACCCAAATAAACTGGTTCAGATCACAAGGAAGAAAGGAAAAAATGTCTCTGTCTTGAGTAATGCATCTCTTGGATTCAGAAAAAGTCCTTTTTTCTTTTGAAACTAACTGGCAGAAATATCTCAGAAATACAGAGATAAAACAGGACCCCCCTTTCAGAACCTTCATGGTTTTGCTGATAAATAGAAAGCTAACACAAAAGCAAAAGCAAACTGAAAATTAAAGTATTTTCTGCCTATTTCTAACTTCAAATCCAGCTAAGACAACAATCTCTTATCTAGATTGCAATCTCACAGTCATAAAATAGTGAGCTGTCCAGATGGGAACAAAATCTGCACAAAGAAATAAAGTAGCAGCAAAAATTTTGAGATCTTTTCACTACCTTCTTGACCTAATAAATCACTCTATCCATCCAATTAAAAACAGAAAACCAAAACAAAAAAGCAAACAAAAAACTATCTGGCACACTGAGAACTGAACCTTGACATTAATAAAATGACAGGGAGAGGGAAGGGAAATAGATTTAGAAGGCAGTTAATGGAAACCCCTTCCCATCATTTCACTTATGGCTAATGTGCAAATAAATTAACTTTTAGATTGCAATTTTTAAATCAGCTCAAGGCTAGATTCAGTCCTTGCAAAAACAACCTAATAGCTTAGGTTTGATCCCTAATGATCAAAACTTGACAAAAAATGCAAGTTTCACAAAACAACTGATACCAAATTTCTTTTAATATTTTGAAAATTCAAATGCAGATATAGATTAAATTTTCCAAATTTAAATAACTGTTAGAGTTACATTCTTCTAATAATTCATGTTATTTAATGTTTTTTGCATAGAAATATCAAAAGACACATGCAATTTTTCCTATTAAGTTCTGTATTACTTCATAAAATGTAGTAACTCATTCTTTCTTTAGAATTGAAAAGACAAAAACATATTTTTAGTCACCTGAAATCTGACTGAAATCTTGCCAACAAAAACAGGCACAACTGGATAACCTGGAAAAGAATTACTTACAAAAGCAAACCACCCTCATCTCTATCTTACCTTTAAGTAGGATCCATAATATTTAGTTACATATGGACTGTCACACTGACTCAGCACTGTGATTTCTTGTTGGATGTCTTCTATTTCATCTTCTGCTTCTTCTAGGTCAATAATTTTTATAGCAACAACTTTCTGAGTCCGATTGTCAATTCCTTTAAAAACTTCACCAAACGAGCCCTTACCAATTTTCTCCAGTTTTGTAAACAGTTCTTCTGGATCTGCCTTCAGAGTCTGGTGAAAGTAAAAGAAAATTTACTCAGTATTTGCAACAACAAAACAAAATGTGGCACTTTTAAAGGCAACAAGCAACAGAAATTCCACACATTCCTATTCTTCTAGCTACATTTTTTTCTATTTCCATTATTATCACATTCTTCCTACATCTCTCATATGCACACACTGCAAGGTTTATGCTTCTCTGTATATAAAGTACAAATCTAACACTGTCCCTGTGTCAGGGTTTTATCCTATCTGGCAAGAGAAAGTGCTGCTACTGCTACTTCTTCTTTGCCAACAAAAAGCAACCAGAATGAAAGAGCCTTACAAAGATTTGTTTTCTATTAAAAGCAAATAGTTCAAACACCACTACCAACAAAAGTAAACCTTTTGTCTAACCTTCTCTCTTGAAATTGGTTCCTTCACAGATCCCAGGGGCCTTCTCTTTTCTATTTTCCACATATTTCATCCTCTTATAGATTTTGTTCACCCTCTTCAGTGCACAGACCACTATTTCCTTCTGTTTGATGTGCCAAACAAAAATCTTCTTTGATTTTCTCCTACACAGGATCACCTGCATGAATTGCCATGCTTCCTCCTTATCCGTGACCCCAAGGTTTCCTCCAGCAGGATTTATTTCTATTTTTCTTCTTCTCTCAGTTGTGTAAACTCACTCAGTCATAAAAAAATATTATGTCCTCAGTTTCCTCAATTGGAATGGTCACATACAAGCTACAAGAACTCACCTAAACATGCAAATATGAGAACTAGGTGAACACTCTGCCATATTTGGGCTTCTCACTTTCAGTGCACAAATGATAAATTCCACGGTATATCTTCCTAATCTTGCAGCAAGGAGCCTTCTTAGCTAACAAAAAATACAGAAATTACAAGTATAGGGGGTTGGACTAGATGACCTTTAAAAGTCTCTTTCAATCCACACAATTCTACGATTAAACTGGGAAAGTCACAGATAGAATGAACAGTCATGAAATGAAGAAAAATAGGATAGGATTATTTAGAATCCTTTCCTTAAGAAATAAGACAATACTTCAAAAACTTGTTATTGCTTTTAAAAGGATGGTGCTAAATGAAAATACATCACTGATATAGAAAAAGGCTCATACAAGAAGAATTTAGTAAGGCCTAAATAAGCATAAACCCACAGTTGATACTTGGCCAAACTTTGTAGGAGCATAAGGAGGGGAATGACAGTTTCTAGGTTACCACTGACAAGCACTGAGCCAACACTTTCTTTAACAATTAAATTTGGCTTATGAAGCATCTCCCACCTATACTTCTGCATATTTCCACTCTTGCATGCCAAAGGTTATGTAATTAACCCATGCGGTCATGAGAGGAAGATAGTCAAGAACATATTTTAGAATGTCTGGAGATACCTGAATTTCACAGCTGAATTCAGTGTTTTGAGGACCAGGTAGCTGGGACTGAATGAGCCCAGAGATAAACTCAGTTCTTAGAGTATTGGGTTTGTCACACATAATTTTATCATCATGTGGCAAAAACTGGAAGTACACTACTTCTAATACTTTAAAGTAAGCTATGAGACATGTCTTTCAGGTAATCACGCCAGGAAGAGATTACAGTGAGATCAGTCCAAAGAAAAACCACTCTAAGTGTACTGCAAGACTTCATCAGCCCCAAGAAGTTCCCCCTGCTTTACATCTTATTAATCCATACTCCTATCCAAAGTTAGTTTCAGGAAACAACCAGAAGGACATGGGCTTTTATCACTCTTTTGCCATTAAAAGGAACAGAGAAAAAGATCCAAAACCCTTCCAACAAAAGAAGCTTCTTTCTCCTTTAATTTCAATATAATGAGAATTATATGTTACTCCACACTATTAAATATACATAATGTGCTAATATATATCCCACTTGGAACCCAGACCAGGGCACTTCATGGTTTCCAGCAAGGATAGTCATACTTTAGCTACACTGTAACCCCTACCAACACTTCCAGGGACATCATTTCTAAGAGATCACAAAACAACAAACTAAATTGTGCTGTACTGGCCCATCTCATGCCTCACAAAATGCTGTGTTGTCAATATTCAAACCAGCCTTCTCTGAGAATTGTTCATGAATAAAAATAACCTTAACATCTGCATCAGGTAATTTCCTTTGTGGAAAATCAATGATCAGTCTATGCTTTCATACATACTGCGTTGGAATTTGAGACGATGTGCTGCAGAGAGCTGTGCATGCCTAACCCATCCACACAAGCCTTCTAATTCCATTCATTAGCCACAGGAATCCAAGCATTACATCATTACAAAGGCATCTGGGCAAGTCACAAACCAATCCCAGTCACAGTTGCCTAAAAAATTAGCGTTTCACCTCTAGAGACTAAAAAGCCGTCACTACTCAAATCTGCAGAGTATTGCAGTTGTTCATACGGAGAAAAATGGAAAGGCTACCTGCCAGCAGCTCTTTCAGTTCTGCTGCTGTATGTATTCACCTCTTATTTTCCCTTTTCCCTCAACCATCTATTACAATCCTATATTAAAGCCCATTATTTCATGACACGACAGTCTTCAGAGACTTGCAGAAAACTCACAGCTTCATTTTTACAGTGTCAAGCTCTTGGGATTCCGCTGTTAGGCTGACAGATTTATAAAACAACTCTAAGAGAGCATTAATAATTTCAGAAAAGCAAGGAAGGTAACCATTCCTAGAGGACCCAAGAAGCAGAGAACTGCTCCTGTGTGATTTTTTATGATCAAAATTTTATAGCTGTTTGGAAATGTTAATTGTTCAATAATAGCTAGAATTAATAGGATTAAAATAATTATTAATTATAGTTTATTTCCCAAGTTCCTCTAAGAAATTACTAATTATTTCAAAAACAAAACAAACTTTTCCTCCCCACTTCAGAACTTCTGGGAATTCATTTATTCATTCTAAAACTTAACAGCTGCCATTCCTGAATTTTGTTCAACAGAACAAAATAGTAGTTGTTTAAAACAAACAAACAAAACAACACACTCTTGCTCTATCAGAAGGTCTCAAGTTTTCTTCTCAGGAGACCAGGTGTTTGAAGTGACAGCCTTAAAGTACTGGCAACTTCTGTTTCTGCAAAACTATCAGTTGGTCTCTCTTTAATTACCTGCTCTATATCAAAAAAGGAGAGATCAGGCCTTCATAATGAACAACCTGATTTGAAGGTACATGAGCAGCCAATTCTCATTCCTTTTTCCAAGATCACATCTGGAAAGTATTCTCCCCAAATTTACTTCTGTTTGCTTTTGTAAATACTTCCAGCAGAGCAAAAATAAGCAAATAGCTTTATAAATACTCTCTACACGACTGCATAGAGAAAATGTCTTCCACAGATACTGTCACTACAATTTTGCCAACTGTACTCCTTGCAAGCTTTCACTAAGTATATAGCTTCTTCCTACTAATATTAAAATACAGGGAACTGATAACAGAGCCTTCATTTAATTGAGCACACCAAATACTGCTAGAAAACACATCTGCAGCAAGAGGGTAATGCTAATCACCTTGATAAGGAGCTAGATCTCTATCACTAAAACATTTCCTTCAAAGTGGGGCACAGAATAGGTAATGTGGCAAATCATCAACAAATTCTGGAACATTCAGATAGAATGATTCCAGAACTTTCAATTTCCACAGACATTTGAATTAGTTTGCTTTTTATTTCGAACAGTTTTTCACACTTCTGAACACAAACTGCAACCATCCTGTCTCAATCTCCAGCGTGTTCAGCCAGGCAGAACAAAGTCCTTTTCATCATAAGCAAAGCAACCATTCATCCAATAATTTGAGTAAGCCCTCTGTACTTGTACCACATTGGATTCATTACTTTTGACCTTAATCAGCCAGAAAAACATACTGCATTTAAAATTAACTCCTCTCAGCACCTAACAACATTGTTGCCAACTTCTGTGGAATAAAAATAGTGCAATACATTCTCAGATCCTATTTGTTCAGTTTGGCCTCATGGCTCAAACTCAGCTGTGACCAACTAAACTAAATCACCTCTTCCTAATTCTCTGCATTTCCAACTAATGAGCTCCCAACCCATTGCAAAGGTTCTTTGTAATAATTCATACTTAGGACAAGCTGCACTTCATGCTGTTTTGTTCAGTAATGTCAATCCTCAAGGTTGTGCAGTTCCTCAGTAATGGCCTCTCAAGTGTTACACATGCCTTTAAATTTTGTATCATCAGCAACTGTAATCAGCATGCATTGCTTTTTTTTCTATGCTAAGGTCACTTTTCAGTCGGCAACTGTAGAGAACAATCTGGAGAAACCAGCAGTATCATCTACTCTGACACTACCTCTGCAGGATGCTCCTCACAGTCAGCACTGTACCAGTCTTGCAAAATATTTATTTTTATGAATCCCTAATTCTTATCTGCAGTATCTACCCCTTTTAGCTCGACAGAAAATGTTACTGCAATTCAAACTAGTTAGATCAAACTGTATCCATAACCATCTGGACCTAAGACACAGCTTTAACTGAGTATTTTTCCATATCTCGTTCCTGTTCTTATTTCCAACCTCCTTTTATGAAGGGTTATTCATCCAGTTATTCTAGAAAAGAGGTAAAAACTATTTTTCTTTTTAACTTGCAAGAATCATAAGGCATCTCCATATTCAGGTTCTCAAGCTTATTTGTACAACAGATTTGACTTGCAGATCTGTAATTTCTCTGCGCTGGGTCGTTTGAAATAGGCAATCACCTTTTAACATCTCATTTTGTACAATTCTCATTTCACCAAATGAATTTCCAAATAATCAGCCCAATCCTCATTCCCTATCAAGGCTGAGCCCAAAATACCAATATCTGAAGAGGTTCAGAAATTTCTAGGGATTGTTTTAGCTTAGAAAAGGGAACACATCAGACTCTTCTCATTGCTGTCCAGTGAAGGGACAAGACGCAACAGGCAGAAACTGAGATACAGGAAATTTCATTTAGACTTACAAAGAAAAGAGGAAAAGCAACAAACAAACAAAAAACCACAGAGGGAAAAAAAAAAGGTTTCTTACAACACTGGAAATAGGCTGCCTGGGCAGGGGTTTTTTGAGGTATCTGAGGTATTCAAAACCAAGCTGGATGTAGTGCTGAGCAACTTGCTGGTTCTACTTCAAGCAGGAGGTGAACCAGATGTGCTCCAGAGGTCCTTAAATCTCAGCTATTCTAGAATACATTATATTACACCAAGAATGAGTTTTACTACTAAATGTATTGCATAAATACCTAATTTCTTTTGAAATGAGACATCATTGTTGTACATAATCTTTTTATTTTAAATTTATACTCTGGTCAGACCAGAGGACAGAAATCTAGCAGTCAAGTTCATACAGGCACTTTTCCCAATTGCCTGCACCCAGAGAACCTCAAGGATAAAGGCAGTCAAAGTAAACAGCTGGCACAGCTGATGTCATCCTTCCCCATTTCAGAAGCAGCACTGCAAAGGTCTTTCTAAACCAACACTTGCAATCTTTCAGAAACCATCTAAAGCCTGTTCACCTCAGCACAGACCAACATTGAGCAGCTTTCCTTTCCCTGTGATTCCACAAGTTCGCTGCTGCACAAGTGGCAGTAGTGGAAATACACTGTAAACTTGGGTAAAAGGATCAAATGCAGCCCTCCCAGAAACCCGGGCTATCAAAGCAGCGGGCAGGGAATAAACAAACACACGACAAAAAAAGCCCAACCAAAACACCTCCCCCATCCCCGAAAAAAACAACCAAACCACAACAACAAAAAACCCACCAACTCTCCAAAACACCCATACAAAACACTTTTATATCAGAGAACAACTACTTCCAGGAAGGAGAGGCCTCCAATTTTGCCACCCAGCATTTTAGCTTTCTCTGAAGCTCCAGTTTTTGTTTTCAGCAAAAACTGGATATATAGACCTCATGTATGAACAACTGATAGAGCACACAAAATTATTTCCTGCAGTTGGTGTGAAATTGAAGTAAAACAGAGACAGTATGCAGAAAATAAACTGGTCAGCTTTACTGCATTGTATGAAGCCCTACCTGTACTTTCAAAGAGCAGCTAACTAACCCAAAAAGACAAGATATAATCAAGTATTTGGATTTATAATCTGGGATTTCATTCTAAAGAAAGAAAAAAAAAAAAAAAAGACATTTTTAAGAAACTTTAAAGTTGGAAAAAAATTTGAACTCTCAGTTTCATCTATCAATAATAAAGTCAGCTGAACTAGCACAGCTATTTTATGGTTATGACCATTACAAACATGAACAGTAGCAACTGAGTTTTATTTTAAGAAGTCTAACCAGCAAAACGTTGAATGAAAGTTACAAAGACTAGAATGAAAACATTCATCCTCAATAACTAGGTGCAAAACTAAGATCCAGCTGTTTCACTGAGAATTTGTCAATTGTCAAAATAACATGTGATTATTCTTTTTTTTTTCTTCACATACATTCCATATTTCTCTTTTTCCACCTCCAATACTGTAATTATTCAATTCAGACACACACTGCCATAAGAAAATTGGTTTTTTTCTGGGAAAAAATGAAAAATATCAATAATAAGGAGAACTAGGAATAGCCTAACACTCACCTTTGTAACATAGTTCAACTCCCTTGCTCTGATTTCTACCTAGACTGAAACAGATTGAAACAGATTGAAACATGTTTCCAGCAGGAATAAGAAAGTTGCCTAAAATTACTCTATCATAAAAGTATTCCTCAGACCTGGTATAATCCTCTTTTCATTACAGGAAAGATGTATTTATCTGAGATTCAGAAAGAAAACACTCACTTTTTTATTAATAACACAGATATCCAAAGGCTGCTTCTGAATTCCCAGATAACCATTTGTTGGCTACAATGTCCCCTGCACAAATCACTCCAAAGTTTTCTGATATTTCTCATTCAGATTTGTATTCAGAAAGCTGCCTAGTGTACAACCTTAAGAGTTTAATACCAAAATTAATAGTTACTTACCCATAGACTGCTTTTTATAAGCATCCAGAAAGAATAAATTCCAATTAAATATGCTGAGTTGCTGAAGTTTCTCAGTTTTGTTTTTAGTGTAACATCACTAAGAAAGTTCGTAACCTGTAACTGATTTCTTCCCTTCCATCCATTACACTTTTAAGCCATAAATTACTGCAAATGAACAATCTCTCCATGCCTTGAGCACAAAATGAGAACAACACACACACACCATCAGTAGATACAGCATAGCAGTAAAATGCAAAATGTATTTTAGACACCAAGGTAACAACAGCTACGGAAAAAAAGTCCCAAAACCAGTTTTAGAACAATACCACATTTGCAAAAATACTAAAACACTGTAAAAATCGCTCTTAATGAGCTAAGCTATTGACAAAAAGAAAAATAATGGAATGGCTTTTTGTAGAAATTCATATCTTTATGACAAATGGCTGAATAAATAATGGTAATAGAGGAGATTAGCGAGTTATGTTGCATTAATACAAATAGAGGAAAAGAAGGAATATAATGAGTTTTAGGATCTACAGCAATCACACAATTTGACTCTTCTTGCACCCATTTTATCTGACAGAAACCCCAAATATATGTCTCTTACAATTTGAGAGTATGAGCATTCACAAAATTCTTCTGACTCAAGCCTCACTTTCTACAGTCACACTGCAAAAGGCTCTTAGTTCTATACTTGTTAAGAGTCAACACAGTCCAATGTTTGTGCAACCTAAACATTTATTACTCTCAGATCTGTTCTTATTCACCAAGAGGGAACAATTCCATGCACAAATACTCACAATAAGGAAAGTAATTTTTGGTTTATGAAAGCAATTGCGTTAAAAAAGAATATTCAATACAGCTCTTCACAAGTAAACTACATTTATCCAGTTGTTGGAATTATACATCCTGAACATATCCAGGAATTTGATTTCATGAAATATATTAAAGTTTAAATCAAGCTTAGGAAAAAAACAAACAAACAGATTTTACTGGTATCAACTAACTTGTGAATGCCAGCATCACCTTTTACTGATCATGACTCAGCATAGGTATGTAATACAAACAGTGAATTAGAAATTTTGGCAAAATTAAGTTCCTACATTCCCAACACTCTCATGGAAAATCATTTTAATTATGGGTTATGGAACTCAGGATTAAAATCATTTTGGGACTGTTCTTATGTAGTATAGTGTAATTTTATTTTTATTTTTTTTATTTTATTTTATTATCTTACGTTGTCTTCTCATAAAATTAAATATTCTCTTAAAGAATTTCTCCCTCTCCATCTCAGATCCAGTGCACTGAAGAGATCCTTCCTATGTATCACCTCTTTCATTAATTCTCAGGTGCATACACATACATGGAAACTTACCCAGACTAACAAAGCATTTACAAGTAAAAGAAGTTTTGATTATACAGCTGCACCCACACAAATGGCCACACATAACACCACTTAATACTACTTCACAAATGCAAGCAGGTGTATCATCACAAAAGCAATAACCAGGTTATTAGGTTTTCTATCCTAGAAAACCAGCATGGAAGAGAACCCAAGGAGCATCTGGTCCAACCTTTCTCAGCAAAAGCACAGTCTAGACAGGATGACCCAGCAGCACCCTGTTCAGGCAAATCTAAAAATGTGAGTTCCAACATTGTGGAACCCACCCTTTCCCCAAGAGGATTATTCCAGTGGTTGACTTTCCCAATTGTGAAAAATTTTCCTCTTGTGTCCTACCAGAATCTCCCCAGAGGTAACTTGTACCCATTACCCCTCATCATTCCACATGATTCCTTGTAAAAGAGGGGTCTCCATATTCTCTGTAGCCACCTTTTAAATTCTGGAACACGGAGATGAGATCTTCCCTAAGTGTTCCTTTCTCAAGGCTGAACAAATCCAGCTCTCTCACGTGACAGGCTTCCCAGTCCTCTGATCATCTTTGTGGCCCTCCTCTGGCTCCTCTCCAGTCAATCCACATCTTTTTTGTATAGCAGGGACCAAACTATTTTAGGATGGATGCAGTATTTTATATTACTATTATTATTCATTTATAATGGATGTCTTGTTGACAGTTTTTTGCTGTATCTCCTATTCCCTTTCCCACCAACCCAACCCTCAAGAACAGGAGCATGCCAAGAATTCCAGCAAATTTTAAAAATGCAGCCAAGATACATACTTCCATCTACTACCTCAGAAACACAAAAGATGCCACTATGCACAAGCTGACATCAGAGCCTTGTACACCACTCATAACACAAGGCCTGATATTTAAATGTGTTCACTACATCAGTAGTCTTTTGTCTCTCTGGGGAACAAAGATGACAGCTGGCTAAGAGGGTATCTGACTCAACATGAAACTTGCCATTCCATATGACCAGCCTGACATGTCTTTCAGGAATCCTTATAGACCAAAGCAGTATCCATTTGCTTATTCTGGAAGGCCATATGATGGAAATATGTTTTCCTGCTTAGAGGCTGCCACTAATGGTGAGACAGAAAGGTGAACGATGACATTGGTCACACACTTATCTCACCAGGACAACCTTGGATGTGACTGGGACCAGAGCAAAGATCCCAAACGAGACTTTGTAAGCTCAGCCTTTGGAAGTACCTTTCCTTACCTCCTCTGCCTCTGTATAAACACCCCACTTTACCTCCATATAAATATTTGTAAAATTGAATATAATTCTGGAAATATGTTTAAAATGTATCACACCAAAACCACAGAATGGCTGAAAAAAAATCAAGATTCATAAAAAATAGGGATTCAATAAGTCAATCTTTATTCCCAAAAGCTGTGCTAATGCTTCAGCTATTCATGACGTTATGAAGTCAACATAAAAAAACCTAACAATCTGAGCACCTCAAACTGCTCCCCAAAGACAGAGCAGCCTATACCTTACAGTTAACGACCAGTTATTTTCCACCTAAAAATACCTGCAAAGAAAGAACACAGAGGCTTAAAGACTGAGAAAACCGAACTGTAGTCATTTTATCCATACAGTCTGAGTTAACAGCACAAGGATTTAATAACATTATCCAAACCGAAGCTTCCCCCTGCAACAATGAGTTCCTAGGAAGGCAGGCAAAGCACAGCACCAAGAAGTCACCCTCAGTAGTACTGCCCAAAGGAAACCAACCCTCCCTCCTTCACACATGCTTAATAGCAAGATCTTGAGCATGTCTGAGGAAAAGCTTAGGATCCACATGTTCACTAGAAGTTGCTACACATGACTTTCCACTCTCATCAGTTCCACCGTGGACAGGAGTTAACTCCTCTCCAGCAGCTCCATACACACATCTATTGCATAGCCCTAACACAGCCTCTGACTATAGAGTGAGAAATCCCACTTCATTTTCACAAGTTAAAACTCTTCTGTCCTGGCACCCAAGGGCTGAGCTTGTAATATGTCACAGACCCATGGCATCTTTCTCAGGATGTTTTAAAACTGATTAGTCAAGATGATAACAGTCCAAGGATTGTCAAATATATAAGTGTTCTAAGTTACTGCAAACTATAAGCAGTAAGCAAACCTTTTTAAAAAAAAAAAATCAAATTCTGGAAAACTAATCTTCAAAACTAAGGATCCCTTAGGCCAGAACACTTCTACAGCAGTCAGAAGTGAACATCTTGGGAACAGTGTAAAACCAGACAAGTATACAGCCCCATTTCCCAAAACACTCTTCCAGTCTCCAGAAAACTGACACTTTCTGAGCCAGAAATGATGCCTTTACACTGAACAACCTTTCTTTTCTGCTCATTTGTCAAGTTCACATTTAAATTGGGTTAAACCTTTAACATTTCTTGAAGCAAGACAGCTTGAATGTCAATGCTTATTTACATTTTGCATGAAGAACCTGCAGCTCTCGTACTGAAAATACAATGAAGAATGAATAAAAATAACTTACTGCATAAACATTGTTATTGCTACAAAAAAACTGAAAGAGAAGAAGATAAAAAAGGGTTTTACCACACAGAAGAGGCTTGTCTTAAAGATGATGGAATATTAAAACCATCCCAGGAATTTATTACCACAATTTTATAAATACAGTACTTGATTATTTAAAATATAGCTTCCATAAAGAAGCTAGAGAAGTTTAGCACAGCCTTGAAATGAAGGCCAGTCTAAAAATCAAGGTCGTATACACTTATTCTGAGCCAGCCTTGCAGGAATCTCACACATTTACAGACAAACAAGCAGTCTCCCCAGGCCATTTTCTAAAAAGCATGAAGAAGAAAGACAACATATTCTCAGCTTAGTAATGATGTAGCTTCGCACTGCACACTTCAACTTCGCATCTCCACAAAGCCCTTAAACCAATGACAGCAAAAACTTCGAGTCCAAACTTCACCTGCACACCTAGAAATTTAGGTCAAAACCCAACTCTGTTTTTACTCGGGTTACAACCTGCCCACTCCGCAGCAGACAGCAAATCTCAGGTTTTGACAACTTTCCAGCACCATCCTACATTTCCTCCACAGTTTTTCATTCCTTTGGCTCATTCTCTACCCACTCACTTTTTATGCCTCACTCTTCAAACATCGATCAGATGTCTCGTTCAGACAGAAAGATATTAATCCTTCATACCTCTGCTCTATTTAAATACTACTGTGCTCAGGCCAACAGCATTATTAAAACGATGTTCCTCCAAGTAAATTTTTGGGGGTAAAAAGTTACTCTGTTCACACTAGCATGTTGACTGCTCTCTTGTATAAGTACAGGAAAGAATGTCAGAGAAAGCTGCATAACTTGTCACTGACACTGCTTACACCTTTTGCTGCAGAAGTTGGTAGGTGGGGAGGAGGGATCACACTACAGAAAAAGGAAAGATAGTCCCGTGATTAAGGCAATTTAATCATAATCCAGAGAACTAAGCTCTATTCCTCTGTCTTCTACATAATCAAAAGTCCCAAACCTTTGTCTTATTTAAGTAGATGTCACACATTGTATGTACTTTACTCTTTGAACGTTTATCTGCAAGTAAAATCAAAGAGAACTGTGTACTGAAAACAGAGCACAGTAAAACTGCTTTATATTCCAACAGAATGTAAATGTATATTAACATCTTCAACTGGGCACAGAAAATCAAGAAGCAGTATTCACATTGCTGACAGACTTTATGCTTCTACCTATCAGCAGGTCTTTACTTTGGAATTTGGGGGGAGGGTTCACACTTGGAGGGAAGTTCACACTTCAGAAACTCTCATAATAATACAATAAAAAATCATAAGAAAAATAACACTGACCTGAAAAAAAAAGAGATTTGAAGTAAACTCCCAAATTATGTGGACTAACAAGAACCCTGAATACCCATTCAGTACAGCCAACAGTACTACAAACTAAATAACAAATCAAGGCAGTAAAAACTACAAGTCCTTAGAGAGATCATGCAGTGACACACATCAGCAGTACATGTATATTGATGGAATAATCTTCATTCTCTCACTTTCAAGCAGCACGAAATCCAACTTTTTAATTCTCAAATATTACAGATTCTGTTCCAAAGTAGATAGTTGTCTTAGTTCTAACATATTTCAAAAGAATTTAAAAAAACCCAACCAACAATATTAATCTAACCACAGCCAAATCAAAGTACCTTGACTTCTCTGTTTGTGACAACTGGCAAAGTGTTCACATTTGGAAGATGAACTTGAACACCCAACGGCAGGACCTACAGAGTAATAAATTAATCAGCTCAGAGCGTGGGCCTTCGTACTCTGTGTGGCATCCAGTCCTATGCCTGAGCATATAAATCATGCTATGCCTAAGTATGCAACATTTTAAATTCAAATCCTTAAGTTTATGCAAAGAAAAGAGAGTCGTGACTTAGAATCTTGACTCATGAAAAAACAAACCAGGGTAAATCAATACTTGAATCAAAAGACGCACAGAAACTTCAGATTCAGGGATAAATGGAGAAAAACTCCTACATGTCATTCATAAGTTGTTCTTCTGGAGGTTAGGGCAGGAAAGTTCCTAATCAGATGTGGGAAACACTAGAATAACAACACAAGGATAGCAATGACCTTAATGTTTTTCCTGGCAGCACTTTCCATTTAAACTAAGAAAAACGGGGCGGGGAGGAGGGGGGGGGGGGAAGTCAGCTCAGTCAGCAGAAAATCACACTGGTTATTTCAAAAATATAATTACGACACAGAACCAGCACATTCCACCACACAACAACAGCAGATAACCAACCCTTGGAGTCCAACACAGGAGCCAAACACAGTCCCCGCGCACCCACCTGAGCCCAGCGCACAGGGATGGGCACTGCAGCATGCGCTGAAGGTCAACACTGCCAGGCCCTGCTCTTACGAACCGGTTTCACGTGTGCTCCCCCTATTTACTGCAAAATAACGGGGCCGAAAATCGTCCTTCGGCCCCGCGGTTCGCTAGAGGAATTAAAACCCCGAGGAGAAGTGCCGGCCGGGGGGAAGGGGACGCAAACCATGCTCTGTTCCGCACGCCCGCGGCGGCACAGAGGCTGCTGGGGACAGGGATGGAGGGAGGGAGGCAGGGAGGGATCCACCGAGCGGAGGGACCTCGCTGGGCACCACGCCAAGCGCTGACAGCACGTTTCGTCTCCATCCCGCTCCTGTGCCCCCAAACCGGCCGCCAGGGCCGAGCCACGGCCAAGAAGCGCTTTGTCCCCTCGCCCTGTGAGAGCCTCCCCCCTCCTCCACACCTATCCCCGCCCGGGGTGCGTGCCCGTGCCCGTGCCCGTGCCCGTGTCCGTGTCCGTGCCCGTGTCCGTGTCCGTGTCCGTGTCCGTGCCCGTGCCCGTGCCCGTGCCCGCCCTTGGGGCAGCTCCTCACCTGCATCCCCGGCAGCCCCGCCTGCACGGGGGACTGAGCCATGGCGGCGGCGGGCACACAGGGAGCCGGCTCTCCTCAGGCAGCTCCAGGGCACAGAGCTGAGCTCATGTCCACGCTCAAACACACACACAGCGCCGCCGCCGCCGCCGCCTCCGCCTCCTCCTCCTCCTCCTCCTTCAGGCCCTTCCCCTCGGCGAGCAGCGCCTGTGCGCCGGCGGTGGGAAAGGGGCAGTCCCGAGCCTGGGCTCTCCAGGCTCCCGTCACGGAGGCAACGGCGGCGGTTTCCTCATCCCTCCTCCTCTTCTTCCTCCTCCTCCTCCGGGCCGTGCCAGAGACACGACAACAAACCTGAGGCTGGAAGGGGAGGAGGAGGAGCGGCAGCGGCGGCCCCGCCTCTTTTTCGCGGCCACCTGCCCGCATCGCCCGCGGCCGCGACCCCCGCGTCCCCCCGCCGCCACCGGGGTGGCAGAAACCCCGGCCATGGGCTGGTGCGTGCCTGTGCCGCCTCCCCTTCGCCTGGACGCTCCAAGGAAGGTCACGGTAACGCTGCCTGGCGCTCCTCTGAGCTCTATGGTTTCAGGAAGCGCTTGACTTCCTGGGAGAAGTTGCAAAAGCTCTAAAGCGCAATGACAGTCGTGTTTCTGCGATAGCTCCCGCATGGGAGCAGCACGTGGCAGCGCTCAGGACTCACACGCACACGCGGCAGAAGCCCTGAACACGTGCAAAACCCTTGAGAACCCGACAGCGTCCTGTTCTGCGTCCTTATTACGACTGAAATTCAAGAGCTGAGTTAATGCTACGCAATCTTGTTTGCCTGAAATTTGTAGGTAAATCAATGTTCCTAAGATTTGTACCCCTCGGTATGATTCAAATAAAATTAGCTAACAGCTTTATGGAGGCAAGTATGTCTGCACACACATGCACACATTGGTTGTCTACCTGAGAAAATAGGCTAAACATACCAGCTCTTGAGTACAGTGAAACACACAGAGGATAATGCCTAGAAAATGTGTAGAAAATCAAACTACTGGAATTCGTTTTTCAGTTGTTCATGAAAGAGTTAATAGTTTCCTTCATGCTGGAATAGAGTTTGAATTCTGTGGTTTTCAGCTTGGGGAAATACAAAAAACTATACTTTCTACTTACGTAATTTTCTAAAAAAAGTAAAGTCTTTCATTTGAGCTTTATCTCTGTCAAAAGCCAAATAACAGTCACAAGAATCGCTATCAGAGCTTTCTACTTGGACTGTTTTCTTTAGCATTTTTGCTATCTTCTTTCTTAAAAAAATTTGTGCTACAAATGATCGTTGTCCTTTGTCCCATGAATACCATTGATCTTTCACTAATATTAATCTTTCATATAACATTAAAAATCCTCATTGAGAAAATGTCAGTTACTATTGCCTGCACAGCTTTATTTTTGGTCTTTTTTATATAGTCATCATGATAGTGATTTGTTCAGCTGCTCTGCTTTTTCTACAGTTGCACTTTCAGTGTAGAATCAAAACAAAAAAGGTACACAAGTATTTATATTATGAAAGGTATATAACTATTATTTTCCATCCATTAGTATATTCCTCAGGACTTAAATAATTTTCTTAAGTGAATACTTGATTTTCTAGTTTCTTCTGGTTTGTCTTGTTAATTCCCTTTCTACATTTACTACGTTTCTACATTTAGGTTGTAGATTCTCTAGCTCAAGGCACATAAGCACAAAGAAGTTCCCGTGCTGCTCTAAAATAATGTCCACCATTCAGGCTCCTGGGCTAGGGCCCCTGGGAGGTCTTGCGTGCCATCATTGAGTAAAGATCATGGATTTATTTCATCTCGAGGTTTTGAAGTTCTGCATTCCATGTTCAACAAGAAACTGGGCCTGAAAAATCATCGTTTCAGGCACTGGAATAAGCTGTATAGGCAGATTTACTTTTCAAATACAGGAAAACAAAGGAATAGATTCAAAACTTATGTCACATACCAAATACCAGTCCAAGTTCTAATGAAGTCAGAACAATCTACTAGAATGTCTAATTTCTGTCAGCTTCTGTATTTTATACTGTCTCACATGTTGTGATACACTTCAAGTTCTCCTTGGATTTGTAGAAATTTTAAATAGATTGTTTTGAATGTAATTTTAAAATAATGTGTGTTTTTGCTGTTTATTTTGTAAATGCTATTCTTTCAGTCTAAATTTCAGCTGCATCCTCACAGACTAAATAGCAGAAGCCTTGAAAATTTTCCTCTCCTTTTCTCAACGTTTTCTGGGATTTTTTTCTCTTTTCTAGGGGGAAAAAATAAAAATTGTGTATTATACTCCAAAGAAAGGCTACTTTTGTGGAAATGTTCATTAAGCACAGAATGATTACATGTTACACTAGCCAACTATTCCAATGCAATGACTGAGACTTCAAAAATAAACAATTCTTATCATTAAGATTGTTCCCTGTTGTATCTTTTTGAAGCCAGATGTTTCCAACATTCAAAGATTTGATTTATGTGTTGTCTTCTTAATAACTAGTTTGCTTTCAATTTAACATGATACTTTGACTATGCAGGGATTTTCTGCTTTACTGGTTATATAAGAAAAAATTACAAAAGAAAAATATAATTACATAATTGTAAAGGCAGTGACTATGAACTGCTTATAAACTACCTGTGAAGAACATTTTCCTTACTGACAAAGGCTGAAATTTCTCAAATGAGCAATGTGTGTTGGTGTTTTCTATAAAGAAAGGTGCACCATAAATTCAGCTGTTTTGTAATTTGTAATATACCATAAATTAATAATTAATCAATCAATTATATCTTGAAATAAGTACATATACTACTATATGTATGAAAAACACAGGGGTATCCTGCTGTCCTTGCTGTAGAACTATTAAGTGAATCGTGATACCAGACTGCTCCCTGCTCAGCTTGTTACTAGATTTTTGCTAGCTTCCTTATCCACCTTTAACCACCACTATCTTTTGTCTTTCCTGCTTTCTCTCTCTACACTTCCTTGACTGAACAATTTCTCAGCAAAATGCTTTAACACACTGTAAAAATGTATAATTTCTTTTCTTGACTGTATATATTAGTTTCCTAGTCTTATTCCTTTTTTAATTACCCTGTTAATTGTCTGATGGACTATGTACACAAAATTGAATCCTCAGTAGTTTGCCAGTAAGGCTCCATTTTTAATACTTACATTGTAAGGCTGTGACATTTGTCTGTATCACACATTGCACAGCAGCTTTAACAAGGCCTTTCACAAATGGACCTTTAAGAATATAAGTGTTCCTAGGATAAGAGGGGGGGTCCTCAGATGGGTCTCTAACTGATGATAGAGAGAAAGAAAAAACAAAAACATTTCACAGTGGAGGGTGTTACCAGTAGGCTGTCATAGGACCAGTCTGGGACCAATCTTGCTCAGGATACCCATGAATGACCTAGAAAAGAGACTAAACAGAAACAAGAAAATAGTCTCATATATTAGGAGAATAAGAAACTAAAACAAAACCCAAGGAGTTGCAGCAAAATCTCAGAGTGAGAGACTGCTGAGTGATGAGCCATAAGATGGGGATTCAGCACTGAAAACTGAGGGAAAGTATATGGGAAAAGAGTTTAACTTTACACGCTGAAGTTCCTATCAGTCAAGAAGGAAATCTTGGCTGTCACTTGTTGGTGTATCACGGCGGAGAGCAATGACATAAATCTGGTTTCTTCATACAGGAGAAGCATTTTATTGAAAAACATGATGCTTTTTATACCTTTACAGAAATATTGCGCCACGTTACCATTGGTGAACATACCTGTTTTTAAAAATTCTATTGGCTTAAACTAAATATGGGATCATCTCAAGTTGTTATGAGAAAAGCCTTATTGCTACGAAAGAAGGCCTCATTCTGTTGTGAGAGAGACTTGGGTTTGTTTTGAGAGAGTTTTAGTCTTATTGTGAGAAACTCTAGTTGTTCCATTCTTGAGTGTTTTCTTCTTCACTGCAGGTGTTTCTTCAAGGTTATTTCTCAGGCTGTTTACTCCTTACTTTGCTGCTTATCTCATTGTTAAAGACAGAATTTCTTAGGCTAATCCTTTAGGCCTTTAAAACTGGCTGCTGTAGTCACTGACTCCAAATCAGTCAAAAGATAAAACTATATGAAGTTCTATTGGGAGAGGAATAAAGCATGAAGGAGGGGAGGACAACATTGTTATGCCTCATTATAAATTCATGCTGCTCCCATAGACTATATCTTCCATTTTCAAAATTATACTGTCATGTAGAAAAAAACACCAGAAGAGACAGAAAACAGACCAGATATTCAGAAAAATGTCTCTAGATGTGTAATTAAATATCCTATGGTGACAGCTTAGAAAAGAAGCTTTCCATATCTGTGGTAGGGTTCTGTTCCCTCATAAATGGACTTCAGAAAATGGGAGTGACTCTACACATTTTCTCATAACAAGAGCTCTCAGACAGAAACTTTAAAATAGAGAAAAGTAGGTAACAGCTCAAATAAATAATGGAGATCACTGCCATGAGATTTCGGGGCTGGGGGGGGGAGGGTATGGCAAAAATATTGGGAAATATTCCCAATTCTTGGGAAAATTGTACAACAGACACATGTTAGGAATAACTTGTTCCTATCTTCTCAATGTCAATCTATAATCATCACTAAGGCAAATTAAAAAGAAGATAAATATGTATTTAAAGAGTACTTTTTGATAACTAAGTACTAAAAGAGGAAAAAAATAACAGGGCTCTGGAGAGCCTACTAAGGAGTAATGAAAATCAAAGAGAGAAAACCAGGCTTTAAGCTTCACGTACAGTGTCTGAACAGTGAAATAGTCAAATAGCCTACCTGTATAGCCATAAAACCTTTCCATGTGTCTTTATATTGACATCAGGAAAATAATTTCTCTGAATGAGAAGAAATTAGCTATCAGAATCTGCTCTTTTGACTTAGATGGGGACAGGATTAAATCTTCACATTACTGAGTCAGCATCGTAATTATACCTGAATTGGCACATTACCAGTTAGAAACATTTTTTGACTTTAAGTAATGTACATTTCCATGCTAAAGGTTTATTTATCTGTAGTTCAGAAACAAAATTGTTTGGCCATTTCTGAATTGGAGAATGTGTAGCAATGCTGTGTATCTAGCACATTCAGGTTCTAATGTGACCTTGGTTAAATGCAACGTCCCTGTAGGGATTTTTTTTCGGTGACAGAGGGTTGGTAGGGCACTCTGCATTAAAACTTGTAAGCTACAAGGCTGGCTGTATGGACTACTAGTGAGCTATGCAAAAGTGGATGGCTGAACCTCACAGGCCCAGGAGTCAGCTTCTGCTAGAACAGCATGTGGAGGTTGACCAGCAACATCTCTGAACAGCTTTGACACTCCTGGGAGATATGCTATGCAACAGTCCCTGTATTAGGCTTCTGCTCAACCCTCCCTTACAGCTGCACAAGGTATGAGGTGTGTATTCCTCAGGCTGCCCTCCATATCTTTCTTCTTGCATTTCATAAATGCCTCACCAGCTCTTCAGCTCTCTTGCTACAGTTTCCATCAAGAATTTTACAAACAATATTTAAAATGGTCTGCCTAACTGATTGTAACTTGAGACTGTTTATGAAGTCCTGATACAAACCTGCCTTCAGAAACAGGAATTTGCACCCTCTAGCAGTTCTTTGGAAATACATTTTAGCACTAAAGGTAATTTTTTAAAAAAAATAAAATAATTTCCTACCCTTCCTTGGCTCATTCCTTGGAGAATAAATCCTTGTTTGAGCAGACCTCTCAAAAAGGAAAGCAGAAAAGATTGGGCATTGAGCTGAAAAGAGAACCCATAGTCAGGATGACTCAGTGTGCAGAACTGAACTTTGATTATATCTGTGTGTTGTAATTCACTGATTCAACTATTTCAAGTTTATAAAGTTTGACCAGAAAGCTGCCTTTCTGTAAGGCCATATTAAGGGTATTTACAGCCTCCATATTCTGACATTCTCCTACTTTGCTGAAGGAGAAATGCACGTTTCCCAGTTAATAACAAAAAATATCTTTGCGTCGTCCAGGACCGCTGTTTTTCCTGCCTTTAAGTGTGTTTGCTCTACAAGATTAATTTCCAGTGTGCTTCCAAACTATGCAGCAATCATACACCTATAAAACATTGTGGTTTTCCTCTGTTTCCACCACAATTTGTAAAGTTCCATTTTCAATTTTTGGTGCAAAGGGCATCCTTTCTACAAAGTTCATGATGGAGTCTTTCTTCCTCTTGAGAAGCCATGGGTAACCCTGCAGTCATGTATTTCTTCCAGTAGAGGAAGCTTATGTAGCTTCAAAAGCACACAGATTGCCTTCCACAGCTAGATTTGGCTGTGCTTTTATATTCTGGTTCAACAAGCCACTTCTGAGAAAACGGTTTTGCCAATTACAGAAGCAGAGTTGGATGTTCAAACAATGGCATTCTACTTTAGGTCCGGTGAATGCTGAAAGAAAAAAAATAGGTTATTAAGTTATGTTTCCCAAAGAAAAATCCAGTATTCTGTTACGTTTGTATAAAACGTGCTGTTCTATATGTATTTCCCTTCCTGCAGTGATGTTCTTCATATAGTTCATGGAAAATTGCAGGTTTTTAAGATTCTTATTAATAGAAGAATATTCACTTTCTCATAGCACTGATAATCATAATGGATAAGCCAGGATGAGGCAGGAAATGAAGAAATGTCTTGAGTGCTACATGCTTTTTATTAATAATGAGCAGAATATAAGTTCCTGAAAGTATTTTAGTATTATAGGCAGACAATTAAAATTAGAAGGGGACCTAGATCTCATTAGGAAACATGAGATTGATTATATTGCCCTGTGCCTCTGCCTCTGAAGAACATAATTGCATTATATCTTGTTTTTTATAGGCCTTTCTCTTAGCCCCTTGTCACATAAACCAAACATATGCAAATGGAGGAAAACATGCCTTCTCTATATTCTTCTCACATTTCACATTTTATAATGGAGACATCAGTTCTTATCTCAGATTAATGTCTAAGTACACAGCAGACTAGCAAAATCTCCAGACTAAATGGATCCATTAAGGGTGACCCTTAATGGTGTTAAACTAAAAGAGAGCTGATTTAGATTAGATAGAGGGAAGAAATTATTGACAATGAGGGTGATAAAACACTGGAACAGGTTGCCTGGAGAGGTGGTAGATGTCTCATCCCTGGAAACATCAAAGGTCAGATTGAATGAGACTCTGAGCAACCTGTTTTAGTTGGAGATGTCTCTGCTCATTACAGGGGGGCTGGACCTTTAAATGTACCTTCCAGCCCCAACTATTCTGTGATTCTATGACCCTAAAATCTCACTGAGGCACTCTTCCTAGACAGTCCGTGTTGTCCCAGATCTAAAATATTTGCTTGCAGGCTACAGTTGTCTCCTCAGAAAAGTTGCACTGTATCTCATTGATAACTGATAAATAGTAGTCTTACAAGTGGCTGCACTATTTCACTTTTTAATTCAAGGATTGTCCTATTTTACCTTTCATTAATGCCATGATTACAGGTACCAGTAGCTACCTGTAAAATCTTGCACTGACAGAAGTGTATTGTATTCATCTGTTAAATAAATAAACATACGGATTCCTGCATGTATCGGTTGTCAGTTTGGGGTGTTGGTACCAGATGAAAATCATTGTGATGTGATGGGGTTTGGGGAGTAGAGCTTCATGCTGTACTTAATCCAACTTAACTGCAGTCTGCTGCCAAAGTGCTGATCCCACTCTCCCTTTCTCCCAGCCTTGGCTCCGGTCCTTGCATTAGCAATCACATGTCCACTTGGTGATTTGCATCAGTTCACTGATCCCATGGGAAATGGATCCACATCCTGCTGGATTAGTCTCCTGTGGCAGCAATCTCTCGGCGTCACACAGCAGGGACACCATGTATGAGGGAGGGGAGGGAGACCAATACATCTCATTCACTGGTAGTCTGAAGTTAGCTCAGATGAAGTAGAAGGTGAAACTATCCAGAATGTTCTGTATGGAGTGGGATGGTAGCTCCAGTTCTGTCATACCACAAAATCCACCTTCTCATCTTGCAGGAATGAATGCTCCCACCCCTGCATCCATAGCAGTCAGTCTTCACAGAGCAAACAGTGGAGGGATGACTTTGCTGACACTAAACCTCTTTACAAGGTAATCAGAGCCCTCAGTGTGCAGCATCCAGAGCCCCAAAATTTAATATCCAAAAAGGAAAAGCCAGAAACTAACAATGAACTAACAATGTTCACTAACAATGAAGTGAGCTTGTTATTTTCAGAGGGTTTCTATTAGGAAAATAAATTACAGGCTGTAAGCTGTTTTCTAGCATTTGAACCTCCCATCATCCCCAGTAGGTATGTGCATGGGATAGTTATAGCCTGTAATAACTGTGCCCCCACAAAAATGCAGGTCCTGTTCATGTGCCTTCCCACTCTGCCCATCATTGCCATCCCACAGCCTTCTAAAACTAGTTACCCAGTAAGTTCCTGTTGTGCTCACGTTGCTCTGAGACACTCCAGCCATCTTCTACCTCCTTCCGCAGACCTCCTCTCATTCACCAAAATCAACTCCAACCTCCCACTTGCACCAACTTTTGGCAAGATCTCAAAGGCTTGCACTCCTTTGACATCTACAGTTGCCAGCTCAGTTTTCCTCCTATCTTTTCGATGACACCAGGCTTTCTGGGGATTTTGGACTGAGCATCTCTCTTCTTCCAGCGGTGGCAGTGGGTACCTGATGCTTTTACTTGCAAAGAAGAGCAGATTTTGCTGCTCCGCATCAGCACTATTGTTCTCTGCACAGAAGCAAAAGTACAGGATAAATTATGGATTGTAGGCTTATATTAACACTGCAGTGGATTAGCAGAACTGCACAGTCTTCCCATCCCAGTGTCCTGTGATAACAGACCAAGTTACCTCAGCACCACAGTTGCTTGTAGAAATGATCAGAAGGAACTGCAGGAGGCTACAAATCTATATTTGTTTTTTATTGAGGCTTAAGTGAGAAATACTCAGATAAGCCCCTGAAACTGCTCCCAAGAATTACCACCAGGGAGAAATGCAGAGATGATCCTGCTAAACATTTTGTATACAGACTTGGGTTAAATGCAAATTTTTGCTACACTCAATGTGTGGAGCTCACCTGGATGGTCTGTTTTTCCTGGATCATGTTCTACTTTCTTATCTGAATGCTGCAATTGCATCACACATCTACTCTTAGTTCCACTCATTCTTCATCTTGTACCTGGAATATATCTTGCTCCCAATTGCACCTTCTTCCCCAGCTGCCCGTCTCTTGAGTAGCTCTCCAGTGCCAACTCACCACCTGCCTGGATGACTATTTTATATGTAAGATATATATATATAGTTGTAAGGTGATGTAGTTGTGTGCAATGAGAGGCCCAGGCAAAGCATACTGATAATAGCCCAGAGATTCTCATCAGCTTCACTGGACTCTTAATTTCTGCTGTTTGTAGGCAGTACATAGGTTCCTCAGCCCATGGCACATCTTCCTTTTCACTTGCAAAGAGGTTGACACCATAGTCACGGACTCACGCAGAAGCAATTTTCTCAAAGAATGTAATGCCGTCCTATGCTTTGATTTATTTGTATTTATTAAAGTAAAGTAAAAATTTCTAACTTTTTCCTTATTATAGCTTGAGGTTTTAACATGTGTTTTTAAATAATTCCAGCAGAAACACATGCTGTTATTATGTTCTGGCTGATAACAAAAGACTTTCAAAATATGTGTCTCTGTGATATTCATATATATTAAGTGTTTTTATTCAATGTTTTGAGTGTTGAACCAACTTCTTTAGAGATTGTTTTTAAAGAATTTCAGTTCACCCTTAAGATTCAATTCCAGGTTTTCCAAGAAGTCCATGTGAGGATAAGGGTGCATCATCATCATTAGGGATTTTAACTGCTCAAAGACTGCCCCTCCCAGCAACCACCTCCTTCCTCAGCACTGGCATTGTTTTGCATTAACTTAATCTGCGTTGGAAACCACACCTCTCCCCTACAGCAATCCTGAGCTGAAGTATTCTGTTCCATAGGACAGACACAGTGGAGGACAGAGCAGGGAGGAACAGATCCAGCAGTCCTTGCACTCAGGTCCTTAGCTCCCACCTGAAAATCTCGTTAGAAGTGGCTCAGGAGCTGTCATCCAGTGACTCTCCTAATTTTCTCCCATCCCGGAAGCTTTGTTGCCTGTTATCCCAAACCCTTTCATATCAGCTCTTCCCAAACTATTCCAGCATGTGAGCCTAGGGTAATCCAAATCTTTCCACCTAAAAGTCCTGCCTCCTAAAGCTCTCCCATTCAAATCAAAATTCACTCCAAATCCCTTCTGCTTTGAAGACCTCCTCAAGACCAGTTGCCTGTCCATCCAGATCCTGATAGCAATCCTCTCAGCCCTTGCAGTAGCAGCGTGTATAGCTCCCTGAGCTATAGAAGTTCCTTGTTTCCCTCCCGAGGACTGTAAGCCTGATACCCAAAGCTCTTTTTTAAGCAGGTCCGAGTTTGACTCTAAAGTTTGCAGGATAGCTCTAAAACCCGCATCTGTATTCATTGGAGAAGATGTCAGAATGAAAAGCACAGTGATTAGGAGATGGCTAAAACTGAATGTCATTCAGGAATGAGCTGCTCTTTCAGCAAACTCTGTCATGGGTCTCACCAAGAGCCACCTCAGAGAGCTGGGATCCCTACCAAATGCAGTGATTGTGGCTTTCTTTTTAAAGACAGAGGCTAAGTTAAGTGGTTATAGAACAGATTAACAGTTTGGGAGTCATCCAGGAGGCAGGAATCTGAAATCAGTTCATGCTTATTCTATTGGGACCAAGTGCAGGCCAATTCAGCCCAAATTGTATACCCACTTGAAAAATAATCTTTTGCCGGAGTGTCTATAGAGCCCCGTATTTAACATGGTACTGTTTTCTCTGTGGATGAGTCTGCTGTGTCCATAGGAGACAATTCTGCTTTGTCTGACTGACGTTTTGTACATTTAGTTAAACTCCCTTAAACCTGCTTGTGGCTTTGCTTCTTAGGGAAGGGGTTTATGCCTGTGGTTTACATTCTTCGGTGAAATTGGATTAAGAACAACATGAAGCTGGAGCCAGTGATTCTAGTATTTTTTAGAGTAAGAGCATTGGGTGCTGCAGCAAAGTCAATTTTATTCTTATTCTTTACTATTCTTCACTATCAAGGCCTCCTTTAGTAATACCATGTGGTATTTTGGCAATTTAATAAGTTTTAAAAAGTTTTTAAGGGGGATGATTCCCACTGATATTATCGGACCCTCTCTTGCTTAAATCCACCCAGATATTTTTATTTTCCTAAACATACAGCCCTACGGTCTCCAAAAGAGATACTGCTCTATGCATCTGGTATGATAATGATCTAGGCACTTTCATAGGATAATCTGAAGCTTGTGATAAACGCGAACGAAAAAATTATTAAATTAATGATGCAGACGGGATTTCTGGAAGCGTGTACCCCGCCCCGCCGTCCCTGACTCTGTAGTATATGTTTCTGCCACCTGGTGGTGGGAAATGAGGACCTGGGACTTTCCTTAAGGAAGATTTTTCTGAGCAAGAAGTCTAGAGTTGGCAAAAAGAGATTCAATAAATATAAGAGAGTGTCATGTGTTTTATATCTATTAATGTTACTGGGACTTCACTTCAAAAAGCCAAGTTTGGGCAAAGCAAATAAACCCTTCCTGTTATACAGGCTGTCTCAGGGCAGATGGGCAATGGCTCTGGGCTTCTCCTGGTTCTGGCAGACTCCTTGAGCTGAAAATAGGTGGCATAGAACAGCACCTTGGGTCTGCCTCCCGCTACTGAGGGGCAGCAATTCAGAGGATGAAGCACGGTCACCACCTGTGTGCTGTGGGTGCTGGGACAGCCAACTTCTCTGAAGCTGCTGTAGTGGAGACATTATGAGTCACATTTGCAATGAATGCATGAAATAAACAGCTAAACTTGAAAAACAACCAACCAAAAAAACACCAAACCCCAACTTGGATTTCCATAACTCAGTCGGGAATGTGATGGAGAGCAACTGCAGCCTGTTCCAAAACAGGGGGAGAAGGTGGTGTGACAATAACATCCTGCTCTGCTGCAGCAGAGTATCACGATCAATAGTCTCATATTCCTGCTCCTTGCAGAACAGCAGGTACCAGTGCAGAGGACTTGGAAGTTCTCTTCCCATCCTCCTCAATTTCCATGCTCAGTTTCTTAAGAGCAGTCTCCCTGTCCAGGTTCAGCACTCATCAGGCCCTGACAGTGTGGGACATATACTGCTCCAACTTCAGTAAACTCATGTAGTAGTGTTCCCTTCCTACCCTCCCATATTCGGGATCAGATTTCAGTAAAAATGCATTCAAAATCATTAATTCACTTAGGTGGTTATGGAACTGATCTCAGGCACACTGTTGAACAGAAGGACCAGCCTGAAGGAGCTGCACCAATTGAATTAACCTTTACTTGAAATATTTTTTGAAAGATAAGAGCTTAGACTCCCATGTAAGTAGGAAGCATTTCCAATTTTAACTACCAAGGAAGCATGGCGTGGCTCCAGGATAACTGATATTATTTTTTTAAGTTTACAAGGCTTGAATAAAGTATTTTTTCCCTTCTGGGGAAGGACTGGATGTTCAATTTAGCTATGAAGGAAAGAAGCTCCGACAGGGACATACATTGCAGTCCACTGAATCTCACAGGAGGAGGACAAACACAATTTCACATTAGCAGACATCTGAGATTTCACCTTAATCTCACGAGGGTTTGTTTTGCCAGTAACAGCAGGAGCAGATCAAACGAGGGGTTGCAACGGTAGTTTGAGCGAGAGCGCTGTGAAAGTGCCTTACTTTATTTCATGCTTAGCTCTTGCAGAATTTTTATTAATCATTTTGTTTAGTTATGCAGCTTCCACAGTTTCAAATTTTAATTCCTCCTTTCCCCCAAAATACAGCAATAACCTTGTGGAGACAGAGACGCTTTCACTGTAGATAGTCTCCTTATGAGTGTTTCAGAAGGGTTTACAGCTATTTTGGCATTGCAGGGAAAGGCAACTTTTTTCCCCCAATACTATCAGCAAAGTCAAACCTACCTGACCAGCTTCTGCAATAATTAAGATTCCTTTAGGATGCAGTCAGCAACAGTTACAACAATACTAAGATCATCAAATCAGTGTTTGGTATGCCACTGTAAAAGAAGCAGTTGCTAGTTAGCAAGTGTGGCACCCATTTGCAAGAAGGCTAGGAAAGAAGATTTCAGGAACCTGTCAGCCTGACCACACTGATGAGGAAGGCTGTAGAAGAGATTACCTTGAGTATGACCACAGAGTATGTGCAGGGGATCAGGCACAGCCAGAATGTGTTAATGAAAGGCAAGTCTTGCTTGACCAATGTGATTTCCTTTTATGGCAAGGTGACCTACTTAGTGGATAAGGGAAAGGCTGTGGATTGTATATCTAGTATTCAGTAAAGCTTTTGACACTGTCTCCCACAGCATTCTCCTGGAAAAACTGGCAGCCCATGGCTTGGACAGGTGTGCTCTGCTGGGTTAAAACTGGCTAAATGGCTGGATCCAAAGAGTGGCGGTGAATGGAGTTACATCCAGTTGTGACTAGCCACAAGTGGCATTCCCCAGGGCTCATTACTGGGACCAGCACTGTTTAATATCTTTACTGACAATCTGGACAAGGGGATCAAACCCACCCTTGGTCAGTTTGCAGAAAAAAACAAGTTGGGTAGGAGCGTTGATCTGCTGGAGGATAGGAAGGCTCTGCAGGGGGATGGATAGGACGGATGGCCAAGGCCAAAGGTATGAGGTTCAGAAAGGCCAAGTGCGGGTCCTGCACTTGGTCCATGACAACCTCAGTGCTACAGTCTGGGGACAGAGCAGCTGGAAAGCTGCTTGGTGCAAAAGGACATGAGGTGCTGGTCAATAGCTACTGAACATGAGCCAGCAGGGGCACCCACGTGGCCAAGAAGGCCAATGGAATCCTGGCTTGTGTCAAAATTGATCAGAAGGACTAGGGCTGTGATTGTTCCCCTGTACTTGGCACTGGTGAGGTTACATCTAAAATCCTGTGTGCAGTTTTGGGCCCCTCAGTACAAGACAGACATTGAGATGCTGGAGCATGTTCAGACAAGGTCAACAGAACTGATTAAGGAGCTGGAGCACAAGTCTGTGAGGAATGGCTGAGGGAGCTAGAGTTGTTTAGTCGAGACAAAAGGAGGCTCGGGGGAAACCTTATACTCTCTACAACTACCTGAAAGCAGGTTGCAGCAAGGTGAGGGTTGGCCTCTTCTCTCAGGCAACTAGCGACAAGAGGAGAGGAAAAGGCCTCAAGCTGTGCTACAGGAGGTTTAGATTGGATACTAGGAAAAATTTCTTCACTGGAAGAGTAGTTAAGCATTGGAGCAGGCTGTCCAGGGAGGTAACGGTGCCGTCATTCCTGGAAGTGTTCAGAAAATGAGTGGATGTGACACCTCATGATGTGGTTGAGTGGACATGATCATATTAGGCCAAAATTTGGACTTGACAACCTTGCAGGTCTTCTCCAACATTAACAATTCCATGATTCAGATAAGCACATACCTACTCTGAAAAAGATGTCCTGTATTTTGCTCATCTTCCTTTCCTCTCTGCCCCATACACAGGGCAGAGCACTGTTAAACTACCTGTGACATAGACTGGTTGTTCACCTCTGGGCATTAGGTATTTTATGCAGAGCTTTGAGTCATACTAGGAACGAGCATGGGAAAGTAATAGCATTTAACAGCAAATAATTGTGAACCCATTGAATTGCACTCATGTTACCCTTGTACTGTGCTGAACTCCACAAAATCCTGTAGTGCAGTGTTGTTGCTAGGAGGAACAGCTGTGACGGAATTGGGCTGGAAATGGAGCATTCTTGATTGTCCTGAACCACCTCTTGGTAGAGTAGCCCAAGTCTGTTTTCCCCTTTGATAATGTCTCCCTTTCACACTTTAAGGCATGACCCAATTATTTTATTATGAATATTCTAAGTGATGATATTATGCAAGGAACTATGTCAAGCTGTGAAAGAAAAAGGTTAAAGCAATTTGCAGAGGAAGATTATGTATAGGTGGCTTGCAATTGCTTTGAGGAATTATAAAAACAACTCGCTATAGACATTTGTCTATAACTATAGGTGAGTTTTCGAAAGGCTTTTACTTCTAGTAAGGCAATTTTTAAGAACAGCAACTGGGAGTGGCTGGATTCATGTAGTTCAGAAAATCTGACATTGACCCATTTTAAGTCAAGTGTTATTAGGCTGAGCTAAGAGCAGTAGGAAAAAGCAGGGAAGCTGTACAATATATTGGTAATTTTATTAAGCATACAGACATACACATTCCTGTATCTATCCGTCCACATGTAAGTGCAGACTGGAGTGCTAGAGCAGGTATTCATAATTCACTGCTCTAGCCTTTTTTAAAGGTTTGTTATTTGCTTAAGCACTGAATTTAGAATAATCATCTGTTTATTCACCTGATTTCAGGCTGTCTTCTCTAACAGAAAAATACCTATAAAAGACCCTCTCAGCAGTGTGGTAGTCTAGACAGCAGCATCCAAAACTAAACACTGTCAGATTTACCCTTTAATCCTTATTACTAAGGACCTTACTAAGGACCTGAAAACACTAAATTCCAACCCAAAGACTGATTCCCTGCATATGGCTTTCAGACACAGTCACAGCAACGTTGACAGAAGCTGCAAGGTTCCCCAGGTTTTTTTGCATTTAATTTTGGATGAGAAGGCTCATGGATATTTTAACTTTAATTACTTAAATCCCTTAAATCTTGTCACATACAACTGTCTCAATACTACCTTATAGGTACTTTTTATATCATCAGAAAGGTTTCCCACCTACTTTTACAGCATTAGGGGCTTTTGTCCCATAAATCACATCCACCATGTTGTAGAAAAGTTAGTGGGTTCGCTAAAGTATCAACTTCCAACAGCTTATAATATAAAAAGTATACAAAAGACCTGTAGTTCAAAGGAAAAAAAAAAAAAGTCTTAAAATGCTAAATAAACATCCCATCCGGTACAGACAAAAGAGTAGACAGGAGATGCTATCCTATTAGCATACAGTTAAGAGATAATTTGCTTTGTTTAACTTGCATGGCAGAGGAAAGGCTCACTACTCTACCATAAATAAAATTCTGCTAACTGCTCAGAGGATGGCAGGGATCCAGTTGCTTCTGGGGCTATCTGAGGAGACCCTCAGTTTCATGGGCTGGGAGACATGCAGCATTTTAAATCCAGGACAGGCTCTTCCTAGATGATCTTAGAGACCAATAGAGGATACAGCCTAAGGGGTAACAGGACTATCTGTGACACAGGTGAAAAGCACCTTGGACTTGCCTTTCCAAACTGTTTTTAACTGTTTTCATGGGTGAGGGACTCCATTCTTTATGTGCAGGACATGGGTCTTAGTGCCAGCAACTGGACTGGGAACAGAGGGAACAGGGGCCCAACACATCTGCAACACTAGCAAAACACACATTGCTTGAATATGTATGTCTGTGGGATCACTTGCAAATATCAAAATGGACTTGCTGTAAAATAGGATAAGAGTATTGTGAGCCAGGCATCAAAGCAGCTGAAAGTCTGGCCAGGCTACTGGAGAGGCCAGCAAGTCCAAGCCAGCTGCTGGAAAAAGTGTAGGATATGGACTCTAAAAAACAGGAATTCCCAAAACACGCAGACCATTGGCTATTCGTAACATGGACCATAGGTTTACAGGACCCTGTAAGGCAGCAAAATTTATTCTTTCCTACCATAAATTTGATAGATGTTATAGGTATATTAAGATAGAGAAGGCTGACACTGATCAAGTGATGGAGCTCACAGGAAGAGGGAGCAGAGGGGTGGTATCAAGTTCTCATAACATGAAACTGTAAGCCATATTCTTAAACCACTTTCATTGTTTTGTTACAACACAAGTTTATTGCTGTTGCTTATTCCAAAGGTCATTGTCATTTGGCATTATCAGTTCACCTGAGTGGACACTAATACTAATTAAAGACATAACAGGAGTTAAATGGGTATTTAACAGGCACATAAAGCATTGTATTACAGTGCACTTCCAAGTTACTGCCACATGGAGCACAGTGAGCATTTTAAATCTGACCACTGCCAAAGCTTTGCTCCCCTTATCCATAAGGAAGTACAGAAGAATTTAAGGCACACGTGACCTGCTGCTTTCAAGTAACAGTGATGCTAAAAGAGAACATGCAGAGAGAGCTTGTCTTCAATTGCTGTTTCTTGACAAGATTTCTTTTGTGAGAAAATTGAAATGTGGTATAAAAATACATCTTTTCACAGGGTCCAATAGTTCCAAGTCTAATTTCAATATTCTAGTGCTATAATATTTACGACTGAGGTACATAAGAGTGCAAATTCTGCTGGAGTTTCTTCAGGATAGTACATACAGTACAAGAGAGACTAATCTCTTCCTATTGTTTCTCAAAAGAGGCTGCATTAAATTAAAAGAGTTTCTTTTAATGTCTCCCACAAGACATTATCCAGAGGTGTTATGACTGCTACTCAGATTCTCCTTACTGCTGGGAGAGTGAATGGGATTCCATAATTTAAAAACTGTCCTTGAATACAGCTTCTACATTTGAGAAACAACTTCATCTTGCTTTTCATCTGCATGGTCATCTTGATCCTTTTGGTCTTCTTTCTTTTCTTCCTCACTGAACTGGGCTTCAATCTCATTTGGATCAACATAGGTATAAAAAGAAGCCATGATAGCAAAAATGATGCAAACTACCAACAGCAAGGCAGCAAACAGCACATACTCTGCCCACTGTAAAAAAAAAAAAAAACAACAAAAAACATAAGTCAATCAAAGTAATACACCTTTTCAATTTGCAAGAAGTAAACTCAGTGTAAAACTCAGTATGCATAACAAGTATCATATGGCTTAAAGGACTAAGTATTAGATGCATATAATACATATTAACGTTACTGAGAATTCAGGCTCTTTCAGTATCTTTCTGTCTTCACTAAGACAACAAATTCTACAGTGTCCTTTTCCTGGAGGAACCGGGAACTGAATGAAAGACTGAAAAGGAAACTCATCACCTCCTTTTAATCAGGTAATCTCACTCTAAAACCAGGTTAGCAATGATTCTGCTTCCACTTAAATCAGCAGTAAAAAGTTTCTACTGACCACAAATGTGGGCAGAGACCTAGATCGGAAACTCTGGTTTCGAAGTACAGCCTCCACCGGGAAAAGCCTCAACAGGTCGGTTTTGTGGCCTTTCTGGTTAATTTAGCCAAAACTGGGACAGGCTGTTCCCCATCTCAGATAGCCTTTTTGATTCACTAGGGAGCGCTCCTAGTGGAAAGGCTTATACGAGTGTTCTTTACCAGGAGAACCACAGCTTTCATGCCATAAAGAATGAGATTTGAAACTAATGGAGCCAGAAGAAGGGATGTGGTATGCAGGAGAAGGCTCATCAGTAATTAACGGAATTTTGGTAGATTTTAATTCCACTAGTCCAGAACTTCAGCTCAGAAGTTCAGACTTTCTACACTATGAGTAGAAATTTATTGCAGAGATGCTAGAAACTGCTGCTTGCAAGCAAAAGAGCCTGACAGCAAGAGTTAAGGATGGCAAACAACTAACAAGAGGTAGAAACCTCTTTTGAAGAGCTATTTGTTGAAGTTGTTAGTTTCACGTGTGTCACATGCAGACATTGAGGAAGTGCTGGGGAAAAAAGTCCAAAAGAAACTTTAGAAGGGCTTCAGGAGACAATCACCAGCCTGTTTTCACAGCTTTCAAGACTAGTTTAATCTAAATAGGTTACAAAGACTTCTGTTACTTATATGCTCTAATGAGATCATTCAGTCAAACACTGGTTCCTCAACTGACTAGTACACTCCTGTAGCTAACACTCATCTCTCGTATTCCAATTATAAATGCAAATCCACCGTAATGCTAATGTTCGAAAAAGTTGTGGCTGAGGCTTATCTGCCATGACTCCCTCCCCCAGGATTAGAACTGCTTTCTCAGTGTAATTTAATAGCACACCTATTACTTCTGTGCTTACCTGCTTGCTGATTTGGGAAGCTCCAGCCACAATAAGGACAATTATGTTGCCAAAAGCCACAGTCAGCAACCATCCTGCCTGCAGCACTGACTTCATATTAGACGGAGCCTGTGGAAGACAAACATTTAGAGTTTCAGGGAAACATTGCTATGACTTATTTTCTGATGTTTACTGCATTCTTTACCACACAGCAGACACTGACTCCACAGGGGGGAAGGGGATTTCTTGTTTTGGTTGGTTTTGATGGTGGTTGGTTGTTTTTTTTTTAAATTGGAAATTGCTGGAGATATAATCAGGTCTGGAGAAAGCTTTGAGGAGGAAGAAATTGTTAGTACATTAACTATAACACCTTTAACTTTACACACCAAGTAAATATCAGGCATACTTTACACCTCAGAAACACATGGTACACCTGAAATGAAGAAACTGAGTGCATCCTGATCTATCAAGCCACATCTTCCAATGTTCCCACCACTGCAGTTTCTAGATTCAGAATTAAGGGAAGACATACATACAGTTGATAAACTGGAGTCAAAAGACAAAGGAATTAAGAGTGTGTAAATAAACTGCTGCTAAAGGCTGTATGGAGTAAATTGATGTGAAGATAAGGTGTTAGTACTTCCTTATTTTTATATTTTTCTATTTATTTTATTTTTATATTTCTATTACATTTGTAATTTTATATTTTATTTTTTTATTTATTTTTAATTTTTAAAAATATTTTTATATTTGAGTACTTTCCAGGTTGGTTTTACAACAGCAGTACAGCTCCACTTGTTTTCAGTGAAAAGTCATCTGCAAAAAGGAAATGTGAGGACTGGTGGTCAAATCTTCAAATTATAATTCAGGGCCAACTTACATCAGCCTATACAGTCCTGCTAGGGAGCTCTGAAGGTAATAATTGATTAGAGAAGCAGTACAGAACCACCAATTAAAAACAACATACCACAGAAGATCTTCATTTTTATCAGGATTTTTAACACAAAACCAGCAAAACCTACCTGTGAGTATGAAAACTCCAGCCCAGTGACAGAGAAGACTACTTCTCCACATGTAAGAAGAAAATACTGTGGGATCTGCCAAGCCATATGTACTGAATTGGGTGCAACCTCTTCATAATGTGTTACATTAATACCGAATTGAGTACACTGGAAATTAAAATAGCACATTAGGAACAGTAATAAAAAATCTGCACACTAGAGACACTCTAAGCAGTTCTATAATCATATACAAAGTTCTGGTAAATATGTATTGCACATGAAGAGCTGCATACATAATTATAAAGTATAGGTATTTTACAGCAGAGTTCATGCAAATGCAGTGTCTAACAAGGCTAAAGATTTAAGGTTATTAGTGTTGAACATGAATTCTTGCATTGTTTTACCATATCCATTGTTATTTTTATAGTTAACAATGGCTTTATGTTCTGTTTAACATACCAGAACTATACATACAATTATGGGCAAGAGGGATAATTATATAAGTCATCTTTTAATTAAAGAAAGTATCAACATGGAAAGTAATTCTGTATGGTCCATCAAGCAACAGTGGCAACTCACAGCATCAAGTGAAATGGTATAGGCACTGCCAAATCCAAGATCCTTTGAGTGACCTGAACATGAGTATGGAACCTTTGCAATAATGATATATGGCCTGAAAAACAAAAAAACAAAGTTCAAACCATAAGTGTAGTCAATTGTGTGTATTATATATATAAAAAAATTTCTGTGCCCCTTTCTCAAGGACAATTATATCTAAGAGATTAAATTATGGTAAAAAATGCTTACCCATGTCCTCCTGAAAAGGTGCTGTAATTAGTAACAGAAAAAGGAGGCAGTACTCCAAACTCCTTGAAACCCATAGAAACGTTGACAGAATAAGGGAAACTGTTTATGAACCTTTAAAATGAAAGTGTGATTAAATGCTTCACAAAATATGCGTATATCAAAGAGTACAAGTTTTAATTATATACTGGCAGCACAACAAGTACCAAGTCTTTCCATTTAATTTTTTTTTTTTAAATCAGTTAACGTTTTTGAAAGAACTCTAAACCTCTTAAAGTATAGCTAGTACAAAAAGCAAGCTAGACCTCCATCAGCCCACTGCCTTCTTAGGGAAAGATCAAAAGCAAGCCACTCCTACAACCAGTAGAAAATGCATCTGCAAATGGGAGGGAAAGGAAAAAAGCAGACAAGTAGGAGGATACTTTTTATCCAAGATGAAAAAAAGGAGGTATAGGCATATAATCTGTACTGTTCAATAAAAAAGTGTAGGCAGTAGAGCAAAATACACACTTCTGATTTTAGCTAAATTACACCCAAAACACATATGCAAGATAGCTCCAATGAATAATGCCTCAGAAGTTCTTAGACCTCTTAAACATCAAGTGAAGTGTCCAGCAAGAAGTTGCTACAGTGTAGAAAACTACATCAAAACAGGAAGAGTCCACTCAAAGACAGATTGAAGAACCAGTCGCATAACTGTCAAAAGTTGAGAAGCAAAGCAAACTCTACCTGACGAGATTTTTTCCGTCTTCGGGTTTTGATGTAACATCATTTGAGAGCTGGTGGAAGAGACCATTATCAAAATACTTCACAGGCATCAGTGAACAGCTTAAATGTGCACTATTACATAGCAGTGAGAAATTAACAGAGGATTCAGGGCAAGACTCCAGATCCTCCCCTGCTAGGATACATGTTCACTAGAAAACACTGTATGACCAAATATCTATGTCTTGGGGAAAGGATGATCCTCAAGGTAAATAATAAATTGGTAATTGTTTTTAAACAGCATCCTGGCCTGCTCTCTATCTCTCACTGGTCTTACTAACACAGCAGGGATAGAGACAGAAAATAAGACAAAAAGAAAAAGCTACTCAGAGCTTGCCCTCTTAACTTCACACTATCAAAACATTAATGTATATATTAAGAATTAAGCAGACTTACCAAATCAGAATCAATCTGTGCATTATTCCATTTAAATATCAAAGTATAACGTTTTCTCTCCAGCAGATCCCCCAAAAGTTCAATTTTCTGTAGACCTTGAGAATTTATGCTTAATGATTGCAGCTGAGAAGTCTCAAATGTCATGTAGCCCGTCTACGAAGACAAATAAGTTGCTATGAATTTCTGTGCAACCACATACCTGACTGCACCTTTGAGGGAATATTGTGGACTCAAGGGGGTCAGAAATTTACATGTGTTATTTCTGAAGTGCCAGAGATCATGAGCACCTGCTAAATTTCTTTTTTTTTATATCCTTCATCAAATGCTAATTCCATTTGATTGTTTTTTTTTATTAATTTAATTTGTTACACAAAGTTACATAGGCCCTCCACAAGTATTATGGAATAACTGTTATATTTTCTTGTGTGTTTCTTGCTCCAAATAAACCAGGGTTTTTGTTAGAGAGGAAGCACTAGCATAAGAAAATGCAGCATTTTCCAAATAGCTGTACCTTCTAAAAGGTGCAGATGCAAGCTTCATATTTATTGTTTTAGCATAACAGATGTGACACATTTTAAATATTCTAAATGCATTTAATCAATACTTAAATTATTAATAGACACATTAGTGTAATATTAAAATAACCCTTTTTCCTTATAGGAATAAAGAATGCATTTTATAATCCATATCTGGATAATAAAATATCTACAACAGGGAGTAGAGCATTTTGTGCCATTCATTTTCAAGTATGAACCATAGCTATATCAACTCCTTGTCAGTATACAGTTTGGATGCCCTTATCTTCTCCTCACAGCTCTCTTCCCACATAAGGCAAATTTGGAGGAAGACAAGGAGGATTTCTCTTCTTAAATGGAAACAGAACTGCAGGCTATCAGAAAATACACTTCCTAACATCCCTTATCAAAAATGTTCATCAGTTCTGCCGCATTTTGCTGTGAATAGAGCTATCGATGTTATGCTGAACTAGAACTTGAAAAGGTTCTTTGGTAGCAAAATCTGAAGCTTATGTGTGACATAGCCACAGAAGAAACTCCCTGTTCAAGTAAGTCATCCCTCACAGTAATTGCAGTGACTTACTAGAATTGAAAGGACTTTTACTAAAGGAAGAGGTGTTGTTGCTGTTAAGAAATGGAACATTTTTAACAAGAGTGAAGCTTTCAACTAGTTTGAAGTCACTGGTAGGTTTATGAAAGCTTCTTGAAAAAAAATTCCACTCTTGTCAGAACAAGTTTGTAATACTTCAAATACCGACAGTTACCATTTCTTCAGTCACTGTGTTTCCAGTAATGATTCTTTCCACAATACAAGAAAAGAGTTACTAGAGGGAAAAAAACCTTGAAAACAATCAATTTCAAACCATTAGTTAAATATGACTTTTACTTACTCTACTAGTATTTTTTCTTAACTTGCTGTTCCTCACCTGCCCTTACTTACCGTTCCCCGAGGTTCTAAATTCATAATCTGAGGTTCATGTTGAAACTGAACTGTTGCAGGATAAGCACCTAGATTTATTAGTCTGATTTGGGTTTGCCCAGCTGCAGGGAAAACTGGAGTAGTTTTCTAGAGAACAGAAAAAAGTAAAATCAGTGCCCTAGGTCATATGGAAAAATTAATATGATTACCATCATCTTTATTAGTTCATGTGGAACATTAGACAATCTTAGATAGTAAGGCAAACGCTGAGGGATGCAACACAAATAACAGGTTTTGTTACTAGTCTCATAAGTTGCCTTAGGAAAAAAGCCTCTCAACTGCAACAATGCTTCCATGGCCAGATGTGGTTCTCTGAGCATATCCTGCAGCAATACTGCCACTACCAGTCACTATGCAGTTTAAGGAATGAGCTTTTCCCCACATCCTACAGCTGCCTGGTTTTGAGTTTCTTCATACTATATTCTGTCTCGTTCTCCCCCCAGCACTGGTTCTGCCGTACCACAGAAGCATGTATGGGCACTGCCAAGTGACAGTCCAGAGAAACTGAACTTCTGGAGACTCCACTTTCCACCAGCTCTAACAGTAAATAGCTTCTGCTCTTGCAGAGCATCAAGAACTGCAAGAGTTGCATCTATTTCAGTTCTGCCTCAACCTTCTCTCTTCCCATACTTTTGTCTGCTTCAATCTCTTTAGGTACATAGGCACATCACACACAAAAACAAAACCCACAGGCCCATCCTTACTTTTCTGTGGGAGATTCTCATGCAACAATCTGGGAAATTACCTATTTTGATGAAGCTTCTGCCCAATGCCAGTATGTGTGCGCATAGGTCTGGCCTTCTGAATAGGGCATTTGGCAGCCAGTTGAAGGCCAGACCTTTCTAACTTCAAGAGGCAGAGTTTCACTGCTGGACTCAGGCATTAAGGACAGAATTCCTCATTTCTAACTAAAGCTATTATTATTCCTAACTAAGGTTATCCCGAGAAGTTGTGAATGCCCTATTCCTGACAGTGTTCAAGGCCTGGCTGGATAGGGCTCTGAGCAACCTGGGATAGTTCAAGGTATCCCCTGTCTGAGGCAGGGTGGTTGGGACTAGATGATCTTTAAGGTCCCTTCCAACCCAAACAATTCTATGATTCCATTTAAGAATTGAACATCTTGCCTTGACTGTGCACAAAGTACAGGCAGGCTCCTCAGACAACTATTCAGATCTTGGGATGCAATGGATCACCTCCCACGGGTGTTGCTAATGTCCCGGCTACACAAGAAATCTTCATCTGGTTCAGGCATGGCACCTCCCTTTGGGGCAAGGAAGGTCAGGCAAGTGGAATCCTGCCTTAAACAGGTGTCATCTTTGCTTATGGTGTGATGCTCCTCCAAGACTGTCACACTTCATCTCCAGTCAAAATATCAGAAGAGATCAAATGTACAAAGCAGCCCGCTGGCAGGCCAAGTGAGTATCTTGTTTTCAGCTTTCAGTCTCAGTTTAATGCATGTTTTATATTAATGGTAATGAAACGTTTTGCAGGATGGTGTTCACTGCTAGTTAGTTTTATTATGCTATTGCAATATACTTGAGTATTTCCCCTCCCTCTACTTCTGCTCATATGCTTGGTCCCAAATTTCGGAGTCTTGGTCCATTTTCTGCTTAAACACTTCATTCTGTATTAACTAAATATTAATAGTAAATACTTGCATGTAGCGGAACTTACATCTATCTGTACTTGCACAAGGGCGGCAGCGACAAAGGCCATAGAGGCAAGGAACATACCAACAGTCATCTTCTTCAGGGGTCTAGTATGACAACAAAAGACATGAGTTTCAAGAGAAGTGTTAATTCAAAGCTTCAGCAGTTTATTGTTTTCTTTCCTCAGTGAGAAACTCAGATGGCCACAACTAGCACACTATCACCATTTGAAGGGCTGATGTTTTTACAGAAAGTGTTCTACTAAGACAAGTACCTCTCAATTAGTAGTTACATTATCAGGAAATATGTATTTCCCAAAGCATCTTAATATTGTCTGTTACTGCATCTTTAATACTGGCTGAACACAATTTTTAGGTTTGCTAAAAATTCGGTTTTGCAGGAAGAAAAAATCCAATCTAATACAGTTATTAGCTTTAGAACAAAGACAAGAAGATACACCTTTTAAAAAAGAGCAGCAACTTGTGTCCATATTGCTATGTTATTTGTGTTTAAATAATATCGAACAAAGAAAGTCAGGGGAATTGATCAAATTAGGAAATATCTGATATTCAGTTAAGGTGAAAGGGTAAATTTAAATTAGTCATTTTATATATGGCATCATTTGTCCAATGTAGAGTGTTCACAAATGAATGCCAGTATTTCCAGCACAACTAGCACCCTAGATTTTTCATAACTGTATAGAAAAAACAATTTGCAGCTTTGCTGTATGAAAATTATTTTAAAAACTCTATTCTCTTCTGCCTCTTCAAGCTCTAACAAGTGCTAGCCACTTCATTACCAACATTAAAAATAATGTGTAATGCCCTCTAAAGCTTCACCTATAAATATCCAGCGAGCCAAATTCCTCCCTGGGACTGAAGGGGAAATATATGCCTCAGATAGCTTTAAGCCCAAAACATGATATATGATAAGGATGTATGTTGTATTTCTACTACTTCTTCAGAAGTGAGAGATGCAGTCATAGGGGATGTAGAAGACAGGGGAGAGCATCTCCTCTGCATTCAGAAGATTTTGTCTTTAACTGGAAAATACCGATACTTTGCTATTAGATTCTGGTCTGCAGTGCCTCTGCATACACTTGGAGTATTCTGTATTTTCTTATGTTTTAATTTCTTTTAAATATTAACCCATTTTAAATGCACTACTATTTTCTCCTTAGCTGAATGCTTGTTCTTTTTACATTAGGGCTGGAAGAGCCATTTAAAGAAAAAACTACAACGAGCCTCTGTTGAAGTCAGGTAATTACATCAACTTACGTAAAATTGAGCTTGCATTTCTCAATTAAAGGATAAAGGACAGAATCTACAATTGGGACCATTATAACAATCAGGACTGGATTCACAATCTGTTGAAGATGAACATAAGAGAAAAAATTTAGTATTTTTCAAAATAATTTTCATATGAATGGCAATATGCAAGTAATCTCTCAGAAGTACTTGAAATTGGCAGATAAAAGACTCAGCCTACCTGCATTTGGTCTGGTTGAATTGAAATACCCTGGTGAAGAAAAAATAAATAGTTTTTAATATTATGACAAATAAGTGGTCTGAAAAGCATTAACTAGGAAAAAAAGAGAATAAAAAGTAACCTACAAAATCCCCATTCATGGCTGTGGCTTGCAGTGTCCATCTTGACCCCTTAATAAAAGAAGAGAAAATTAGATGTCACAATAAATCAATTTTCCAAAGTTCCTCTTGAATTGTTTTTGTTATTAAAGTGTTGTGAAAGATATTTAACACAACAAAAAATAAAGCTACCTTGCTATGGGACTATTGTCACTCATTTACTTGTTGTGGAAAATAATTGAGACACAAATTAGCTGAAGAGATGGCAGGGACATCATGTGCAGAGCACTGCAACATGCTGTGCATAGAAACCACCCCAGCACATGTGTGCTGCCTGCCCGAGCAGCCCGCACATCCAATACGTTAATCCTTCCTTCATACAACCCAACAAACAGACAAGCCAGGGCTCAACCTGCCTTGAGTCTTCTGCACCAAAAACCTGCCTATAGCTGTGTTAAGCGGGGCTGACTTTCAGCCTGGGCACAGAGTGAGACAAGAACACTTATCTCAATATCTGGGGGGAGAGTCTTAAACTACCTGTGATATCACATTGTTCAAAATATGAGTTATTACTTCTGTAGTGAGTATTTAGCTCTGAATTTCACAGCAGAACTGCCTAATTCTAAGAAGTCACACTGATAGTTACACCTCACAGGTAGGAAAGCAGCAGGGTATAGGGAATCTAGACCAAATTTCCTACCATCTGCCTTGGATAAAATTTTCAAGCCTTTGATCTCTCAGATGTCCTCTAAATTCATATGTCAATGCATCACTACGAAAGATGCTTTCATGAGTCTTGATCACTCAGTCCACCACGTGGAAAGGAATTATAGATTTATACTTCTGCTTGAAGAACCCTAGATGTTTGTACAGACTGTGGAGTGAGATGGGGAAAAGCAGTGCCATAGAAAGGGACTTGGAGGTCCCAGTCAGTGGCAGGTTGAATATAAGTCAGCAGTGCCATGGCAGTCAGGAGGGCCAACTGTGTCCTGGGGGGCATCAGGCAAAGCATCACCAGCTGGTCAAGGGAGGGGATTGTCCCACTGAGCTCTGCACTGGTGTGGCCTCACCTTTAGTGTTTTGTGTAGTTTTGAGCACCACAACATAAGAAAGATATTAAGCTATTAGTGTCCAAAGGAGGGCAATGGAGATGGTGAAGGGCCTTGAGGAGAAGCCATATGAGGAGTGACTGAGGTCACTTGGTCTGTTCAGCCTGGAGAAGAGGAGACTGAGGGGAGACCTCATTTTAGTTATAACATCCTCGTGAGGAGAAGAGGAGGGGCAGGTACTGATCTCTTCTCTGTTGTGATCTGTGACAGGACTTGAGGTAATGGAGTTGCGTCAGAGGAGTTTTAGGGTTAGAAAAAGGTTCTTCACCCAGAGGGGTGGTTGGGCACTGGAAGAGTCTCCCCAGGGAAGTGGTCACAGCACCAAGCCTGACAGAGTTCAAGAAGAGTTTGGATGATACTCAGGCACATGGTGTGACTCTTGGGGACGGTCCTGTGCAGGGCTGAAGGTTAGAATCTATGATGCTTGTGGGTCCCTTCCAACTCAGCATATTGTGTGATTCTGTATTTATAACAAGGCATGAGTGATTAAGCAAACTGGCATCCAGACCATCTAAGACTTGATTTTCCAGGATCCTAAATTTCATCTCTCAAATGACAATAGAAGAATCCTTAACATTAAAAAAGCTTTAAATAACTGTTTCACCCCCTGAATCCCAGTCTGAAATAAGATTTGGAGAGGCCTCAGTCACTGAATCAGTCCTGAGCACGTGCAGATCTACTGGGATTCCCTTGACTGCAGAACATACTGTAGTAGCATGACTCCGTAACTACCCTTTTGCATTAAAACCAAGTTAAAGAATTTGTTTTTCCACTCTCCCATAGGCACCTTTTACTTCCAATGACCTCAGAGTACATAGAGGGACATCATACAGGTCTGACTACAAAGCCAAACAATTTCTACTTTACCTGCTGGTCAAAGAGTGCCCAGAACATGGGGAGAGGGATATAAAGGAACAACACCTTCAACACCATCTTAGTCTGAGAAATCAGTCGTTTCTGCAGCAAAGAATTACACAAGAGGAATTGGTTAAAAAGAGAAAGAGACAGTCACAGACTGCAATTCACAGTGCAGCAACAGGTAAAGCCCCATCATGTAATGTTTACACACATACTCCACTTTGCACGTTGTGGGTATTTCTAACAATTTCTGTTAAAAGAGTACAAAGTTCACTTGCAGATACAGGAAGGACTCTGTGTGTGGAAGGTGACACCCATATCAGAGAGAGACCTGGTCTCTTTGCATGCACACTGATGGCAGCATAAGATCTAGCACTTAGTGCTGCATTATTTTTCTAGGAAGGAGGCATTTAAACAACAGGCAACAGAGGAATTTCCATGTGAACAAAGTGTATAGCAAACGGAAAATAAAGGTGACAAGGTTTTCTGTTGGCACAGAGCAAGGAGGCAAGAGACATGGTTGGGGACAAGGCTTTGAGAGTCATGGTAGGAAGTTGTAATGAGCCTGTAAAGGATACAGTGTTTACACACTTAAACTGAAATTCCAAATCATAATTCTCCAGTTTCATCCCAAGACAAATATTATGGCCCTATTCATTAATGACAACAGGCTGCACCATTCCCATTTATCCCCTCTGCAATCATTAAACCAGAATGTTTCACTTGAAGACAGTTTACCAGGAGAAATAAAAAAACTGAGAAAGATAATGTTGCTATTTTCCTAACCAAAAAACTTAAGTGTTTGTATTTGTTTGCCAAGGGAAAGTCTCTTCATTTCCTTTGAATTTCCTGGGACAGCCTATGATTACACAGAGCATTGACGCACACAGCTCTGCTTTCTCCCCCAGAAGCAGAGAGATAACCTGCAATCCCAGAGGAGCATTGAGGTTCGGGCAGATCATTAGCTACTAAGTGATAGGGAGACCCAAAACTATTTGCCCAGTGCTTGAGGCAATGTATCAGAATAGACAGAGAGAAGCTGAGGGACAGGGCACATCACAGCAGAGGAACCTCACACAGTACTTACATCATACTTCTCACTCGCCCAGTCTAGCCAGTGCTCTCTCTTGGGGAACTCCTTGCTGCGATGCCGAAACCGGTTTTTGATGGCAAACTGAGAAGAGACAGAATTACATTTAATGTCACTACAAATATTTATAAAAGCAGCAAGCTGTTTTGTCATTAAAGATGCTGCTCCTGCTTCTCATGTTTAGAGAGTACCAAAGGTGACTTCTGTTAACTGCTCCAATCATTTACAGGAATATTGCATTTAAGGCCTCACACTGCACATCCAGTGGAGCGTGCACTTGGGATTAGGTGAACCAAACATCTGAGATTAGTCTCTCTCAATGTGGGTTGCTTGAAGACCTGCCTTCTTCAGATTGGCTTATGTACAACAAAAAATAAAGCAGCGTCACATGCACGGGTTTTCAGAGCTGAATGGCTGCAAGAGTACACTTCATTATGAGAAGCTGCACCTTGTAGATATGCCTCCCACCCTGACACTGAATCAGCAGAAATATAGTACCAGAGAATGCATAAGTTTTTCTGTATGAAATAACATGCACAGTTAAAATAAGGCTGAGTTGGGCCTTAGGAGCAGCACTCTGAGCAAGAGTCAAAGTCACTTATAGAGATTTGGGCTTTACGGTGCTTACAGGACAAGCAATGGGTACGACTATAGCAAGCTGGCAGATCTGCATGAAGAATGAAGAAGCCCATAAACCAAGAAAATCCCCTGATCTCAAAGCTGAGGCACTGCAAACTTAGGACATGCAGTGCTATTCATGCTGCCTTCCTTCCAGGCTCACACTGATGTGTGACCCTCGACTTCCTTAATGCAGTACGGATCAATATACTTCTGCATTGTAGATAACATTCTTTCAATAAGCAATAAATATTTGCTGGTGAGATGTACTAGCAGCTCTGCTCTTGACTGAGGTGAAGGCATGTTTGTCTCTTACTACAGGGCCACATAAAGGTTCAGAAGTGTGGAAGGAATGATTCCCAGAAGATGGAATAAGCTTTTACATATCACTAACATCTTACTCGATTTATATGTGAATTCATACATAAGAGAAACCAAGATACACACAAAAAAGGGCACCCTGAACCTGGATGTGTCAGTAATGAAAAAAGTGAGAAAAACTTGAGTTTCCTCATATTATGACAGATTTCTGATCTATGCATCTTTACAGAACAGTTTTAAGAATTGTTGCCAGAGATTTTGGGAATAAAAACAGTACTTACTCCAATGCATTTGGAAACTTCAAACATTATATTTCCTTGAGGTTTAGATTTCTTGTACATTCTGCTTCCAGCTACAAACACAACTATAAAATGCAAACAGAAACCAAAGCAACTCAAAAATCATGGCAAATAATTCGGTATGGAAATTGTAGGTCAATGAGTTGGATTAGGGTGAGAATACACCCTCTAATGAGGAATGAAATTACCTATTCTAAGGAGCAAAATAAATAGAAGAAATCTGCTGGTATTAGTTTAAGACAAAAAAATCCTAAATCTGGAAACTCTTAAGGTAAGTGTTCAGTGGGAGGTTAGCTTGATTGAGGGATAGTCAAAATAAGGACTACTTGGCACCTTGGCTCTGGCCTTACTGTATGGGCTCCTTTCAGGAGCTCAGGATACCGCAGCTCACATCATTCAGGGACACACAGGCAAGGTGGAGTCACTGATAGCTGTGTGGTCTCCCAGTCAGGATCATGAAGGACCAGGATCCTGAAGGTTACTGTGGTACCTAATGGCACTCCTTAGTCTTTGTGCTGCAGCAGTCAGGCTCAGGGAGTGACCTGTAGCACAGCTAGCAAAAATGCAGGCGTTCAAAAAATACTGACATACCAAATATGGTATTTCTCCAGAACAGGGACAATTAGTGTATACAGTTTGTGTTCCTGGGCTAGCCATAACTCAGAGAATGTGTTTTGGAAGTTTTCATGCTACCTTCAAAAGACCTATTTTATATATCTCAATAGTCCAAGAAATATAGAGAGTAATTTACACAATGCATAAAATCCAAAGGTATATTCATGCTTCTCCCCAGTCCCTTCAGTCCCTCCTGGTAAATCAGTCTCTTCTGTAAAAGTCAGGGCTCCAAGTTAGTTCCACTCACCTCCCCACCCAAGAAAAAAAATTTAAAGAAAAAAATTGCAGAACCCATCAGGTAAAAATAGAGGCTGATACCTGGAGATTTCTATCACTTTCTTATTATCCTGAGATCATTATCATCTAATCAATGAAGGAGCAAGAAGGCAACAGATCCACTTACCCAAGGCAACAGCCATGAGGATAGCAGGAATTCCAAAAGCTAGCGGGTAACATCTCTGTTTGCTATGAATGCCACACTCTAGACCTGAAGTACAAAGTAGTATCGTATTAAAGTCCAGTCAGTGCTGCTGGTGTTTTACATACAGCTTCTCTTCTTTGCATTTGTTGTTAACTCATAAGAGAACAACAAACCTCTCTACTGATATCCACAGAGTGGATGATCAGTGTCCTGTTTATGATCCCATTACTGAAAAGAAGAATTGTATATCACACAATGGTTGAGGTTGGAAGGGACCTCTGGAGGTCATCTGACCCGAGAACCCTGTTCAACCAGGGCTGCGATGCCCAGATGGCTTTTGAATATCTCCAATGATGGAGATTGTACGACCTCTCTGGACACCCTATGCTGGAACTTAGTCACCCTTACAGCAAAAAAGCACTTCCTGATATTCAGAGGGAACTTCCTGTATTTCAGTTTGTGCCCATTGTCTCTGGAGCTGACACTGGGTACCACTGAGAAAAGCCTGGCTCCATCTTCTTCATTCTTTCCCTTCAAGTATTTACATTTTGATGAAATCCCCTTAGCCTTCTCTTATCCAGGTCAGTCTGATGTCCTTCAGCATCTCCTCACAGGAACTTTACATCTAGTTTTACACCAACACATGAAGAATTATACTAGAAGGGTCAAATGCATGTCCTTAGATTACAAAAGTTTTGGGACAAGTTCATAAACAAAGATGCTAATAACACGAGTGTAGCTCATTGATAAAATTGTCCAATGCCAACCCCTCTCCCCAGCATTAATCAGTGATTTGGCTTCATAGACTTCATATACACACACTGAAATGATGCTCAAAGAGTTGAGCATAGCTAATAACAGTGAAAAATAAAAGACTAAACAAAATTACTACATTCTTTACCGTACTTCTTCTAAGAGGAGAATTAGAGTTTGATTGGGAAAAAATATGCTAGCTTACATCATCAATTAATCAATTGATTAATAAATCAATTAATATCTTGATTTAGTTGCATTAACCTTTTGGTTAAACCTTCACAGGACAACAGTTTATTGTTACTCTAGAACTCACACACTGTTTCCTTTTCCTTTGAGTAAGGAAGCCTTCCTCAAAACAAACTCCTGGCAAGCACATGCATACAGCACTGTCTTTGTAAGCTTGCCACACAACCCCATATGCACATAGATTAGCAAGTTGTTTGCTTTTTGTTTAGAGTCATACTATACTTCATAGGTAGAAGACAAAATAACTTTCTTCTTTAGCAATATGAAAAGTTATTTACTTTGTCATGAGGATGTGTTTGTACATATACTGATGCTTCTGTATTAAGCCTGGACGCTCTTCAGAATAGTCCTCAATTCCAGAGGAGACAGCTCTCTTCCCATTTCCCTTCCCAGCGCAACTCTTTCCAGTGCGATGGTCTTAAAGGTATTGGAAGAGGCGACATATTTGTACCCTCACAGAATTAAACCATGCGTTACACATACAAGTTGTTAGCTTCAGCATGTCTCTTAGTACTTCTGATCCTAAAGGCAACTCAGCTCTCAAACTGGCTTGTTTTTGACAGTACCTCACCTGTGAGAAATTGAATGACACACTGAAGACTATTTGCTAGATAACTTCAATATGTCAGAGATCAGAACTTTAAACCTACATAGTCTGCAATTCAATGCATCCTTTTCTGATATTTAACTATAATTAACAAATGTGTGGCCTTACCTCTGAGACTTGGAGTTACTATAGTAGATAAAAGGCTTCCAGTGTTAATGGACACATAAAAGAGGGAGAAGAAGGCACTTCTTTCTTCTTCCTACAGTAAAACCAGAAAGATGTTTAGAAAGGCTTAGCCAGAACCACAATGATGAGCCTAGATTGTTATGCCTGCAACTCTGTTTTCATAGTATGGTTCAAGACAAATAGTTAACTACCTCCTTCTTCAACTACTCAAGAAACACTGCAGTAATGCACATCTAAATTTTTCATATTATAATACTCTAATAATATACAACATTAAAGTACCTATATAACTGAAAATCTGAAAGATATTGTTACCTGGTCATCTGTAAACTGATCTCCACCAAATGCTGACACACAAGGTTTGATCCCACCAGTACCAAATGCAACAAGGATCAAGCCAATCATAGACAGAGCACTGGAATAAAGAAGGGAAAAAAAATCCCTTTGTTTTCATCCTTAAAGTATACTTAAACTGATTCAAATACATTTAAAATTCAAGCAGCATAAATTTAAAGTGTAAGTCGTCCTATTCTTCATCAGCCCAGAAAAAAAGATGTACAAGGCAACTCACATGTGCACCGATATGTTATCAGGAGAGCCATCCTGGTTGTGATCTGTCAGGTCACTTATGGAGCCCACAGACAAAACTGCCTGCCCAATTGTATAGATAATGGACAGGGAGACAATAGTCCTGTTGTAAAGAAAGGAGATACATTTTTTAGATGTTTCAATACAATTACACACAATACACACAGATACTTACACGCACATAATGCAGATCACACAGATAATGCAGACTTGTTCACTTTAAAGACACATAGTAAAGAAATACAATTAACAGATACAATAAATTAGGGATTGAATTTTTCTAAAGATACTGTAGAAATTTCCCCCACACCGCTGCCACAGTATTTTTGTTCTATACTTTTATTACTGTTACTTTAGGTAGCCTTGTTTAATTAAGCAAAAAAAGATGACAAACAGATTCTATAGGTATCGCTAGGTCACAGGAGATATTTAAATATCTTCAGTGGCTGCCTTTTTAATAACCAACTTGAGAATGCCATTGTATTTTGTATATGGTGGTTTAAATGGACTACTCTGTGACAATGAAATATGTTATTTATATTGATTTTAATATCACTGAACTTCCTCCGTGTTATATTTTAGTTACAGAAAGAAAAAAATTTAAAAATATACTTTAAACATGAGAATTTCCCCAAAATACTGTTTTGAATAATAACTCTAGTCTCCCACTCTCTCAGCTCTAAGTGTGCCAACATCTTTACACGCAGGTTAGAGCAAGAGGAGCACTGAACAGTACAGGCTGCAGGGTTTCAGCCTTTCTTTTGCCAGGAGGTGCCTAAGGCGGCAGCAAGGCAGACATCAGCCTCCACCCCCTGCCTTTAGGGTCCAACCCTCTTTTCCGTATGTCAAAACATACTCCATTTTAACTATGTTGGACCTTAAGTACGTGACTGTAGTTTAATCCACTTTCATTTGCTTCCTTGGGTGGGCCTCCACTCAACAGGCATAAATCCAGGGCTACAGTTCACAGGAAAAGCAGGAGAAACATGATGCAATGCCAAGAAAATATTTAAAAACCCAGTTTTCAGGAGAAGCGGTCACAAACCCAGTGCAACCCATGACAGTGAAGGGCAAGGCTCAAAGACCTATGACAATCTAACTCTGACACAGGCCAGAGATTCTCACAGCAAGCTGACACAACCTGAACAGCACCTTGGCACAAGAGGGACATGGACCAAATTTCTCTCACTTTAAAAAGTTCCTCTGGCTTAAAATTGCTCTTCCCTGTAGCTGAGTAAAATCTATAAAGTGGAACAAGAGTCAATCTGCTGTTTAGTGATATTTAATAGTTAAAGGAGAATGTGGGTGTCTTTTTAACAGCACTTCAATTTAACTACTTAACAACTTGAGAAAGTTTACAATTGAAGTTAAACAAGTATCAAAAACGAGAAGGATGCAAGGTCTGCAAAGCTCCATCTTGATCAAACAAGTAAAAGCCTAAACGGATTTAAAAAAAAATAAACCATACCACCTAAACAAGTGAGTACACAACATATTTAGGCTGCAATCTGCAATACATCCAGCTAGTTGCAGCAAGTTCACACTGCTCAGACCAGCTTCACAGAGCACACAGGGCAGTGGCCACAGCTCTGGGCTCCCAGGGGCTGTCAGCACAGCAGAAGATAGTGCATCTGACTGCACAGGACAGACAGCTTCCTCTCTCATCTCTGGGAGACCTTTGACAAGTCAGCTAACATTCATGACTCATAACCTTCCATAAAAATCTTTATTGTGCGCTTTTTTTTTTCAGGGAAAGTAAACACTATTGGAATCAAGACATTAGTAAAGGAGAATAAGATCAGGCTGTGGGAAATAATCTAGTTACGTTTCAAAGCACTTCAGTAGTGCTTTCCTGAGCAACTTGCACACAGGTAAAAACATAGAATACATCATTTAAAGAAAGAATTGCTACTCAGTAAGCCCTCTCACTGAACTGCCAATTCTGAAATCACACAGTAATTTAAATTTTTTTTTTCCAAGTCCCTGTTAACATCAGATGCATTATATCATTGGCCACCTACAATAGGTAAAGAGGCTGCCCAAGGTAATTATAACCTCCAGTCTGGTGAATACTTTCCTCAGTTTAGCTTACATTTTATCCAGGTCAGATGAAAAACATGCAGTATGGTGGAAAAGCATGCTATTACCAGTAACTGATTAGCAGAACTGGAACATTTGTTAATTCACTGTGCAGTCTCAAGTACGAGCTAAACCAATTGAAACCTCAAGCTTTGGTGAAATAAAGCAAACTGCCCTGGAATAGTCAACACCAGCTCTGAAGGTGTTGTTCAGAGCTGCTACTGTTTTCGGTGATAGTTTAAGGAACACTGATTTCAGGTGAGTTTTCAAGATTTTTTTCCCTGAGGAAGCACTCACTTAAACTTTCCCAGCCAAGAGTCTGCAAGGATTGCTCCAAGGATTGGCGTCAAGTAACACAGAGCAACAAATGTGTGGTAGATGGCAGTGGCTAAATTGTCGTCCCAGCGCAGGAAATACGTGAAGTACAGAACAAGGACAGCTGTAGGAAGAACAACAAAACAACAGGTTACAAACCAAACTCAGGGCTGGGCAAGTAACGATCAGCGCAGGAGGCTCGGGACATACCTCGCATGCCATAGTAGGAGAACCGCTCGCAGAACTCATTGAGGACGATGAAGAAGACGCCCACAGGGTAGCCAGAGCAGAGTGACTGGAGACAAGAGAGACAGTGTGAGCTCAGAGCTGCGCAACACAGGCTAACACTGCTCACCGCAGCTTTCAGCTTCAGCAAGCTCAATACGGACTCAGTGGGAATGGGGCAGTACTCAGGGTAAAGAAGCTGCATGGGCTTCTGTAGAAATGACACTAGTTTACCTCAGCTAGTTCTAACTTCCCTCTCTCCATCCCCAGAGCTCTACACACTTCTCATCTGCTCTTTGCAAGAGATTTTTAGTAATGCTAAATTTGACCCTTAAGTGTTGCACTACACACATTTAAGGTCTTCAGAACCTAACCTTTACAGCAATTTTGATTGCTATCTAAAAATACACAAAACCCCAATGATTTTAGGAAAAAAAATAAATCCAAATCCAACAAAAAAAATCTAAATCCAACAAAAAAAGTACACCACAATTAGAAGCCTGGGGTTAAACCCCTGCAGTTGCGACAAATAAACATTTAAACTTCTCATTCAAGCAAGTCTCTTAGGAAAACTCCCTGACCTTAAAAATACTCTGCTTGATGAAGAATTCTTCATTTCTTCAGACTTGATGATAGAATGAACTTTATTCCTAACCTAAGATGGCATGGCATTAGCTACCAGATTCACTGAGCCTACACCTGCTGCAACAGGCATGTCCATGGTCATCACCATGCAGCTTGTAATAGTACTTGCCATTGAGACAAAGGGAAAAAAGCATACATCAAATACAAATCTGACATGATCAGTAGAATTTGAAGTTTAACTTCTGATCACCTACTTTTCTTAGTGGGTGAATACATGATATAATTGCTATTAAAATTAATGGGAGGGCAATTCAAACATAATCCTTCCTTTAAAATCTTTTTTATAGGTTTAATTCTGCAAGTAGCAAAAAAATCAGATTTTTAATAAGTCCCAGAACATTCCAGAGATAAACCAGTTCTTTTTCATGTTTCTTATGTTTAATTAAAAAAATAACATTGCTTGGATTGCAAGGGTTCGGGTATAAAAATCAATCTGTATTTAATGCAAAACAGGAAAAAGTTAACTTTGTAGATCAAAAGGAAACCTTACATGGGGATATCCTGCCTGACAAGTAAATTAGAGAGCCATGTATCCAACAGAGCCTCAGTGAGCAACACAACACTTGAGATCTGTGTGCTACAGCAGGTTTTTATGAACACTGCAAAAGAAATTAAGAGCATGGCAAGAGCATTGCTGACTTATCCGACTCAGTTGTGAGGATGTCTGAACAACCTGAACAGGACTGCTCTTTGTTACTGATAGAGCCAATTACATAGCACACACCCTACCTATGGTTTGATAAGCAGGCTTCACTGAAAGAACACAATGTCAGCTGGGGCAACTGCCAGGGGGGACTTAGCTATAGAGCAACCAAAATTTGAGGCATAAACTTGTCACTCTTGATTTATCACATCCTCCATGGGCAGAAAGAGGTGTCTCCAAAGGAAGACCATCCACATCAACCCAAAAATTAGGTAAAATTCACTTGAAGATGCCCATTTCCCTCAGCTGAGGAGGGCAGAAGCTCTAGCTGACTACCCTCAACTTGGACACAGTTGTTGGTGGACTGGAGTTTGCATAGACAAATGTTTCCCTCCCTGTCTGCACACCATCTCCCTAAATGTTCATGTTTCTGAGGGAGATGGATGGAGCGCCACATTATGAAGGTTTGGTTCAGTACCCATGAGATAGACACAAGAGTTTTGATTTCAGCACATTAGATTAGTTACTGAAACAGCAACCCAGACTGCATGACTTATTTCTGCCATCATAATTGGGAATAGCCCAGCAGGAGAGGATGTCCAGTCCTGAAAGAGAACAAAGTTTTCTTCATGTCTGTCCTGCCCACAGAGACAGAAAAAAGATAGAGCAATCCTGGCCCAGAAGCTGGTAGGACCCATCCTCAGCAGAATTTGACAAAACCTCACTAAAATCTTTTGGGCCGTTTTGTGGTTCTCACAAACCTCTCCAGTGTTATGTCATCACCCTACCCAACACCTTATTGTTTAAGAGAGTGTTACATGCTGATCTAGAGAAATTGCAATCCAACAAGGCTGGGTTTGTTTCAAGCCGCTAGAGCTTATGTACATGGTGAAGATGTCCTACATTCACATGCTGGCACAGCAGCCACTGGTGGGTTTTTACTGGCTATCCCTGAACTGGAGGAGATCTACATGTCACAGCTGGAGCTGAGCACAAGCAGAGGCATGGGTCTCTTCCAAGGTATCACAGTAAGGTCTCTTCCAACCTTGCTGATAGATATCATCATCAAGTCCAACCTATAATCTAACAGCAACCCCTGATCTAAACCATGGCACCAAGTGCCTCATCCAGCCTACTGTTGAACACCTCCAGGGTTGGTGACTCCATCACCTCCCCGGGCAGCCCATTCCAATGGAGGATCACCCTTTGTGTGAAGAATTTCTTCCTAATATCAAGTCTAAACCTTCCCTGATGGAGCTTGAGACCGTGTCCTCTTGTTCTGTCACCAGCTGCCTGATTATAACCTCTTCTCAGGTAGTTATAGACAGCAATAAGGTCACCCCTGAGTTTCCTCTTCTCCAGACTAAACAATCCCAGCACCTTCAACTGCTCCTCATAGGGCTTGTGCTGCAGCCCTTTCACCATAAACCTTCTGTTTTTCCAAGATGCTACAAGCAGGAAGAGACTATGCAATTAATCCATGATAATATATGACCTACACTTATCCTTGTTTTGCACAGTGCTGGCCTCTGTTACAGTATGCATGTGCACATACACACATCTACCACAACCTTTTCTGTTGTAATCCTCATCAGTCAGGAAGCACTGGATCCACTGAAGAGGTACCTGAAGGTTATGTTTTATAATTCTCTCTGTAATCTTGTCCTGCCCTGGGAATGCCACCACCCTGCTGCACAGCTTTGACTGAACTGCTGAGGAAGCCACTAAGCTGAGGGAAAAGTCCATGGAGTAAAGCTTTGCAAGATAAGAAAAGCAAAGGTAGAGAGAGGGTTGCTCAGACACGTCATTAACAGTTCAAAGATTCAAGAGCAAAACCTCCCACTGAGAGGTAAGAGTCCTAATGGAGAGTCAGTGGATGATAACTCAGCCACAGGAAGGATGGGCTACAGGGACCAATGTCTGACCAGTCAGCAAAGGCTCTTCAGACATTTTATTATGGTGATGAGCACACTAATGCATAGCTACTAGGCTGCTTCCGCATATGTCGGCCAATAACACAGTATAAACGTACATTAAATTTATAAAATAGAGTGGGTTTTACTTTGTGCACTGCTAAAGTTACCAAAACGATGTAACCCAAAGAAAGACAGTATAGCAAATTTTTTAAGAGAAAACAATACTTACCTTCCTGGGCTTAACTCCTTCAGCTGTGGAGGGAAAAAATCCACAGGTTAATAGAAAGTAATAAGTAATATTCCTTTAGAACCAATGGAAGATTCAAGAAGTTCAGCTTGAAATAATGAAACACAAACATGCTACTGTTCAGGATGAGTAAACTTTCAGTTTATTAAAGGGGGACTTTTCAAGGTTATCAGGAAAAACATTACTCGATAGCCTTAGGTTTTTCAGGGTGTGCATCAACTCATACACTCTCAGGAAACACTCAAAAGGACTGACAAGACAAAGCATCCTGTCCTACTATAGCTGCTCACCACATATAATTCAAGGTGGTCACAGACCATCCAGACACTCAAGGAAGATGAGTCCTGTTTCAATTCACTCTCAGAGATGTACCTTAAAGGCAAGTCAAGGGTAAGGAATGAACTCAAGACGCCCTGCCAGGAATGGAGGTCAAGTCCTGGAAAGGGACAAATTTTCCACAGCCCAGACTTAAAGAGGACTGAACAGGCAGCCCAACTGAGGATCCAAGTTAACAGGCTTTCCTCACAACCTGAAAATTAACCTAGGAAGACCTGGAAGTTCAGGGGAGTCACAATGAGAGCAGCAAGAGTAAACCGCTGCTTGTAGTCCTAAAGTCACTTTCCAGCTGCTGGCAGGTTTGCTACCCCTGGTAGCCCTCCAAGCAGTATCCTGCAGGGCTTGCCTGGCTCAGGGGACAGGCTTGTAGGTTGAGATTTCACTGTGCCAGATAGTAGATGGCAACACTTCCCATAAAAACCACAAATGAGCTCATTATCATTAAGACAAGAACAAGATGTGAACTTTAAAATCCCTGCTTGTAAATCAAGTGTGCCCATAATAGGTCTCTATAAGACGAGTATGTTTGTCAAAGTCATTATTTAGTCCATAGTTCATAACAGATAAAAACAGCTGACAGCAACACTAGTCAGTTTTAATAATTTCTGAAAATTACTTCATTTAGAATTGTGTCAAACAGTATAATCTGATCCTTTCCTTCAGTGCAGTGGACGAGTACCTTCACAACAGAGACAGTAGTATTATGCACGTAATTCAAAACTATATTTTTCTAGGGAAAAAGTAACATTCTGAAAGCGCCAGTACAATAAGTTCAGGGCTTGTGCAGGTACACAGGCTACTAAAGTTATTAGCAATGTCCCTTACACAATCCACGTGAGCAGATACACAGAAGGACACCGAGGCATTAGCAATAGACTATCTTCATAGCAACTGCATTATTTCCACTTGTTGGCCTTTCCAGCACACGTCATACTGCCAGTTTTTCATAACACATACAGAGAACGTCACTTTGAGCAGCTCCTGCTAGCTAGGCCTTGGGGCACAAATATCAAGAACTTGCTGTTTGTTGTGTTTTTTCCTTTCCAAATGGTAAAGCTATCATATCTGTAAGAAACCTTACACAGAGGACATCACAGAGGCATTTTTTTCAGACAACATTGCCCAACTACAGTGTTTAAGAGACACACTTATTTCTTAACCATTTTGACTTTATTCTCCTTTTAAAAAGAGGTTCAGGGAAACTCCCAACAACATAAAAGCCAACAATTCAACATAGGCACTTAAATTAACTGAGGACTCCACTGTCAGGCAGCATCAGGGTTTGACCCACAAAAGCAGTGCATTTTGGAGCAGTCTGTTTTTGGGACAACCCTCAGCACCTCTCATTCTCTCCCCATAAAGAATGATGAGCAGAACTGCTCATTTTCTACACAAAATAGTGAAAAACTCGGCATTTTCCAATATAAATCTCTAAGCAGTTGTGTACTTTGCATTCCCTTAAAGTATTTAATATTTTTAAGAAAGGTGAAGACATAAGCCACAGGGTTCTTGGCTTTAGCACTGTTTCTAAATAACCACTTATCAGAGGGTCACTCTCCCCCTCCCACACATGCAGGCAAGGTGGAACACGCTTATGACTCCATCCATTCCCCTGCAGCTCTGACCAGTATGGTTCCCTGCAGTTAGAGGGATGCAGTGGGATGCTTCAGCTCTTTCAGCTCACAGTCTGTGACAAAAGATGAGAGCATATTGTCTTGCTCCATACAGCCATCACAGTAACTCTGCCCAGCTGAAATATATCATGTTTTGTCAAGCTAAATCTGTACACACCCATACTGTCATCAAGGATGTTTCTGGCTCCGGACTGAGCTGGCTTTCCTGCCACCTGACTCGTGGCACAGCCAAACCTGGTTCCTCTGCTCCCTGGAGCAGCTTCACAGCATCTTCACAAGGATGTCTGTCCTGCTGCTCTCAGGACAAGTGACTCCAGGAGCCCCTGATTCACACCTTGCTATTTCAGAAAATCACTCCCACAGAAACCATCCAGGTGAACCTATAATGCAGCAAGCCTGATATTAGAGATGCAGCTGCATCATGTTTCTCTGTCTTCCAGAGCCATCGCCATTTTTCCAGTTGGCTGCCCAAGCCAGCAAGACCCTAGAGCCCCTGGGGGGCTTCGAAGTCCTGCCTGCTCATTACTACAGCTGTTTGCCCCCAGAACACAGATTTGCCTGCTGAAGATGCAATGACACGTCCTCTTTTTTTTTGGAGGAGGAGCAGGGGGAAGTGAAGGCATCTCAGGTCCCTTCCCCTCGTAAGGCAAGCTTTCTCCAGGCTCAGGAGCTGCTTTCGAGGAGAGGCACACCAATGTGCTACAACACTGCAGGACCAAGGGTCCAGCAAAGGGCAACGGAGAGCTACACCACAGAAAAGCACAATTTGTACATTTATTATTTGGTGTTCCAATTGATATAGGATTAAATCTGAAGGATTAATTAACTAAATGGGCTCCGCCTTACCCAAATCTTCCATCTGTGTCTCAATGTATTGAAAAAACACTAGATCAACCCTAAGTAAACACTCGCAATGAAAAAGCATTATTTGACATCTGTGAGAAACCCCACATTTAACTTGTGCTCAGACCTTAAGCTCCATATGCCTTACAAGTGTAGGGTAAGCCTTACCAGTCAGGGGCTCAGCTGGAAGAGCTTACAGAGACCAAAGCAATATCCCACGGCTCTCACTCGAGTTTCAAAGCAGGATACAGCGTTGCCAGAGGGAGAGCCACTCCCAAGGAGGAAGAAGGAGCACCCGAAGGTGTCCTCAGCCATGCACCGAGCAGCAGAGCCAGCCCTGAGGGCCCGGGACCCCTTAGCCATGCTACCAGCTCGCTTCCCGGCACGGAGAGACGCGGCTCTTGAGGATCCCCTAGTGCTCATCCCGGGACGGCATCCTTCCCAGGGCCGGGGACCGCTACCACTGCGCCGCCCACCCCCGTCCTGCCCCGCAGCACCTACCCATGTTTCCGGCACGGCGGCACCACCACGGCTCTCGGGGATGGAAAACAAGAAGGGGAAAAAGGGAGTAAAGTTGGTGGGGACGGCAGGGCTTTAAGGGCGTCGGTGGCACGGCCCCGCCCGGCCCCGGGAGCCGCGGGGCGTCTCCGCGCAGGTGTCGGGGCGGGGAGCGGGGGCGCTTATCTCGGGGGAGTGAACCCACGCCTCACCTGGCCATGACCCGCCGGGGTCGGGCTCTGGCTCCCCGCCCCCTTTCCAGCTGCTAAACGAGGAGCGTCTCCTGCTGCTCGGGGCTTTTTTCGTTCTTTGGCCATCAAGAAGTTCCAAGCCAATGCCATAGGTTGAAGGGAGGGCTGTGCGATACTAATGCTGTATGTTGTCGCCTTAATGTCAACTTAGTAAGCAAGTAAGTGGACTACATGCTGTGTGGAGGATGGCTTTCTGCCTCGTTCCTTCCTTTCGAGCCAAGGAAGCAGGTTCTCCCGACTGCTGCCGTCCCTGGCTTCTAACGCTCTGTGACTTCTGGCTTCCGTGAACTAGTTCTTCTGAGCAGACATCCGTCCTGTATGCCATTTGTGCCACTAAACGACAGGGAAAGCTGGGAGGATGACAATCAATACAACATGATGTATGTCTTCTGCATGCACCTTACTGAGCTATGTATGTGAAATAAATGGATGAGAAGTTTAGCATGAGAAGAAGAGCCAGAGTTGGTGTCCAGTAAGATGAGTGGGTTAGGGAAGATGCATATTACTACGACTTGAATGTACTCAGAGTGTGGAAACAGTAAAACATCAGCAGACATTGCCAAAAAAAGAATTTTCTGAAAGAATAAAATCCTTCTTTGAGGCTTGAAGATTCTGTGTTACACTGGTCTGCACTTTCTGCAATTATTCCAGTAGCATCTTCTGCATCATGCACATAATAATTACCTGGACTGGCTGAACAGGTTGATTTCTTCTAAGGTACAGATCAAGCATTGCAATGTGGAATATCTGCAGTCAACACGTCAGGGGATAAAGAAGGCTGCTTTGATTTGTGTGCAGACTTACAGCTGAACCTGGATTTCTTAAACTCTCTATATAAGGGTAATCTGCTCAAAGGAGTTCTAATCTTTTATCAGTTACCCATATTCTTGACTGTTACAATTTATGAATAAATTCTTAAGATAAAACCTGAGTAGGTGGTTATAGCTATATTTATAGCAAGTACTCCTGTAAGAAACACAAATCTTGCTGTATAAGCTCCACTGCCACAGCTGATGTTAGTCATATATCACTGTTCAGTGGGATATATATATATATATATATGGCCACACGGTGCAGGCAGTGTTGCATTTCTCTATTATGGTTACTCCAGCAAAACAAGAACTCTGTAATGCAGCAAAGAATGCTTAAACCAGCAATAGCTCATTCACATACAGAAATAATTTACATACAACCATCATTTTTAGCTGTTAAATTATGAAATTAAAGGTGTTATTTCCTTCCTGAACATCCTCTTCCTCTTGCTTAAACAATGGTGAAAGGTTTGTTTCCAAGCATATGTTATATACTCCTTTGCACCTGGTGGAACAAAGAGTAGACCTTTGATGTCTCCTCCTAGAAAGAGACATGCAAGTGCATTGCAGAAATTAAGAAAAAAACACCCATTCTCTTTAAAAAATTTAGATAAATGAACTGGTTTGATCACCTTGGCTTCCACTCATTTTCTTGCAGTATTCAAGGTCTCTACTAATCCACAAAAATGCACCCTAATGAGTAAGCATGTTTCAATTTGTCCCAGAGAGAGATATAAAGGTACACACAATTCCTTCACAGCTGTTTCTGAGGTAGGTTGGTTTCTGCTTCCCTTTAGGAAGCTGATGCCACAGGGTTGACGTCTGTGGGATTATTCTGTGTTTGTACTCATTGGAAGGACAGAATTTGTCCCTAGAGGATTTAAGTTACCTAGCAAGGCTCACTTTCTAGGAGAGCTCAGAGCACAAGCAGGGCTGTTAAATACTCAGCAAACAAAGATGAAGATTCTGCTTTCCTCTACAAAGCTCTAAACTCACAGGAGCATATTTTCAAGGTGTAATAGAAAAATTATGCAACATAACTTTGAGTAATAAAAGCATAAACCACAGTTGGTGATTAGAATGTACAGTATGTGATTTCTGTAAGTTGAGCAGGCTAAAATGACACATTGTTCCAGACTGTACATATCCTAGCATCAAACTGTTTGGGTGCATGGGTGGAAATTTTAATTGAGGGGTACTTTTTCATTAGTTAAATGTCACAAAATAACACAGAATGGTTGGAGCTGGAAAGGACCTCTGGAGAACATCAAGTACAAACTCCCTGCTAGAGAAGGTTGCACATGGTCATGATCATGGTCATGAGTATCTCCAGGGAAGAAGACTCCACAACTTCTCTGGGCAGCCTGTTTCAGTGCTGCACAGTAAAGAAGTTTTCCCTCGTATTCCCTCTGTTTCAGGTGGTGCCTGTTGCCCCCTGTCCCATCACCGGCCCTAGACTTTTGACACCCTACCTTACATACATTGATGAGGTAGGTCCCCCTTCAGTTGTCTCTACTCTAGGCTGAACAGGGCCAGCTCCCTCAGCCTATTCCTGTAAGACATGCCCCAGACCCCTGGTCACCTTTTGTTGCCCTCCACTGGACCCACTCCAGGAGTTCCATGTCTCCTTTACTGAGGAGTCCAGAGCTGGTGTTCCAGATGAAGCCTCATCAGGGCTGAGCAGAGTGGCAGGATCACCTCTCTCAACCTCCTGGCAATGCTTTTCCTAATACATCCCAGGATATCACTGGTCTTCTTGCCCACAAGGGCACATTACTGGCTCATGGGCAGCTTTTTTTTTTAAGCAGGACTCCCAGGTCCTTCTCCACATTGCTGCTTCCCAGAAGGTCAGCACCTTCTGTCCTGGTGCTGTCCTGGTGCCTGGGATCATTCATCAAAGGTGCAGGACACTGCATTCACCCATGTTGTACTTCAGATGGTTTTCTCCAACCTGTTAGGGTCCTTCTGAAGGGCTGCACAGCACTCTGGGGTATTGGCCGCTCCACCCAGCTTTGTGTCATCAGTGAACTTGCTGAGGAAGCCTCTACCCCTTCGTCTAAGTAATTGATGAACAAGTTAAATATTGGATATCCAGTATTGATCCTTGAGGGACACTACCAGTAACAGGCCTCCAAGTAAACTCTCTGCCACTGACCAGTGTTATCAATCCGCTTCACTATCCATTCATCCAGTCTACACTGAGTTTGTCCATGAGGATGTTATAGGAGACAGCATCAGCTACCTTGCTGAAGTCAAGGTAGACCGCATCCGCTGCTCTTCCCTCAACTACCCGGACACTCATGCCATCAAACAAGGCAGTCAGATTGGTCAAGAATGATTTTCCTTTGGTGACTCCATGTTCACTACTCCTGATAACACTCTTTTTCTACATGTGCTTAGAGATTACATCGATGAAGAGCCATTCCTTCACTTTTCCAGGGACTGAAGTGAGGTTGACTGGCTTGTGGTTTTCTGGGTCCTCCTTCTTGCTTATTTTGAAGACTGGAATGACATTGATTTTCCTTGAGGCCTCAGGCACCTCTCCTGTTCTCCATGACCCTTCAAAAATGATGGAGCGGCTTAGCAATAACATCTACTGGCTCATTCAGCACTTTTGGGTGCTTCTCACTGGGGCCCATGGATTTGTGGGTGTCAAGTTTGCCTTCTTGATCTCTGGCCCAATTCTCCTTGACTAAGAGAAAATCTTCCTTTCTCCAGACTTTCTTTCTTGGCTTCAGGGTCTGGGATTCCTGAGGGCTGGCCTTAGCAGTAGAGACTGAATCAAAGAAGGCATTCAGTAACTCTACCTTCTCCATATTTTTTGTCACCAGGCCACCCACCTCATTCAGCAGTGGGCCCATATTTTCCAGTATTCCTTTTGCTACTGATATACTTGAAGAAGAAGCTCTTCTTGTTGTCCTTGATTCCAAATACACCTTAGCCTTTCTCATCCCTCCGTACTCTAGCAACATTTCCATATCCCTTCCAAGTGGCCTGTGCCTTTTTCCACATTCCATAATCTTTCTGTTTGAGTTTAGTCAGAAGTTCCTTACTCATCCATGCATTTCTCCTGCCCCCTTTGCTTGTTTTCTTACTCAAAGGGAGATTTCTTAATTTTGAGCTTGAAGGAAGTGATGCTTGAATATTAACCAGCTCTCTTGGACCTTCCTAAACTTCTAGTCCCCTTACCCATGGGATTCCTCCAAGTAGGTCCTTGAATAGGCCAAAGTTAACTCTCCTGAAGTCCAGGACTGTAACCCTACTTACAATTCTGCTTCTTTCACAGAGAATTCTGAACTCCACTGGTGTCTTGTGGTCACCACAACCAAGTCTGCCCCTAGTCTTCACATCCCCAACCAGTCTTTCTTTGTTAGTATGAAGTCCAACAGGACACCCGTCATGTTGGCCACCTATGCCAAAAAAATTACTATTGGTGCTCTGCAGGATCCCTCTGGGGTTGACTGTAATGATCCCTCCTGTGAAAAGATCATTCCCCTTATCACTCAGTTAAAGGTTGTATCTTAGTCAGCAAGGTTGTTTCCTCGTGTCTGGTAAGTAGGAAGAACACGATCATTTCAGAGGAGCTGTGAGGTGAATCCACAATATGGAATAGATGGTAACAACCATTCATTATTTAAGCATTAACGACCTGAATTAAGATTGAAATATTTTAAAGAAAATTAAGACAAATTGATATTTGTTCAGAATATGCATGGCCTATCAATATCAATAGATATTTTTTACTCAGTATTTTCAGTTGGAAAAATTGTAATAAACATAAAGAATTTGAAACGGTGTGCAGTTCATCATGGAAGAGCCAGTATTGGGTGGGATGCTGAGAACTGATTTAGGTAGCATATTAATTCTACTCTAAACAAAGTCTCATGGATTTTGTTCTACAAGCACAATCTCTTTGGCTCTCACAATGGTAGTAGCCAAACAGTAATGGTAGTCACTTCCCAGTAACTACTCCTCCCAAGATAATGCATCCTTTCAAGAGAAGTTTATTCCTATCTTCCAGATAGGGAATCTGAGGAAAAAAAGTGACTAGGGAATCAGCTGGTGTGTATGAAAGCCTTCCACAGGCGAGTTTCACTTTCTGATGCAACTCAGGCATCCCATTAAAACTATGAATGTTAAGAAAACAAAGAAGAGAGAATTTGTTTGCTGTGACCTGTTTCATGAACTGTGTCATGTTTTGTTTCTTGAAGACAGTTTGCTTGCAGAGCAAATAATTGGTGGAATGGTCTGGAGGAGATGGGGACTGCTGGGATGAAGGCAGTAGGAGCCTCTGAGAAGAGGTCTGAAGCACTTCAGCTGCATTCAGCCACCAGCAATACAGGGACCAGGTGCTGTGCACTTCCGTGAGTGACACTAGATGTGGTATTTGAGATACTCAATTTCCACGCAAGGATCAACTCTGGCCCCACAACACATGGACTTACTACTTCACAAGTTTGATACACCAGACATGCAGAGGAATAGAAGTTTTGTACCAACCCAGCCTGCCAGCCCAGCTCAGCAGCATTTCACAGGTAATCCTCCCCAGAAAAAGGGAAAGAGTTTATGTGCTACGGCCCAGAAGGGACTTGGCTTCTCTGGCAGGTCTGTGTGTACATACAGTGAACATGTGGGTGGAGGGTAAAGCAGGAGAGTGGGAACTAGAACGGAGACTTGTACATAAATTAAGTAACTAAGTGAATTTTATTTACCTGGAGCTGCCCCAGACTGATGGCAAAACTCTTTGGCTCACTACCACTGCCTGTGACAACATGGAAAGTCAACTAATATGGCAGATGTAAACCTAATGAGTCAATGGTACACAATACATTGTGAAGTCACTCCTGCCAAGATGTGGTTTTGTTTCTTTTATTTTTGCCAAAAACATAACTTGAGTTTGATAACTCCGATTGTTTTGTTTCCTGTTCGATTGCTCTGACAACATTGTCTACTCTGTAGAGCCAGATTTATCCCTTTATCCTCTTTATATCCATCTCCATCATGACAACACTTTTGCTGCTGTTTTCCTCCAGTTTTTCCCCTCATGGAATCTGAAGGGACTGTGTTTTGTGTACAGCCAAAATTTAAGAGAGAACCTCAGTTCTGGAAGTGCAGGTCTGTATAGAAACCAGCCTTAGCTGACAGTTTCAAGGAGATGTTAAAAATCTTGATTTTGAACTTCGAGATGTGGCTATCCCTTCCAGTCTTGAAAGGCTTTTGTGGATCCAGCCTTCAGCCTTAATCTTTGTACCACGTGTCACAGCCAACTGCAGAGCAGATACTACGTTGTGCCTTTGCAATACATCAGGTGTGACACAGGGACAACAGAAGCACACAGTAATAGCAGTTTTGGTGCCGAGGTGCTGTCAGACATTGTGCAATCCATACCTGAGGCTGTGAGATTCCCCCTGCCAAGGAAGGGCACTCCCAGTAGGTATGTGGGGTAGACAAATAGGAGTGTTAGCACAAGTATTAAGGGCAGCTGGCAAGGAAAGTAGGGCAGAACAAAAGAGTTCCTGATTCAAAACCTATATATATTTCTTTCTACTGCAGAGAAACACCTGTTTGTACCTTTGAAGCCTGGAACCATATTCAAGGAAAAAAGATAACAAATCTGAGTATCCTGCATCCAGCTAGGTTTCAAGCTTTTCACTTCACTGGGTGGTGAAAGCTTTCTTTTTTCTGAATTATGTACCTCTGCTTCTTCACATTATATTTGAATTTGCCTGACCACTCCCTCACTTAAGGCACTGCAAGGTTGCTGAATGTTGTTCAAAACATACTGAAACCACCCAAACATCTCTTCGTTTGTTATCTTAGTACTTCCACTCTGATATTCTTCTGAAACTTCAGAATCATGTTGTGAGACCCGATGTTTTCAAGTGAACTTTTTAGCTTCTTGTTGCATTGCACCTGCTGAAGTTTCACTGCTAGCATGTTTTCAGACAAGCTGTGCTCAGCTTTTTTCTCTTAAGGACAGCACATGAGAGTGTCAGCAGCATAGCACCTGCTACGGCTGGCTGGATTATCCTGTCAATTTATGCAACCAGCCCTACAACATGAATCATGTTGTTGACTGGACAACGCAAGTACAAGTGTAATCTCTTGACCAATCTGTGTTTTGACTCAAGCAGATGTTAAAAGACTGGAATTAAACTGACATGATATTTAGGAACTGATGCGTGATTTGTGTTTAACTTGTAAAGATACTTAGAGGATTATTTTCAGGTGATGTACCACTCCTAACCCTCCCTTCCCCCCCAACCATCCTTCCCCTAAATAAATCATCTTACAAGATTGAATGCTCACATTTTTAAGGGAAAATATCCTAACATCCTTTCACTCTGTACATTCTTTTTGGGAGCGAGGCAGCACTGCTGTACAGAGCATACCTGACTTCAGATGATATTAATGTCCACAGTGGAAATAACATATTTTGAGTTCAGGTAACAGGACATCATCATATTGTTTTCCAGTGTTGAAATTTTGCAGCTGGAGACCAAGAGCTGACACCATATACCTATCACAGCCCTGTTAGAAGTCTGCAGATGGGCTCATCCCTCCTACAATGGATTTTCTTGTTATTTACACAGACATTCATATTTTCACCATAGGATGCAAAACTTCCTTCTTTTTATTATCTATAGCTTTCCTGTATATCATTCAGATTTAAACAAAAAACTTTAGCAGCAGTATCTGACAGAATTTAACGTGTATTTAGATTTCAACAGTTTCATTTATCGCACTGCTCTCTTGTAAAGTTGCTATAAAGTCAATTTTCATATTTCATCAGTTTTACTGCTATTGAAGGATTAGAGCATCCAGGGCTCAATTTACCTGTGCACTGCAGTAGCACCTCTAACCTTCTGTAGGTAGTCTACTTACTTTTGCAATACTTGTCCAAATTAGAAAAAAGATGTGTTATTATTGATCCTTACAGTTATGTTTTTATTTTCCTTGTTCTTGGCACTTTCTTGAGTAAATGATTCCCAGTAAGCACCACAACGCAATTCAATTACTTTGTTCGTTCAGCTTCTAAAACAGGGACAGTCCCCATATCTTCTTACACTTAGAAAGTCCAGGATTTGCTATTACTTAGCAACTATTACAACAACCCCTTTTCTCCTTAGAGGAAGGGGAGATTTTTAAAAGAAAGGAAAAAAAAACCACAAAAAAACACCCCCCAAACCACAACAACGGAAATCCAACTAACAACAGCTTTGTCCTTCTTGCAAAGACATCTGAGTAAAATGCATTCAACACAAAGGTTACAGTACAGCAATACATAAACCACCTAAAATTACATAATATATTTCATAAACTGAAACTGCAGCACATAAATAACCTAGTCCTACTTGTGAGCATAACATGCTATGTCACTTGCTGATTCCTTCAACATAATAAATTTTCCAGGAAACTGTATTCTGAGAAGAATCAGAGAGAGAAGGAGAGTACAAGAAGCATATTCCCATTAAGCAATGCTGTTATACAGAATTACAGGGAACATACCTAATGACAAGGAAATATTTTTTAGCAGTTAATTAAGAATTTTACCAGGAAGGTTAATACTTTTTTGAAAGATGAAATGAATTACCTTCATCTGAGGTATTTGAGCAATTGTGAGGTTTTTTTTCCTTGGGAAGGCACTTGTCAGGCCCAGAGAGTACCAACAGCCTCTGCGGCCTCTACGTACAAGTAACTTTGTAAATTTCTTACGTTGGAAACTTTAGTGAATTTTGGAGGAAAACCCACAGATTCTCATACACATCCTGCAGTAACATAGGGCATCTAGAATATTTTCAAGTCAGGACAAAAGTCCAGGAGCTTATTGAGTGCTGCCCAAAATGGTTGGATGACTTCTCGCTCAGGTTATACTTGTTGCTGGAACACACCCATACGTGTATTCTTTTAAGCACATGTTTTTCATATGTGTTGAAACATAATCCCTTTGTCAGAAGCATCTCCCAGAGATCCCAACAACCAAATGAAAGAAAACTGACAATCCAGTCACAAAAAAGAGGATTGTCTATGGCCTTTTAGTGCTATCTTTATCAAACAAGTAGCATCAGTAGCACACAGATTTGAATTTTGTAATGAAATTGACTGCAATTTTGGTGCTGAAAGCTATCCTGCAAAGAGCGAGCAGAGACTCACTTTTTACCAGCCTCAAACAGAAAACATCTATTTTCAGATGTTTTACACAGCCCTAATCCTCAGAGATGGGTTCCTTTCCACCTTCTCTCATAAGATTGAAACTCAAATTGCCATCTTTCAACTTTCTGCCTGAAATCCTTTTGCTGAGTGAAGGTTGCAACGGGAAGGAGAATAAAGGGTATAACAAACATGATTCAGCTCTTGCAGTCTCCACTGAGAATCATAGAATCTACCTATGTTTTTAAATACCTCCAGGGTTGAGGTGACTCAACCACTTCCCTGGACATCATGTTCCAATGTTTTACAGCCCTTTCCATGAGGAAATTTTTTTTTATAATATCCAATCTAAATCTCCACTGGTGAAACTTGAGACCATTTCCTCTCATCCTATCGCTTATTACCTGGGAGGAGAGCCTGACCCCCACCTTGCTACAGCCTCCTTTCTGGTAGTTGTAGGAAGTGAGAAGGTTTCCTCTGAGCCTCCTTTTCTCTAGGCTAAATAACACCAGTACCCTCCTCCACTCATCATGGGACTTGTGTTTCAGATCCTTTACTGGCTCTGTTGCCCTTCTCTGCACACACTCCAGCATCTCAATGTCTTCCTTGTAGCAAGGGACCCAAACCTGAACATAGGACTCTTCTGGTAAGCATGGCTGCTAGGTATGGAAAAGGAAATAATCACAAAAACCTACCACTGTTTTTATAGTAGCTAAAAACCCCCAGTGCCCAAATAGTAAATATGATAATCAAGTTCTCCACTTATAATTCGCTAACTATCTTATCATGGATGAAGTTAGAAAAAAAGACAGCAAAAAACAGACTATAGTATCCATTTTTATCAAATGCAAACACTGAATATAACCATGGCAGCACTGTACAGTAGTTTTTGTTGCCACAGATGTTACATTTTGAGAATTCTGATTATCCACTGCTAAAATGAAGATATAGCTGAAGCTTCGGGAGACTTTGTAAGTAAAACATCTGCATTTAGCTATTAAAAAAGCTGTTTAAAAATAATATGCCACTTAATCAAAGGTTATATTTTGTTCCATATACTGATCAAGGCTTAATTTTCACTGCTTTCTTAGCTGTTAAAGTTTGCAGAGTGTCTAGTTATTTTTTTGACTGTGTATTTTTATAAATGAACAAGTTTTACAGAAATAGCTGTTATTAATCACAGACTTACAGAATCAACTGGCTTGGAAAAGACCTCTGAATTAATCAGACAGTAATAACAGGCCATCACAAAAAAGAGGGGTTCAGAATTCACAGCTTAGCTATTTCTTTCTTTGCTATTGACATGCTGACACTTCAGTGAATAAACTTTTCTGTATGTAAAAACATAACCTTTGTAGTTATCAATCAGATTTTCACAAGTAAAATTTTTACTTTTTCACTCTAAAAAGGCTATGTAATATGGTGATACCTTGCATTCAAAAATATCTAAGTCATCTTATAATGAGATTGTGGAATTAGCAAATGGTAACTCTTATGATCCCCCACACATGCTACATGAAAATCTTTTAAAAAGATTTCAAACTCTTCAACCTATGCACTATATATGCAGGAAATGTTTTCTATAATAGAAACAGTCCCTTCATAATCCAAAACAAAAGAGAGAGAAAAAAGGAAGAGTATTCAAGCATAATTAATTACTCTTTGTTTTGTTTGTTTGGAAACTGCCGTGGAACAGATGAGTCTGCAATGTAGTGCTTTCTTCCGTAAACAAGCAATTACATCTGGTCAAAGCAAAGCTGTTTAAAATATTCCTAGCTAGTTATAGGTAAAAGCTATAAAAAGCCTAAAATGGTAGGGCTTGTTACTATGAAAAGGCCTTATGACCCTTGATCATTTTAGTAATAGGCTGTAAAATCATCTTCCAGAGGAAAAAAAACAAAACAGCATCAGCGACTGAAATCACTTGAACTGAGGTGGCTGAGAAGTTTGTGTATCACAAGTTAATTCAGAACCCTCCAGAACTGCTGAAGCAGTTTTTAGTATCACAGGATCACAGAACATGCCAAGTTGAAAGACTCACAAGGATCATAAAGCCCAGTCTCTGGTCCTGCACAGGACCATCCCCAAGAGACACACTATGTGCCTGAGAGTATCATCCAAATGCTTCTTGAACTCTGTCAGGCTTGGGGCTGTGAGCACTTCCCTGGGGAGCCTCTTCCAGTACCCAACCACCCTCTGGGTGAAGAACCTTTTTGTGATATCCAACCTGAACATTCTCTGACAGAACTTCAGGCCATTCCCTTGAATTCTGGTCACCACAGAGATCAGTGCCTGTCCCTCCTCTTCCTCCTGTGAGAAAGTTGTAGACTGCAATGAGGTCTCCCCTCAGTCTCCTCTTCTCCAGGCTGAACAGACCAAGTGACCTCAGCCGCTCCTCTCACAGCTTCCCCGCAAGGCCCTTCACCATCTTCATTGCCCTCCTTTGGACACTCTCTAAGAGCTTAATATCCTTCTTATGTTGTGGTGCTCAAAACTGCCTCAATATTGAAGGTGAGGCTGTACCAGTGCAGAGCAGAGTAGGACAATCCCCTCCCTTGACCAGCTGGTGATGCTTTGCCTGATGCCCTCCAGGACACGGTTGGCCCTCCTGGCTGCTGGGGCACTGCTGACTTATATTCAACTTGCCATCAATCAGAAGCCCCAAGTCCCTTTCCATGGCACTGCTTTCCAGCATTTCTTTCCCTAGTCTATATATACATCCAGGGTTGCCCCACCCAGGTGCAGAATCCGGCACTTCCCCTTGTTGAACTTCATATGATTGGTGATTGCCTATTTTTTTGAGGCCTCTGTGTAGGGCTTTCCTGCCTTCAAGGGAGTCAACAGCTCCTCCTAGTTTTATGTCATCTGCAGACTTGCTTAGTATCCCTTCCTGTCCTGTGTCCAGGGCATTTATGAAGATGTTGAAGTGCACAGAGCCCTGTGGAACCTCACTAGTGACATGTCACCAGTCTGATGTGACTTCATTCACTATTACCCTCTCTGCTCGACCTGTGAGCCAACTGATCGCACATCAAACAATGTGTTTATCTAGCTGCATGCTGGACATTTTGTCTAGAAGGATCCTGTGAGAGACAGCATCAAAAACTTAACTGAAATCCAAGATTACATCAACTGTCTTCCCTTGATCACTCAGGTGGGTCACCTTATCATGAAAGGAAATGAGGTTTGATAAGCAGGACTTTCCCCCCATGAAGCGCTGCCGGCTGCAATTGATGACTGCATTGTCTCTCAGGTGTTTTTCAATACTTCCCAGAATAATCTTATCTATAACTTTACCAGGCATTGAAGTGAGAGTGACAGGCCTGTAGTTTCTGGAGTCCTCCTTCTTGCCCTTCTTGAAAAACTGGGACAACATTTGCCAGCTTCCGGTCAGCTGGTACCTGTACCTTTTTACAATCCTTTTAATTAATATTGATAAGAAGCAGTTTCTTTACCAAGTCCCTCTACTGCTGCAATAATACCTGTCTTTTGATTGCAGTAAAAAATCAGGTAGGTCTGAGCAGGAACAGTTTATCTTCACCCTCTCCATAACAAACAGAAATACCTGTTTCATTATGGGGCACGTATTGAATAGCTTTGTACTTTGTTATTTCCTTTCTGATAAAATCATGTTGCTTGTCTATTACCACCTCTCTGTTTATTACTTACTAGTATGTCCCAAAAATAAGTATCCACAGATACATTCAGCCTCATCAATTTTATTCTCTTTTTGACAATGTTTTTTTCAAACAGGAAGAGAAAACATGGTTAAAGAACAAAGTATCATCCTATTGCTTCCATATCCATTCATTTACAGTTCCTGGAGACAATGAGTAGTTCCTGCATCCTACTAAAATGTCTTCCTTTTCTTTCTAAGAAGGTTTCTCAGGCATAGTTGGTTTTGTTAATAGTCATACTGAACTTTTCTTTATGGTTCACTTGGTGACAGCTGACGCTGGGTATCTGCCTGGGATTTGAAATACTCCAGCCAGTAATCCTTGATGAGTTTCTCTGGAGCCCAACAAAACTTTCCAGAAACAAGTGTTAAATTGCACTCAGCTGAGACCACAGATTTTTTTAACAGAGAAAATGTTGACTATTACAGAAAAAAACACAGTATCTACAGAAAGCTTGTGCAGAGATGGATGCTGCCCCACCAAAGGTCCTCACTGACACTGCACCTTGTTGTATGGGGTCCTTAATGAGCAGGAAAACAGATCTCTGGTGCAAGATGCCCCTGTTAAGGATGGATTGAAATGAGATTTAGGACACCACTGTAGTACATATGCAGTGTTCAAAATATTGGTGGCTGGCTCACCTTAAACATGATGAGCTGAACCATTACATGAGAATGACAATCAGGATGATGATCTGTCTGGTGCTGACTACAATTTTTTTTCTGAGCATCAATCCTGCTGACACGTGCTATGAGCTGAACACAGAGAGTGTTCAGAGGCTTTGCAGGACTGGTGAGGAGAAAGACCACTGACCTAAATGGAGACTTTATCTAAAGGAAGCAATATGGAACTAACAGTATCTCAAGCAGTCAGCAACTGAAAATGAGCTGGCACAAAAGTCATGTGGAAAGGTTAGTCCAGATAGAAGGGACATACCTCATCTGACTTACGTTTTTCCTTCTCATGATCGAACATGTATTTTTCACTCCTGCTGTTATGCAATGCAGCTGTGAAGTATGAAACCATTGCCACATCCTCCTAACAGGTGCTGCCACATTTTGTATCAGGGTGAAGTTGGAATCATGTTAATTATTTTTAAAATTATTTAGGATAGAGAGGTGCCATTTAACTTTCATTGTAGTAACGTAGTAACTCTTTTTTTTTTTTTTTTTTTTTTTTTTACAGCCAGACATACTTTGTAATCAGGACAGACAGAAGGAATAGAGATGATAAAATACAGAGAATTTTTTATGTAGTGGTCCAGTTCTTCAGGCAGAGGTTCTCAAGAATCAAGATTGCAGTAAGGGAGAATCCAGGCCTGAGGCAAGGTCAGGAAGGTGGATGACCCCTCTTATAAAATAAAATTAAAAAAAATTAAAATTAAAAAATCATTCTGATGACAACTGTACATAAAAATTGCATACAATACATAGAAAAGGGATGGAACAATATAGTGCAGGTTTTGGGCAGGAATTTGTAAACTTCCACAGCAATATAACACATCCTGCCAGAAAAAGAGGGAGATCTATTCAAGTCTTAATTTATGTATAATGATATAAATTAGCTTAGTATAGAGACAAGTTGATATGTACTAGTCTTAATTGAAAGGAATGTAAATTAATTAAAATATACAAGAAAAATGGATTAAGAAGATGAGGTTGAAACAGGTGGAATTGAAATGTTTTCTATCAAATATTTACCTGACAAATAACTCCAAATTTACTGAAGCATATGTGGATTGCAATTTGATAAAAAGGGAAAGAAAAAGCAAAAATGAAAGACTTACGAGTTCCAGCAGGACTTCAGCTCAATAAACAGCTTTCACAACTAAAGAGGACAACAGAAGACACTGCAAATTTTTTCACATGCTTATTAATTTAAATTAACTCAGTTTGCAATACAGCCCCAGTCAGCTATCTGCAACCTGAGCAAGAACAAGAACAGCTACAAGAATTTGTAGCCATTCCCAGTGCATCATCAAATGGCTATATGAAGTTAGAACAGTTTAAAAATAACAAATCAAGACGCAAGAAATATCACGTATAAAACTGAACTGAGGAATTCTCATTTCTAAGAATTTCAACCCAAGGCCTTGTTTCTTTTGACAGGATCAGACAAAATCCAACTGTCATACTCCATGGACCAAATGATATATCTATCTCATAAAAGCTAAGAGGTATCACCCAAAACTGAGACAAAGTAAATTTCTCACTGCTACCTGTAAGGTGGAGGCAAAGAAACAAAACTCAACTTCTAGATCATTCATGCAAGACACCATTATTTCAAAAGAACATCCTAGGCATTTTTTAACTTACAAGCATTTCAAATTGCTTGAAACACTAGAAATATTAGCATATAATTGCCTGGAAACTGCTTTATTAGTGCGTGTGGCACAAGCTTCAGCTGTGACTAATGACAGGCTGAAATCTGGCTGCTGAACACAAGTCTTTTGTTAAGTACCAGCGTTCTGTCCCAAGCAAAGATCCAGTCAATGGCAACATCACTTTCTAAACTTATCATGTTAAAGACTGCATTCATCTGTTTTCTCAGAATGATGTTATAAAATACAAATGAAATGGAACAGGTTAATAGTAACTAACATTAGCTAAGACAGCAAATGATTTCAGGATTTCAGGTTTTGGTGTCAGCACTTAGACCTAAGAGAGATCGTTAGCTCCTATAGGTTCCACAGGTTACCTATACCTGAAATAAAGATGTAATTAAATAAAAAACATTGCCTTACTGTAAAGAATACCTCACAGAAGGCATCCAGACCTTTGGAATTCAGCACCGTTGACAGTTCTCAATGTTGTTTTTAATAGAGATCAAGAATCTGATTTGAATTTCTAATCTGAATTTGCCTTGCTTCAGTATCCAATCTGTTGTTTTCTCCAACCACACTAAAAAAGCCTTGCAGCATCTTCTAATCACTTTAGCAAGACAATACTCAAATTTTTGCTTGGTAAGCTGAAACACTACCCCCAGATCTTCTATCATATACTCCCTGAACTTGGATTTTTTTAAGTCTTGTATAAATTCTCCACTTCAACACTTTAAAACCTCAGCTTGTGTCCACCCAGTATCAGAGTGGTTTCACAGGTGCTGCAGGACAGAGGGTAAAACCACCACAATACATTCTGTTTACATCCACTTGCTGCATTACTTCTCTTTATCACAGCTACTACATTAGGAGCTTGTTTTGTTTGAAGCAGTTCAAGTCAAGAGAGATTTGTCTTTGCTTTTGTGCAATTTAAATTGGCATTTTTTTTTAAAGTTTGTTTCTGGAATAAAACATTGAGTAGTGCCACTATGACATCAATACGTTTGGAAAGTCTTGTAGAAAGCAAATCCATTTGATTTTCCATCACTGATCTCCAAAAGCATTTGCCAGGCTGCACTTGAGCATCGGGGCACACACTCCATTACAGTGGTCCTCACATCACACTGCTCCAGAGAGCTGACTGAAACTGAGGCCTTAAGAAAGGTTTGAATGAAATACAAGTGGAAATTATTCATGTGAAATTATGAGCAGCAGCACAATTTGAATGAACAGCATAAATTGATAACTGAGGACATGACTAACAGCAATTAAACTAGTAAACACTCAGGAATGTGCTGTTTACATCAAAAGCAGGAGGCCTGTGCTCTGATAAGACTATGACAGGATTACTTGTCAGCAGAAGACCAAAAGTCTGATAGGAGGATGGCAGTAGGGTTCAACCACAGTGTGTGCCAGTCTGCTGCTTATTACCCCAGCAGGAAAAAAAAAAAGCCATGAAGTTACTGAAATGAGGAAACACAAACAGATAGCAACCCTCCCTATGGTTTTATGGGCAGCAAGGTAAGCAAGGTTATGATGGAACATCACATTATGCTAGCTGAAGGTTATAAATACCTAGGTGGCTCTGTGGTTTAACCCCAGCTGGCACCTCAGCCCCACATAGACACATGTTCATCCCCTTTCCAATGGGATGAGAGAATTGGAAGAGTAAAAGTAACTTGTGGGTTGAGATTAACAAAAATTTTGTTTAACAAAAATAAAAAACCAAAACAAACCACTCACTGCCCTAAAAAAACAAAAGGCAAGCAAAAATAAAAAAAGCCCTAAATCAAGAAAAGTGCTGCCAAAAGCCTAATTGCTCATCAGTGACAGATGCCCAGGCAGCCCCCAAGCAACTGTTGCCCTGGCCAACCTCCCTCCCCCTGCATTTTTTTGGCTGAGCTCAGTGTCATATGGTATGGGATAACCCTGTGGTCAGTTGGGGTCAGCTGACCTGGCCGTGTCCTCTCCCAATTCCTTGCGCCCCCCAGCCTGCTCACTGGTGGGGTGGGGTGAGAAACAGAAAAGGCCTTGACTCTGTGCAAGTGCTGCTCAGCAATAATGAAAACATCCCTGAGTTATCAACACTTTCCAGCACAAATCAAGAACACAGCCCCAAACCAGCTACTGTGAAGAAAATTAACTCTAGCCCAGTCAAATTCAGCACAACAAAAAAGTTTTGCACTGCCAAGGAAGAACCCCAGAGACATGGCACTCACTCAAGAGTCACCATTCCTTGTCTCCCATGGGGATCTCCAGGCTGCCTGGCGTGGCTGCTTCGACATGGGCTTCTTGATGCTTGCGAGCATGTGGGTGTGAAACTATGACTAACTGAAATCTATGAGAGTCTGAGATTGGTTTTATTTAAAATAAATACTGGCTTCCCTTTCTTTCTGGTTTTCAGTTGAATTCTGTCACATTAATTTTGTACTGAATGCAATCAGTGAATTTTAGGAAAATCTCTAATTTTACAGTCTCTGCAAAGGAAGGGGATAGTTGTTTGACCAGACTTATTTTCTACATAAGCCTATTTTCATGATTATTTGACTCTCATACTAAATCTCCCAGTGTGGTGTTTCACAGCAGTACCATGGCAACAAGCATATCATTAACCCTCGCATGCGTTCTCTGATATCGGAATATGAACATTATTCTGAAATATCTGTGCTCAGAGATCTCTTCTGATGGACTGTCAGCAGGCCAGCACCTTCTGGTCAACACTCAACATGTCTCATTCCAGTTTTTAGACCTGTAGGTAGTGAACATGTGACTAAAACCAAACTTCCTGTTGGATTATAAGGGAGCTATGAAATATATAATTATCTTCATGCAAATATATGTCACTGTTTCTCATGACAGAACACAATCCCTTTGAACATGTCTTCACATTTCACAACTTGACCTTTGATCACCTGTCCAATAGTGGAGGGAGCAGCTAGCAACTATTTCATCAAAATACCTTAATATCTTCATGTGTAAAAGGTAGATTTTTCCAATCAACATGTGAAATTCCATAGCAATTTTTTGTATTTTAATTTCTATTTCCCCTTACTTGTATTAAAATATTTGATTTTTTTTTAAGTGTCAGTGTTTCATCACTATCCTCAGCTTGTCAATAAGGAAAAGCATTTCTTTTTTAGCCATCATAGCTTTGTATCCATCCACTTCTTTTAGTTTATTTAACAAGCTGATCAGATTTACTTATTTGTGGGGGGAATAAAATGTAAATTTTGCTTTAGGGTTATCTGTCAGTTGTATAGTCAAGTTTTGATCACTGGTTCCTGGACACACACCAAAGCCCAGTATAGTAATTATTTTGTTATAAAAATCTCTGATCCAAACCTGCCATGCATTGTTAGATACAATGGTTTTCTATAAGCATATTTTACTATTGTTTATGAGTCATTTTCCCCCACAGATGTGCACAGCAAGTAGAAGATCCATTTCTGAGGATACATTTTAACAACTCAGCTCTTCAGACTGCTGCCTCATGCTTTACCAGCCGCTGCATTCCTTCATTTCTACTTTGGTTCCTATGGTTCAGAGTTAACAGTATCTCCAAAGCAGGTAACAAAAAATTTTAGTGTAGAATATCACCTCCCCTATTTATCTTTCAAAGTAAGTAAATAAGGGGAAAAAAATAAAAATCACAGTCATATAATTTCTCTAGGCATATTTAAATAATTTTTTTCAAGGCTTTATTGTGTATTGTGTATGTTTTCTTTCCTGTCACAGGCCTTTTAAAAATCTAAATAGTTACACTGACAACTCTTTCATTTCATTAATCTAATAACAAAAGGCCTTAGTGCCTAATTATTGATTGCTATGGTTAACGTGGCTACAGATCTGGACTTGTCCCTCCCCAAGCAATGTTCACAGAGTTCATAAAGTTATGGAATGAACGGTGCATTGAACAGTTTTGCTTAACTAAAGTCCTTTTCTTACAGTTATCTGTATGACCTTGGGAACTTCTTATCTCCTTTATTTACAGTCCAAGCCACTGAAAAAACCCATCACGCTACTTACCAGCTCTATCAGAAGTTTCACTTGGTAGTTGTGCTGATAATGTTGACTAGAGCAAAACAATGCAGTCACTTTCTATTCTGATTTCTTCCAGGCTTCAGAATTTTTTTTTTTCAAATACTAAAAACCAACTCAGACTTACATTTTCTTGTATAGTCTGGTAACTCTTCTAGACTGGTAGACACCTGTTTTGTCTCATACGCTTGAAAAAAAATCTGATGTCTCACTTTCATTAATTTTTAAAATTAAGTTTATGTAAAGCTCTTTAAACCTTATACCAATTCTTAAAATATAAAATAGAAACTAAACTAATTTAAAAGAATATTTATTTTGGAAACATACTCTTGAAACACGCTGATAGGAATATTTTAGTTACCAAAGGATGTTCAAGATACTGTAGAGTTATTGTAAAAAAGAGAGAAAACATCTGCTTCACAGAAGGGAAAGGTGCCATTCTTTGTTTCATCCACCAGTTGGTTCTTGGAGGAGAAAAAGGGAAAACATGTAATTGTTCATTGTCTTCATGAGATGGTTCCCAAACTACAGGGAAGGCAACAATGCAAGGCCCAAATACCAGATTAGGCTCAAGGCCAATGATTTAACATAGTTCTCCCAGGCAAAACACAACCAAGCAATACACTGCACAGCAAATGGCAGAAGTTAAATTCAGCCTTTAACAAGCTCTCAAATTTGATGTACAGCAAAAAAATAGGAGGCATGGCAGTGATTAGATAAAACAATGCTGTGGACAAGTAAGTCAACACTGCAACCAGCAACTGTTAAACAGATAATCATTATCAGTCCCCTCTAACATACTGTGGTCAAATTTGTTATCTCAAACCCTTCGAGTTGACACTGTGTGCCAAAAAGGACTGATGTGGTTTAAGTTTACTCAGCTGCTCATTCAGTCCTCCTCAGTGGCACAGGAGACAGAATCAGAAGGGTAAAAAAGTGAGAAAATCTGTGGGATTAGAGAGTTGTCAAAACTCATGTCAAAAAACAAAATCAAAACCAAGAAAAAGAAATTATGCAAAACTCCTTCAACTGATCGTCATCAGCTGACTAATGCCCAACAAACTTTCTCTGCAGTTTTTATTGCTGAGCATGACATGTATGGGATATCCCTGTGATCAGCTGGCATCAGCAGTCCCAGCTGTGTCCCCTCCCAACTCCTTGTGCAGCCCCAGCTAGTTCACTGGTATGGCAGTGTGAAAAGCAGAAAAGGCTTTGACTCTGTGGAAGCACTGTTCAGCAATAGCTAAAACATCCCTGACACTGCAGCACAAATCCAAAACAAAGCTCCAAACCAGCTACTCTATTCCAAAACCAGCAGAGTGCCCAAGTCTTTATAAATAAATTAACTCATATTAGATACTTAATTATATTATAGAAGTAACAACAGAGAAGGGAAGCTGGTACAGAAGGAATTATTCAGGAGGTAAAACTCCACAATCATAATCTTAGTATATCTAAAACCAAAAACAGTAGGTGTGTTTCCTCATATAAATGCATCACATGACATTAAGTCTATAGACATTTTGTTTATAGAGTTGAATACAAGTTAAACATTAATACAACCCTATGTAAACCTACAGCAATATTTTGTCATCTACTGTTCACTGTTTTTCATAGACCAACTTTCAGCAAGTAAGCAAAACAGTTACATATATATTTAGACATTATATATATATATACACCTTGATATATATTCAATTCTGAATTATATATATATTATACATGCAACATATATTATATCTATAAAATTCTTCAGTCATAGGTTGATTAGCAGATATAACTCCATCGAATTGAGTTCTCAGTGCAAAAAGCATTGCACAAACATAGGATATAGCCAATTCTGTTCCCAGGGCAAAGTGGAAAAAGTTAGGGAAAAGGAGTTATTTGAAAGAAGCCATCATGATGGATAGATGGATAGATGGATACAGAAAGATTCCTGAATGGCAAAACAACTTTACAGGATATATTCTCCTAATAATGAAATACATTTTGAGGTAGATGTTCCTACACTCAGTTCAGCAAACAAACAGAAGTGTGAAGCATATAGGGCAGAGGAGAAGAAAGGGGTCTGCCTCTTCACACAGCATTATGGGCTCTGTCTACAAGTGTTTCTCTCTGATTTTTATCTTTTTAAGGAAAATAATTTTAAATAAACAGAAATTCTGTTTCAGAAACATAATTGGAAAAAGCAGAGTTTTCCAGCATTTCACTGCCAGGATGAGCTGTTTTGGAAAAACCTTTGATGAGCAATGGCAACGTGTGATTCAGGCTACACTACAGAATATGACTGGAATCTTATGTCATAAGGAAACAGTGATTTTACTGTCATGCAATGAAAAGTTTTGAAGATTTCCTAATGTTCTGAAGAGTAATAACCTGTAGTTAGAATAATATGCTACTTGTGTCAAACATGAAGGACTCAAAACTGCTGTCTCAACTAATAACCAAAATTCCCTTTATTGACGAGGAATATGAAATAAACACTAGAAGTGTCTGCATCTCATCTCATACTCAAGTTGCAAAAAGCCATTTTCTTTGATCAAGCTTTCATATCTCTCAAATGTCAGGGATAAAATAAAAAAAACAGAGCACAGAGTGAGAAAAGTAGCTATCTTTTCCTTTTAATATAGACATAGTACAGAATGTTTAATTACAGCAGGACAGTGCTTCCAGTTAAATAAAATTAAAAACCTTTATTTCCCAAAATATAAAATTACTAAATTAACGTCTTAAAAGAATAAGAAAAAGCTTTAAATTATACCACCATTTACCACAGTAACCATGATTACCAATTACATACTCCATTGCTTTGGCAAAAAAGTTTTTGTCTTTTAATAACTGCATATAAACCTAACATAGCAAAGACTGTATACATCTTTATATTGCACTTATTTATATACAGGAATAAATGAACTGTAAAGTCTGCATATACTTGGAATGAGCAGATTTTTAAAATAAACAATAAAACAGAATGGTAAGAGCTGGTATGAATATAAAAAAATGCTTAGAAATGTAATACATTTATGTACAGACTGTATGGACTGTATTAACAAACAATATGTACATAACAATTTACTGCTATTGATATTTTAGTATAACACAAGTGTTCATTAATACAGACCTTTGGTTGTATTTAATTGTTTAGTAAGATCTAAGCCTGCATACCTCCAGAATGCAACAAGGTATAAAATAAAGCACAACAATCTGCCAAATGGTACAAAAACTACTATTGTCAGTTCCATTAAACCCCCAAAACTAGTGTCTCTGTCTAGCCTCAAAATAGTTCTTATACTTGGAATCTCTATGTGCCATACACAAAAAGAACACCTGAATGTTACATATCTGCAAAATTACATCCCACAACACCTTTTTTGTAATGTGCAATTGATATAAATAATACTTTCTAATGAAAAACAGAAGCTAACTTCAACTTTATAATTTTCCAACACGCACTTCTGCAAATGACATTGTGGACAGTTCTAAATTTCACCAGCAAGATTAAAAAATATATGTGTGCCTCCCTTACTCTAAAAGACTTATTACCAGTAACTGCTATTTGCTAAGTGTGCTCAAACATTCGTATGAATTATGCAGCTTACACGTGCCCAACATTTAGCTTCAAGATCATCCTGAGTTTGCACACAATGAAGCAAATCCACAAACTTTAAAAGAAACAAACATACTTTCCTTTACAAAACAATCATGCAACTGAAGAAGAGCTGGGCATCCCATGAACAGTTGTGCTTGTTGGAGTTCCACTTATGGCGTTGAAAATGTGTAGTGAGTTAGGCATGACACTGGCCTTCTCTTCAACCGGAGTAATCTTAAAACGAAAAACACGTGTTTAACAAAATGTTAAAGAATAACACAAGCATTTATAAAACAGCTATCCAATTTCATGATGTGCTGCTTACTGACTCGACCTTCCAGTACTTCCTCAATTGCACAGAACTTTGTAGGGATGGTTATTCTTTTCAGACATCCTCTACTAGACTTAGGGCAGTAGTTGTTTCTCCAATAAGAGTTCTCCTAATTTAGACATTACACTGTCCTCTCTAGAGGATGCTTAGATAGCTTCCCTCATTCCTCCTGTTAACTTTCAAAAGGAGCTTCACTGTGGCAACAAGCTCACTTCTTGCCCTTTTTTGGTTTTCCTTTTTTGATCTTAGAGGTATGATTTGAGCATTTCTTTCTTATGAAAAGATATCAATGCACCAAAAAGACTTAATGCTTAACAGCTATAAACATACTGATGATAAGACTGGAAATACTGTAAAAAAGGGATTATAAAATATTAGACAAACTAAGAGAACAGAAGTAGAGAAAACTAATTACCATCCCATCTGATCATATTGGCAAGCAGCAGAGGAGAAAACAAAAGGAAAAATACGTTAAAATTCTTTTATATATATTTTTAACAAAACCTTTGCAGTTCTTAAAACCCAGAGCTGCAATACACCTAAGTGTTTATTCAGTGACATTAGAACAAACACTATGCAAAGCAATAAGCAGGCATAGAAAGGTGAAGATTTCAGTGAAAGAGCCTCATGTTTCTAAGCCTTCAGGGGAGTTATGAGTCTCATTTAAAAAAACGCCCAAAACCTCAACAAAACAAAATCAGGAACAACACTGCAAATTTAATTATTTACAACTAATTACATTTTTATATAAAGAACACAGTGGTAGGCTAATACTACACATTACTCCTGTCAGTGATGTACTTTCGTATTCTGCTCACACTAAAAGTAAGCAAAGAGAAAAAGGGGCAATGCAATTTACTCTTGAAGTTTCAGGCATTACACGCCTTTTCTTACAGTCAGTTTTTGGGAACTTACAAACTTTAGCCTTTCTTTAAACATCTAAACCTTGCACTGAGTTCAAAGTATTTTTTCTTGTGTACAAATTGTCATTACATTTTTTTTATTTTTCCTATTCCAAGGAAACGCTCATCTTGCATTTATCATCAAATTACTTGGTCAAAGCACTTGCCTCTCTCTTCCAAAGGGCTATTCTGTACAGTTGTCTCATTCTCTCATGTATCTTGTTCATCTTAATCAGCTTTCCGAACAGTTATCCTTCTTTCTAAACCCCTCATCTGCTTTTCAATACATTACATCGAAATATAGTCAAACTGTCCCTTTGTTGTCAGCTGAGCAATCCCTTTTTCTGTTGCACTGACCTTTCAAAACTGTTTTCTTCTACACACATATATGAAACACACTGTTCTTTATTAAAAAAAATCCCAAACCACATGGCTTCTGAAAAATGGCATCACTTCCTGTAAACTTTGTTTCACAATATTTTCTATCATTGGTGGTTAAAAAGAGTTACTTTCTGTTATAAGCTCTTCTCTGTGATAGGATATCAAGGTAAGAGAATGAAAAAAAAAGTCTTAAGTGTTTGTGGTATTCATATGCTTGACCATAATTATGTCATCTCACAGAGCTACTCATAGCACAGGACCTGAGAAAACCACAACAGGAAATAAGGAACAGCAAGAAAGCATGTGAAGTGAACTTCAGACAGGTGATACATTTCTGAACAGAAAAAGTGTTGCCCTGGAAGTCTTGGACAGCATCTAAGCAAGTGCAGAATAAAGGCAAATCTCTCCTAGAAAAGCCTACAGATAAGCTATTACACTTCCAAGATGATTAGACTTTTGAGCAAATATTTTTTGGATAGTAAGAGTAATTTAGAGATGTCAAAAAAATAGTAACTGGACAAAGTCATTGTACATCTAAAAAAAAAGCTGGAATATTACCAGAGTGTTTAAATGTCAGATAGGCTGAATGAAGTTATTTCTTATGGGCCAGAAATGCAGGTCTTGAGGGTAAAGAACTCTGAAAAGGTTTATATGAGTTACAGTGGATGAAAAAAGAGGAATCTGAAGTGATCAATACTATGAATAAATATGTCAAGTAGGCAGGGATCAAGCATGAAACTTCAGCCCTTCCTGTCCTCCTAGAAATAGTATCTTTGCCTTTGATGTCAGGAGACATTGCTCCTGTGGAACTCAGATGCAAGATCCTACATCTCATTCCACAAGAATTTTGGTTTCTCCTTCTCCCGTAGATCAAGCTTGTCTATTGAAGACTTCCCTCAGGAAAATGTATTGGAATACCTCTTGAAAGATGTTTAACTCTGTTGCAAAAGTGATTGTTTATACCTCCAAAATCCAATGAAAAAAGGCTAAGCTTGAAGACCAAATCCCCCTACACTTACCAGGAAGTATACACTAAAATGACCTTTTCAGGTCACTGAATAGAGACATCTGTAACCACATATATGAAGTATAAATTATATATATATTAATTTACTCAATTTTATCATTCCTGTTGCCTTCCTTGCCTACAAAAAAACCAGCTTGTGCCCAGAAAATTCACAAACAAAAAAAACACCGAAGGTCCACAATGTCATGACATGCTTATACTCCAATAAAAAGGAAAAAAAAATAGTCCTTTTGTGTAGAGCACTACATACATTTTCCCTATTGTTTTCACATTACAGTTACATTTTGAGTGATGTATAACCTAATTTCAGCACATACTTGTTCATGCATTATTTCAGAAAGCTCTTTTGCCATTTCTCGGTAGTTTGCCTTCATTTCTTCTTGATATTCCAACTGATCTTCCTTTATGAGTCTTTCATTTACACCCAGAGCATGGCCACAGGCTTCAACAAATTGCCTGATTTAGAGAAAATAAAGGAATTCTCAATCAGAAATCCAAAATGTCAGCTTAAAGCATGTTTTTAATGCAATCACAACACTATAAAAGTTCAAAGTTTTTAAATATTCTTATGATGAGTCTAGAAAAAAAAGTAAATTTTTTCTTCCCTCTCCCCCACCCCCCCAAAACCGCAAACCCACCACACCATACCTAAAAACTTCCTTTAGTAGCTTTACTTTATTGTCTGGATATCTTTTGGTGTTTGTGTCATCTAAGAAAGCTCTTGCATATGCTAATGGACCAGCATTAACCTAAAAAAGAAAAAGAATTAAAAAATAGTTATCTGGCATATTCTCTTAGCAGTAAGAGGTACTGCAGGAGTCTATGGGATTTGATTTTCTTACAAGAACACATCAATTTCAAAAAAGCTGGACTTACAAAACAAGAAAACTGCTAGATCTGGAACATAAGAACAGGAGTGGTCTCTCCAGTAATCTGTATGAGCCTGTCCTGGCACAATGAAACCACTGATGATGTCGTGAAGTAACTGCAGACATTACTAATCTGTCACCTTTGCTTATGAAATGAGGGTGGGAAAATGGGCTAAATCTACCACTGTTCAGTCTGCTTATCTATTGAAAACAGTTTTCCAAGCTGAAAATTCTGTAATGATTTGCTGAAATTTAATTGTGCTCTTACAACAACAGCCACCTGAAAAGTGGATTCAGTGACTTCTGACTCATCCCTACTATTCCTTTATATTAACAGTAAGAGCCTCTCCCTTCTCTTATCAACTTGCTGATTTTGGAACCTTGGTTTGTTTTTTTTTCTCTTCTCTGTTCAACATGAAAACTGTTCATTTCAGATGACTGTGTTCACAGTTCTTTTGTTTTGAATCGGTTAAATAACAGAGTGGCACTTTTGTCATTGCATTCTGAAGATCTTTAACGTATAGATCTGTCTATGCTACAACTGTTTTATGTACCCTATCTTGGTGAATCCAATAGGTTCTTTATACATTCAGTTCTTGCTTGCCTCAAGCATAAAGAAATGTTGTACTGTGAGATTTTCTACTTCTACTACTACCTTCCTCCTAAAGTTTGTTGCTCTATCTCCATAGGGATCTTAACAAAATATGTTGGACCTACTGTGGGCAGAACTATAACTAAACAAAATATGCTTATTCATCCTCCTGTTCATCCATTATTTTGTTGTAGTTTCAGCTTTACACCAAAACGTGGTGGGGCTTAGACCACAATAGAGTCCAGAGAGGAATCTTAATGCTTTCCTGCAACTGTCCATGATCAGTGTTAATATGAAATACTTTTTATGCTTCTCCTACTCAAGAAATAACTGCAAACAATGAGCATATTTCTAATTTAGGACATACTTGAACACACAAAATTGAAACTAATTATAAAATGCTACTGATAAAATTTTTCATGGACAGAAGCCAATGAAATAGCTGCATGATGAAGGTCTTACCTGAACACTGACACTTCCCTGTAGCTTCAGCTGCAATTTGATCATATCCACTTCAGCTGAAGAGCAAAGCTGCCTGAGTTCTGCAACTTTTTTACTCATTTCATCAATGGCTACTTCAATTGGGTTTAAATCAGTGTGGTGCTGGTACATCACTGGAATGCGCTTTTTCACGTACGGGAAACAGTGTATAGCTATGGATGGAAACAAATTTACTATAGTTAGGAAAAAGTTTTTGGCCAAGGTGTGTTTTGATATAATTAGTTGCTCAGTTTAATAACTTATATAATTAGAAATACTACCAACTGTATAGGGAAACTAAACAATGAAAACCTAAATATGCACAGCTCTACAGGCACTAAAGCAAAGAAAGATTATTGTCCTGACTGCTACTTATAATGACCAAGAAATTAACCACTGGAACTTAATTTATATGAGAACTGTAAAAAAAAAATCATTTATCATTCACATATCTCCAAGAAAAGACTCAGAAATGGCAAAGCTCTATTTTCTATTTCCTTACAATTATTGGCTATGAACAGCTAATATTCTAAGGTCACTTATTTATTTTTACAATTGTATAAATACAGAAATTCACACTTTAAAGAAACAAACCATAAAACAGTCTTTTTCTAAGAACAAGGAGAGCCAGATTCTAGATTCACAATTCTTGAAGCTTAAGGAAAAAAGATAATAATTTTGAGGATTTTCCACTGAAGAAACCAGTCCGATAAACCTAGTTACGCCTAAAAATATGAAAAGGATTTTAGGTCTTAATTAAGTGAAATGGAAGAATGCATACAGAACAGAATTAGACCATTTGACCTAGTGCTTCCATCAAAGCATTCCATTCAGTCGGTACCTGTTAAAATAGTCCGTCGCTTACACTGCTCTTCTACTCCTCCCTGTCTTTTACCAGCTTGAGTAAAAGGCATCTCAAACATAAAGCGACGAATGTTATGAGTCCTTTCAAAATCTGTTTTTCTTTCTTGCAGCTCTTTTTCTTCAAAGTATGGAATTACATGTGTAACTTGAATATATGCATATTTTGAATCTAAATCCTTAGGATTTACCTTAAAAACAGGGAAAAAACCATCAAATAGCTACATTGTGAATAAAGTTGATTTAATAGTAGTCACACAACTTTAAGAAATTAAATTTGGTTTCTTAACCTTTAAATTATTGAAAACACAGGAAATGTGCATGCTTTCACAGGGGTTTCCTGCATTCAGTTTTTATCTATTAGGAAGACAAGAACAACTAGATGCATCACAACATGATGTGGATTTTTTTTGGTTGGTTTTGGTTTGTTGTTGTCTTTTTAATCACAAAACCTAGCTCTTGCATTAAGTCCTCCTCTCCTTTTAAGGTTCCAGTATTGAAACACTCACCACTGCTGCACTTCCAGGCCAGAAACAACAGAAATTTTTGTTCTTAGGTAGAATAAAGGAACAAATGAGCCAGGAAATTATAATAAGAGAAAATAAAGTCTGAGGATGAGCTGTAGAAAAGGGAAAAATTTCCAAAGAATGACTATGCCTGAGTGGGCAAGACATATAGCTACAGTTAAGAAAATACAATCATAATACAAATAAGTTCTAATACAATTATTGTTTTGAGAAGCATCACTACAGAAATTTAGCTTTTTTGTTGTTCTAAAAGGCAAACTCAGGAGGAGATAATACTTTTCTCACACCTTTCTCTCATGCCTTTCTTTTAGATGCATATGCTTGTGCATCAAATAAGCAACAGACAGTGATTCCACAGTATTTTGAGTGAATTAGTGAAAGCGCCGTATCAGAATTTTTAAGAGAACTAAAGATCATACTTTGCCAGAATCCTGAATCATTTTGACATTTTCGGACCCAAATTTGTCGGAGTAGAGTTTTTGGAGTCTTTGGGAAATTTCTGAAAGAGGCGTGAGTTTAGGCTCTTTATAGATATATTCCTTTCCATCTTCATCCTCAAAGAAACCCTGTAAAAAATGAAGTAATCAAAATCTTGGGGGAAAAACATATAGAAAAATGATTAAGACGGACATAATAGGTGTGGTTCAAAGGAAACAGAAACATTTAACATCAGTATTCAAGCAAATGTAAATAAAGAGAAATGAAAGTCTAAGTAAAAAGGTTTCCTAAGAGAATAAAAAACAATAGGAAAATGTAATTCTTTACTACAACGTGAGTGAAAGATAATGGAAACATAGAGATCAAATTTTAAAAGTTTGTTGCAATCTTATGGTGCGCCAAGCCTTTGAGATAAGTTTTCTTCACTTTTATTTAAAAGTGAACTTGCAGCACTGTTTCACTCACCAAAATAGAGATCTTGTCCAACAGGACTATCTGATTCGCAAGTGAGCATTTTGGCAATACATAAAAAAATACTTTCATAAAAAAATTCCTTATGTAGTAATAAAAAATTAATTTCAGGAAATGAAATTTAATTATGCAAGGATCTTAATTTTATGTTGCATTATATTGGTATATACTTCTTTATTTTATTACATAGGGTTTAAAATGCACAACAGAGTATATGGAAAGTGAAACAGGTCATTGGTTTAAAACAACAAGCCATGTCTGAGTTCATGTTTGAAACCAGAAAATAAATATTTTTGTCATAAACGAAACAGACAAAATAGAAAAGCACAACATATCATGTATAAACACAGGCTACATTGACAAAAATACCCACACCAAACTAAGGTGAAATGCAGTAGTTTTTACTGCATTGCTTGCTTTGTAAGCGGTTACTGTAATTACCTCAACATCTGTTTCACTGTCTGTAAACTGGTATTGCTATAAAGTTATAAAAGACAACAGAATACATGTGAAGTTATACTGCTCAGATATCTATTTTACAATTCTCCATGCTCAGCTGAACAATTAAGCACCTGGGCTATGCATGTAGAAAGTGTATTATTTGATACTGCGTGATACCATACGGACACAGAGGCATTCTAGGCACATATTAAGAGGACGTGAAGCTGTCCAATACACAGCCAGGACTTGGGTTTGAAGCATGCAATACTGATGCATAGAAAAGAGTGATCCACCCTCTAAATGGAACTTAATGTTATTTTTCAAATTGCAATGGCTATTAATGCATACCAATCTAAGAAGCAGTCTTGCAAACCACACTGTAGCACTACAGACATTAAGTCAATACATTGCTAAGAACTGACATCATAGAAAACTTACCGCTGCCTTAAGGTAGTAAATAAAAGAAGAGAAAGGAAAAAAGGCAAAAAAATTTACTGAGGAAAATAATAAGAATTTTATTGGAATTGATAAACGTGTTAAAATAAATTATTGATGTTGTTTAATTATTTCCTACAGAACACAGTTCTCGTGCTTTTTATGTCATGGTATAAATACAGGTGATGAAATAGTATACCTTGTAAAATAAATTCAGGTTTTTCTTACTGTATAGAGCAGACAAATGAAAGTAAGTTATACTCACTTGTCCAAAGAATGCTACCCTGAAATAAGTTCCAAGCAGTCTCTTGCCTGTATGCATAACTTCTGTAACTTTACTGTATGCTCGATGAAGAGTGTCATATAAATGAGCAAGCCTCTAAAAATAAAACAACGAGGTAGAAGAATAAATGACAACAATAAGAGGATGTCCCTGTAGTTAGTAACAACTGAAAACAGTTTTATTTAATGGCAGTAAGAGGTACAGCACCCGGATCAGAATAACAATATGCAAGATTAATTTTTAATTATTTATATTGAAAGAAACCAATTTTTAATTATTAAAATTTAAAACAAAAATTTCAACTCATTCAAATTTCAGTTACAATTTTAATACTCTCATGCTGCAATGCCCAATGTGTCATGCAATTAGACTAGGAAATTCAGGAGTTTTTCCTTGCTCAAATTTACTTATGATGAATTTAGTACCTCAAAATCTCTCCGTTTTTCATAAATGGGAATTATAAGTTTATATATGTCAGCAATGAGTTCATAGCGTTCTGCTTTCCAGAGTCCATCAGCACACTGCTCCAACAATTCCATCAGCACGTCCTATATTTGGATACACATTTGAAAAACATAAAACAATTCAGTACTCATGGAAAGCACAGCAAATACTTAAAGTTCTTCCCAGTGAAAAGGAAGATATTGCATCTCAATAAAATTATCTACACATAGTGAATGAAATTATTGTGGCAAGCAAAAATTGCAAAGGAAACAAAACAAGACAATGGTCTGAGCGTATATATGTACTCTCTATACGTACCACAAACAGCATTTCTCTTTTAGATACATACGCTAGAGATCTCCTTGTACCAGTCTTACATCGCAGTAGTGAAGCCAGAAGCTGGAAGTAATTCCTTTTATCCTTAGAAAGGCTCTAATGCTACTCTATTCCACCTCCTCACTTTCATGGAGGACTAAGCATAAAAACATCACTAGGAAAAGTCAACTTCAATAGAGTAAAAAGAATCTGAAAAAATGCTACCCTTATCCATGTACTGCAACAGAGCTTAAAACTCTCCTCCTCCTTTCCCTGTCATGAATCCCCAGTATCTCCATCCTCAGCAACCAAGAGGTGAGAACTGAAAGACCAGTGTCACTGGTGGACCACAAGGGATGTCCACAAACATCGTTCTATGACGTGGGTCTTAATTCAGACGCCAGAGGGCACTCAAATGTAGCAAAGGAGTGAAATTTGGTTTGCGTAAGGAAAGGAACTTAAAGAGCAAAAGCTTCAAGTGGGAGAGATGATAGGAGGGGGAAAAAGATTTCTGAGTCACCTCCAAATGCTTTTCATGCTTCATGTTTCAATGTTTATCCGTTCTCATGGGAAGAGCTGATTTTCATATATCCAATCTGTTTCCCTTGTAACTTCTGAGAACGGCCTCTTGCTCTTTAATAGTACACTTCTTGGAAATGTCTGATTCTCCTACTAACCACCTTAGGAACTGGACTTTTTACAGTTTGTTGATAGTTTGTTGTTCCAGTTTTTGGGGGTCAGTGCTAGACACAGGATTAGAGATGGGGTCCCAAAAATGCCAAGTAAAAGGGAAAACCCCTACTTCCCTCTGTTCCTGGACGCAATCCTCTAATACAATTCAGCATGCAGATGGCCTTTGCTTCTACAAAGCCACATCAATGAGTCCCATTCAACCTACTGCTCACTAGAACTTCCAGGTCTTTCTGCAGAGCTGTTGCTCAGCCCATTTTGAAATTTTTTTGTGATTTCCCCCTTCCCACCCCTCCCTGCAGGTGCGAGGTTTTGCACTTGTCTTTGCACAACTTTGAGAGGATACTGCATTCCTGTGAGGCTCTTTCATTTACCCATCTGCAAGTTAGAATAGTGTCTCTCATGGAATGTCTCAGGTAAACAACTGCTTTAATGAAGCGAATACAGTAGCTTTGTTAAAAAAACAAAACAATTTTATTTTTCAACTGGATAGCTTAGGAAATGAGTCAGGGTAGCCCTGGATTGAGAGAAAATTATTCGAAAAGCAGAAAAAAATTGAGAATTCCAAAATTTTAATTTTTTTTAAAAATGAGAAACTACTTAAAGCATTAAGACAAATTTCACTTAATTAGGAAGATTTTATATAAACTGGAGAGCATAAAAGATGTTTTGTTCTTTTTAGAAACAAGAAGGGATTCCCCTGATTCCTCAATACTAGCAATTATTCTTTTGGAGAGTTAACTCTAAAGTAACTAGCAAACAGGGAAATCTCAAGTTTTAAGAAAGAAATTTCATATGCCTTGTTACCATGTATAGAAAGAATTCCCATCAGAGCATTATTTTGGTCAATAGTAGTAAAATACAGCTTGAAAGATACATTTCTGCTTTCTGACTTCTGTATCCAACTGTCATATTTTTTTTCTTAGACAAATACAGTTCTGCTTACATATGAACATACTAAGGAAACACCCCATAAATGAATATGTTCCTATTCCTTAAGTAACTACACTACCTGTATTGAAGTACTGCTGTAAAATACTAATAATTATAATTTATCCATGATTTTTAGTCTATTAAACCCAAACAGTTCTTCCCTATTATTACTTTTTATTACTATTATTACTTTTCCCCTATTTTTAGTCTTCCCATGTTTCAGATATTTTTCAGAAGTTCTCTGAAAAATAGTTTTTAAAATATTTAATAGTTAGAGTACTACATGGTTAAGTTTAAAAAGGTTTGTCTGCAGGGAAATACAAAATTTGGCTTGGTTTGATCCTTCTGCAAGCTCAACAGGCTTATAATTTCATTCTTGGCTTACTTCTGTTCCAAGGAAACACTGAGAAATGGAAATAAATTTGCATAGGGTTCAATGACCCAGAAAAAGCAGTATTCTTTTTGCAGGGACTAACTAATGAGAAAAAGAATAAAGACATTCCAATTTAAAAAAAAAATACAAAAGAATTTAGCTCTGACAAATGGTTTGGCAGAGAAACACCAACAAGAATTTCAAACAAAACTTTCCATCAGCAGTAGTCACTAGAATTCCTACTTTTTGCTAACTTATAGCAGCTTTCATTTTGCTTTGACAAACATACTCAATTCCAGGCTGGATCAGGAGAATCAGTGATTTGGAAAACATAGTACGTAAGTTAAAAAAACCCAAACAAAACAACAAAAAACAAACCACAAAAGTATCTGCTGTTGGGTGTAGTTGGAAAGGCAATAGCACTATATTTCTCATTTCAAGTAATTCAAAGTCCTGCCTTCCCAGAAAAAGGCAAGTGAACAATTTCTGTTTGCATAGAGCAACAGTTCCAGAACTTAGGGCTAAAACACAGGTACTGTAGCCTTAAACCCAGGCTTAAATCACTAAGTCTTTGATCTGTTCCTCCTAAATCTGTTAGTACAGCCACAATTTGCACAGTCAAATAATTTTGTCACAGAGTCTCACCACACACTAAATAAAACACAAAAGGAAAACATTTTTATTGTATAATTATGCTTATACGCCAGGGTTACTGCAAGTAGTAGTCCATTCCTCTCTTCCTCAACTATACCAGCAAATACATAGTGTAGACATAGCTCTTCAAGAGCAATATTACTCATATTTTTCATATTTTCACATAGGCCTCTTACTAGTAAAATTTACTGTAGAGTCAGCACAGATGGATCAGCAAAGACAAGAGTGAAACGTAAGCCAGAAAAAACACATGGACATGAGTCTGGTGTCAGTAAAACTACTTTCATTGTTATGGCATATTTGCTTAGGGAAACCGTAAACAGTCAAAACCAGTAAATACATTTTCATGATTGCTGGTATACCAACACTCTAAATCAAAGTCAGTTTCATAAAAACAACAGAACTTGCTAACTCTAATAAAGAATCTATACTAGTGTTCATTCAGTCAAACAGCATAAAACCCCATTTTGCTTATTTTGATTCCCAAACTTGAGTTGATGTACTAGCACTTCATTTAATAATATATGTGTATAGTAAATTCTCTAAAGCTGGCATACTTCACAGAAACTTTCTATTTTGGTTTTAGGATAAGTATAGTGGCTAAGAAAAGAATCTTTATATCCCTCACATTAGTCAGTCTCCAGATTGAAACATAAAACTCGCAAAAAATCCCAGCACTTCCATGTGCATTAATTAAACACTTTTATGTTTACTTACTTCATTGAAGTGAACATCTTGCATTCCAACATCCTCCATCATAGAAGCCTCTTCATCTATATTTGGTGTGATTACTCTGAAAGCAGTACAACCTTGCCTAAACATCCCTGTCATTGAAAAAGAAATACAGGCAAATTTACTTTTCTCTAGCATGATAACATTGGGCCATTTTGTAGTTCTGGATAAGGTAGAAGTCATGTTTAAATATATCTACCACCAAATCATGATTAAAATACAAGACCTCACATTACTGCCTATGCATAAATAGATTTTGAAGAAGCACAAATGTTAGTATGTGGACTTGTATCTACCAAAATAAGGAGTGTTTGAATCTTCCTACTTAAACTTGTGTATAATCTACTCCACTCTAAAGTACTCAAGGTAACTTTTAGAGTATTTAACTAAACTGGTGGGATGTCATGAGAGAACTGTGTATAGGAACAGGCCCTGGCATAACACTTTTTCCAGTCTGAACTCTTATGAATGGACTGACATTAACCATACAAAACAACCAAAGAATGGCAAACGAGATTATCCAGATACAGACACAGGAAAAAAACCTAACAAAATAGCAATCTAACTTCCTCTACTGAAAAAAAAATTAGCAAAAATTGAGTACAGAATGTTCCAATATGAAACCTACCTCTTTTACCCATGCTACTTAGCACTTTTTTCATTACATCAGATTGTTAAGAAACCAGGATTTTTGGCCTGTAAAAATTGTATTAAATAAAGCCTTAAGAGCAATCAGTAAACTACAGAAGCACAAGGACTTGAACATACTTATTTCACAGCTCCTTCCTACAAAGATTCTCTCTGCTTAGGTAGGAGTCTGACCACCAGAAGTTTTATTGAATGATTGCCTCAAATGCATGGCTTTTTTGGCTCCTGGAAGTTTGACCCTTTATATTACTGAGAGGAAATAAGTTTTGTATGACAGCATGCAAAAATAGAAGATCACCCACAGGACTCACAAATTAATACAGATTATCACTAATTATCAGTTATTGTCAGGCTTCCAATAGGACATAGTTACTTTGACAAGCAACTTAATTTCAGATGTGGTCTCAGAAGCCTCTAAAAAACATTGGGGCAGAGGAGATAGCCTATAAGCTACACAAGTGTTTGGCAAGAAGCACAAAAGGAACATAGAAAAGGTATCATTTAGTCTCATGACTTTGCTTCACTTTGAAATGCCATGCAAAGGCAGAGATATTTGCCTACAATACCAAGGCATATCGCAGTCAGTCTTAAGAAATTTTGTTCTAAAGATCTGTTTTTCTGAATAAAATCTATATAATCTTTTATTTTCTCAATTCCCTGACTGAGAACCCTTCTGATCCCATAAATGAAAGATAGTTTTCTGCCCTATCTCAGGGGTCATCAGAACCTGCATTTACAGACAGAATACCAAGACAGGTGAAGCATTCTGAGCCAAATTATCACTGATTGAGCATCTGAAAATTTGCACAAATTTATTTTGACTTCTCTGGCAATGTCAGGTTTCCCTATAGGCAGTGAGAGACTGCTTGTTGAATAAGAATATTCACTGCCAAGTTTGTTTTAGAAAAGATCTGAATTCAGCTATTAGCAGCTCTGGTGTATAATTAAAATATTTACTTTCCTAAAAATTTGACTTTGCCTTCATCTGAAATGCTGCCCCTTAGATATACAAGTATACTCTTAATCACATAGTTAAGCTACCTGGTTAGGTCAGAATTTTTATTTCGTGAACACTGCAATACCTACAACTTTCTCAGATAAAACTATTGACTTTCCTAAACTATAATGAGAAAACATACATATTGAAGTAAGGTTTCAAAATCCTACCTTTTCGTGTGAGATATTCGGCAACCAGTGCTGCTACATGGACATAGCACATTGCAGCCTAAAATAGAAATAATACTCTTATAAAATACCATTAAAACAGAACTACTAAAAACAAGATATATAAGAAGAGCTCTAGAATGAGAAAATTCCTTCAGTTTTCCTTTTTGCTGCTTTGCAGGAGATATTCAATGACTACTGTAAGACTTCTCCACCTCATTTATGCAAAACAGTAACTCTGCAAGTGTACAGAGCACTGAATAACATGGACAGCAGTACACAATCTAAAAGTGATCAGAGATCACAAGTTACACTGTAGGAACATCATGCTGTAAATAAAAACAGACAACCCTTTTCTGGGATGTATTTTTAGTGTTATGTGAAACAAAAAAGCTATTAATTATTCTAAGGCGGTTCTTCTGCTAACTTGTTTTGTCTGCCTTTTGGCTTCAGACCAAGAAAATTTCAGAACAAACTGGTGACAGACCATTTGAAAGCAACAAAAGCAAAGAGATCTGATTTATGAATGGAATTCGAAGAAATATGGGGGGTGTAGTCTGGAAAACAGAATAAAAAGAAGAGGGACAGAGAAATCTTCAGACACTTGAGATATTTTATGACGTCGACATCGACCATCTTTCTCCACAGAAAGTGCCCCGCTGAAAAAGCTTAGGCTTTCAACAAAATGTTATTCTAACTGCAATTATCAATTGAACAGTTTACAGATGGACGCTGCAAAACCTCAGACAATGCAGGTGAAGAAAAAAGGTAAGAATCTGATAGAAATTCTAATGCATACTTCGTAGAGAGTTGAGCTTGGTGATTTACAGAGGACCTCATCTAGTTGCACAGTCAAAGATTTTAATAAAAATTAAAAACAGACATGAAAAGGACTAAAAGAGCTTGTCTTCTGGCAAAGCTGAAGTTGTTCCCTTAAAAAGATAAGTTAATAACAGTGTACTGAATATACCTTCTGTGTTGCTATCATATAGAAGAAGAGAATTCTAGTAGAAAGACCTGAGTTAGGAAGATAGCAGTTTTTATTTCCTGGAGATATTTACTTGCTTACATGATGCCAATTTTAACAGATGTTTATGAAATTCAATTATATCATACATAGCAATTTATTTTCAGATGGAACAAACTCCTAGAAAGAGACAAAATTCTTCTTTATCTTGATGAAATAGTTACATAAGGACATACAAAAATCTCCACTCCCAATTCTCCTTCCTGCTAGAATTAAATATTTTAACAGCACAATGAAATCAGATAGCTTTATTTTATCAAACAACAAAAGAAGTTACTTGTGAATTTTAAGAACATTAGGAGGTTTTTTAGTAAGCCACTTGGATAAATCAAAGTAATTCTGTAAAGGCAACTGGAGGGGAATTCAAGGAGCATCTTTAAGTGTTTTAGCAACTGATTACAAAGATATTTTTAAGCAGAAGGTCTATGTCTTCCATGGCTTGTACTGAGCGTTCCATTCTTAACAGCATGCCAGCTACAGCAGTTAACCATGTTCCTTACATTAATAATCAAAAACTACATATAGATATACTTGGGTAGGACAAAAAACTTACCAGCTACTGAAACTAATCTACTAACAACTCAAAATTTATTAAAAATACTTACTACATTACACACTAACAGCTACATATAATACATTCAATTTCTATGAAGATGAGTTCAAGTTTATTACAAATCTAAAACTATTTTGATTTTTTTCTCTTACCTCTGAAAGATCTCCATTTTTAACATGGATCCTTGCCATGCTGTCTAGCCATGTTTTCCTTAGTTCGGGTGTACTAGCATAAGACTTTGCCAAACTGTACTGGAGGTCTACAAGCATTTCTGGATCATTCTCATGCTCCTTCATCTGAGCTGTAGCCATCAGTACCGTACGAATCCGTTTTGTTAAATCCTTAACGTCAGAAGGGAACGTAGTGTGCTAAAAAACAGAGAAGTTAACTACTATCCTTTCCTATTCTTTGCATAATAAAATGATAAAACATGATTGCAAAATACTTCTACGGTATGGAAATAAGAATAGAGACAAACCTTTATTATTCTGTCATTATTGGCACAATTATTGATGATGGAAAGAGACTGCTGAAATCTAGTTCCTCCAATTCCAACAACATCAGCAATTAGCTGGCTTACTGAAATAATAACCTTGACAGAAACAAGTATCTTGTTAGTATATATTTCATGAAATGTACTTATGAAGAAATACAAAGGATGGTTAACTGAAAAAAAAAATTCTCGTAAATAATGCTTGAGGTTCTTTTTACAACTACTTGAACAACAACATAAGCAAGAAAAAACATCCTTGTCTAAATTCAATGCACATGCACCGTTTGCTTTAAAGACTGACTGCTAAGTGAACTAGCCAGAGGTCATTAAACTGTCAAACTATAGTTCTCAGTTTTGCCAGAACACACAATTTTCTAATTATTTTTTTTCAGACTTTCACATGTTCGTCGCCACATTCTTTTCCTTCTTCAGATGCAATGGGGTATGCCATCTAACAATCAAAATAACATCTACAAAACAGCATTGCTACTGACAGATTATTTCCTATGAAACACAGGGTCCTCCAACTGTTTCTAAGTATTCCCTCATACTGAACGTATTTTTATTGCCATCTTCTTACTCTTAGTACCAGCCTTGCTTGAACCCCAAACAATTTCTTTTAAGTCTTTCTCTGACAGGTCTTTGCACAAATGCAACAAATACGATATTTAAAACAATAGAAAAATAAAGAAAATATACTGACTTGCAGATGTGTTCTAACAAAAGACTTTTTCCCCGTGTAGTCAAAATTATTTCTCATTAAGAAGTAAAGTAACTGTGAAGCTTCAGTGCGAATTGAACTCAGTTTGGAATTACAGTACTTCAGAATTTCATAGCACAGTGCAGAACACATATCAGCTCTACCTTCATAAAATGTGGAAGGAAACTGAGAAAAAAGAAGAAAAGAAAGACATAGCTTCAGTTCTTGATAAAATGTACAGAAAACTACAAATGCATTCATATCCTCAAAGAAAAAACGAGAGTTATAGTAGTTCATAACACAAAACAATTTTTACAACAATTCAAAGGACAAGTGTTCCGCACTATTTGGATCAGATCAGTCCTTATTCACCAATTTTAGTTTGGGATGTTAGCTTTTAAATTCTTACATAGGATATCGTTAACTGAAGAACTGGACAAGTACCTGAAGACTAATTTTTTTTTAAACTTCTTACCTTATAAATAAGTGCCCTTAAAGAAATGAAGACATTTTTCAATGCTATTTCAGATTGATTCTTTTGAAGGAAGCAGAGGTATACATCAAACACTTTCTTCATCAGTGGATTATGCCCGTGATCAGTCAGTAGCTGATTCTTTAAAATGATAGTGAGAATTCAGAAGTTTTTTACAACTACTCCAAAAACATATACAAATCTTCAAAAAACAGAGCATTTAAAAAATACAATCTGCATAGCATTACCAAGATGTTTAATAACACAAACATATCTGAATTTTAATTAGATATTTCTAACACTTCACTAATCTTGTTTATGAAGAAACTGTTGCCTTCTGAATAGACTTGTAGAACACAATTGTTTTCGTCAGTTGTCAATTAAATCAATTCCTATTACAAGTTTTTTGAAAAGCATACTCAAGTAAGGAATTTTCTCATGTCAGTTCCTCCTCCTGCTACATGATTCTACAAGGTCTTGCACCTTCTGCAACTCACCTCTGTACACCCCACTCTTCTCATTGCTAAATACAGGCATCCAAACGGGTGAAAGAGGGTAGGTTCAGACTGAACACAAGCAGTGATTTTTTTTACAGTAAGGGTAGTGAGGCAACGTGTTGTGGTACATTTTTGAAAGCTGGGCTTGTGGGCCTAATTTTTGAGAGTTTTAAAGTTAGCATAAGCAATTCTGTCCCTCTGCTAAAGCTCAAAGTCAGCCTGGAAAATTTCTGTCTGAAGAACAGCAAAAGCAAAAAAACCCAGTATCTTGGTTTCTCAAAATATGGCTAGAACTTTCCCAAAATACATCTGTAGCTTCGTACAAGCTAAAGTAGCCTAAATTTCTCGCACAGTAACAAGAGATTTTCTTTTATCAGGCAGGTGTTGTTTTTGCAGAGCCTTTCTCATGCTTTCCTGATCAACAGCTTTGTCCAGTATCAAAATAATAGTCCAAGTTTCTCAAAATAAAGACAGATGAGCTAATGCTTCAGCTTATCCAATAAAATAGTTAAAAACATAAAGATGTAACATGTTAGTTTCTAAAAAGTAAAAAAAGCTGTAAGTTTTCTCATTAAATGGCTTCTTGGAGGAAACCCTGTCTCATGTGGTTGCTAAGATTGCCGGCCCATATGACTACAGCAACAGAATAGGCTGCCCAGGGAACGTGTGGATGCCCACTTCATTGGAAGTTTTCAGGGCCAGGATGGTTGGGGCTTTGAGTGACCTGGCCTATGGAAGATGTCTCTGTCCATGCAGAAGGGTTGAACTAGATCACCTCTGAAGGTCCCCTCCAAGCCAAAACATCCTATGATTTTAGTGCAGGTTATTGAATAAAAGCTCTTAATTCTCCTACGTGCTTTGTTTGGACGTTTGGCATATTCTTACCTACTTTCCCAACACACAACACACAGATAATCTGGAAGGATTGTCATTCCAGGCATGATGGGTGGATAATCAAAAGATCAGTGTTCACTCTTCTTTACATCTTATAAATAGGTAACTTCATTTTCAACTCTGTTATAAAGTCTGTGGACAGAGCTGGCTTTAAACTCTATTTAATTACTAATAAAAGGAATCTCATTATAAATAAGCTCATGTTTTCCTAACTAGATTAAAAACAAAACACTAAATTTGACTCTTCAAGCAAGGATCTGGATACACTGCTCTAATTAGTGAGGAAACAAGTTAGAGCTATCATCTCTCCTTTTGATGGCATCCATTCTACTGTCTGAAAAATCTCAAAAAAACAGAACAGAGGGATAAGTAAGTGGGCATGCAATAAAATATTCCACAGAAGAAGTACAGCAACTGATACAACTAAAAAGAAGTCTTATGAGTGGACAAACTGAAAAAAGTTACAAATGAGCAACACATACAAATTACTACTAATGAGTGCATTAATAAGCCAAGTTCAAGATAAAAGTCTGACAGTGTCCAATTCTAGTTTTGCCATACAATGATCTTTCACCTCACATGGACTTTAAAAGACACTTTTGCTACTACTATTAGGCAGACACTAAAGCTTCTAGAAATATTTTTAAAAAGTTAGGATGAGGAAGGAGATTTTCCCACAGATTACTGCTGAACAGTATGCAGTTTGTGTCTGATCTGTAACTGAAGCCAAAGCATTTTGCTGTGAGATATCAAGTTTTACATGGCATAATAATGAAATACAATTCTAGAAAAGCTCAAAACACAATGGTGTGTTACTAGACTATAAAATATAATTTAAAATAGTTTTTAAAAATATTTCTTCTCAAATGTAATTATGGGTGAAGTTAACACCAAATCATGAACAAACCTTAAAAGCCATTGTGAATAATGACAGAGTATCCAGAATTGTAAGGCAAACTTCAGTGGCAATATTTGCTTCAAGTAAAGACTGGTGAAGGACATCTGCATCTGAATGGCCATAGCCTACAGAAATTCCAAATGAAGTGTAAGTGCTAGAAACACTCATTTAAATACTTCTTATTTCCAAAAGACTTGATGAACTAGGGAAAGATTAAGAAGCAAAAAGCCTGACAGAAGTTAGTAATCAATACAGAAAAACAATTCATATGCACTTAAATATTTTTCAAATACGGTCATACAATTATTCTGACAAAATTTACACAAGATCATAAAATATATTAAGAATATCAAGGATAAAAGCCTTAAACAGCAGCTAAAACAATGTGTGATATTTCATATATATATGTGTATGTATACACACATGTATATATGCAAAGGTACGGTTACATCTATATATACACATACATATTCGTAAGTACTGCAGAAGGATGAAGTTACAGCTGAAAATACGTAATTTTGGTAATTTAGTGATGTCATAATGGTCTCAAAGTTAATCACAAGTCAACCATGCTAAAAATACAAAATAGTAAAAGCTGAAGGAATACAATCGCATACTTATTGCAGCTTAAGACCCAAGTAATGAATTCTGCTCCTGTAGTATACCATGCAATAGTTCCATATTTAATAAAAACATTTTCTTTTTCTAGATCCGTGCTATATTTTAATAGTTCAAAAAACATATCCTGCCTAACCCTAACCCTAACCCATGTTCCCTAATATTGGTCATTAAGCACCAGATTGACAAATGTGCCTGGCATGCTTTATAAAAATTTGGTCTGGATCATGTTTATACGTTAGATTTACAGTCAATTTAGCATCACTAAATCAATTACAAGGATGACAAACTTGTTGAGATCAAGAAAAAATAGAAGAAATTATATATTCTTTTATACTGACAGCTGGTCATTTCTTTCTGCACCTTGTTCCTGAGATGTATACCCATAACCACCAGTTTCTTTACATTTATATATTGTTTCTTTATGCACAAAACTAAACTGAAATTTCTCAGTGATGAGATGCATCACTTACAGCACTGTTTCAGTTCTATTCCCTGCTTAGATGATTAGAAAGGGATAAGTTTATAACTTATTTTATAATAAGTTTATATATAATATATAATTGACACTAATATGCAACTGTCTCATCAAAGAATCTTGATTTTAGAAACAAGTAAAGCAACTATTTCCACCAGATACTTTCTTCCTTTATATATACCATACAAGATACCTACAAGATTACTCAAGCTCTAAACACTACTTTGGATACTTGATAGGGGCAGACTGATGACTAAACAAAACTAGATGTTAGACAACAAGACCAAAGATATAATTTCATGCTTGACTGGCTTTTACAGCAAGATATTTTCAATTTGTAAAACCTTGGTCAATACAAGGTGTCATATCCTGATATGCATTAAATGTCCATTAAAAAAAACCCCTCTAGTATTACTTTACATGAAGTTATCTGAATAAGACACCTTGCTTCATCATTTCCTTCAGATGAAAAAGAACAGAAAGTTTCTTTTTACATAAGCATGCATTTATTAAAATCTTTCAGCTCTCTACTTCCTAAAAAATCAGTAAGCATTACCAAGTTCTGAAAGTGTGAAATCTCTTTGCACAGGGACATACTAAATACCTCCCAGAGACTCTTTATCCACAAAGTATTACACTGAATTGCATGTGTAGTCACATAGTGTAAAGGTCGTAGAAATTATGTCTATAGAAATTTTGATATAGCAGTAGTAGGCCGAGTGCAAGAAGAAGAAAACAAGTGGTACAGCTATATATTTTTCTGACATTTTAAAAGCACGCAATTACATTTCACATATTTAAACAGATGTGAGATGTATTTATGAAGAGAGAGGTTTTATGGGCTTTTTTTTTCAGTTTTACACAAGACTATGTGCTAAGTCTTGTGCTATTATGCTAACTGTTGCTTTGTATTATGGATAAAGAGCTAAAAGATTTTAAGAACAGTAAGATATGCTTTGGGAAATTGAAGAATGAACACAGTGAACATAAAGTTAACTCAAATAATTGTTTTACTGCACACAATTCTGTTCAGTATCAGTGTTGCATTTTACTGTATTAGTCAACAAGTTTCATTTTTTGAAGCTGAAATTTGAAAAAGATGCTTTAGAATACTTTACATACAGTATATTTAGCAATTTAGAAGCAGCATGTTTGAAAAGATAGGCCACAAGCAGATTTAGTTTTCAATACAGCAGTCTTATACAAGCTGACTTCAACCTGATTAAATCTTACCATTGTCTACAGAAATTCCAAGAATACTTGATATTTTTCTCACACTGAAAACAGAAAAATCACTTCATTATTGGACGCTTTTTCACTTCCAGACAAACCAAATCATGGGCTCACAATCTTCGTAGAAATTCTAAGAAACTTATTTCTCTTTAGAGGATGTCAAAACATGGAGAGATGGTCAGAGTGCTTAAGTTTACTTTTAGTCTAGTAATTTATGAAATCGAGTGGGAGGAAAAACATTTAAGCTTAAGAAAGCAAACATTAAAAAACCAAGTAAATTTTGTAATTACATGCGATACAAGTTTGAAGTGTAGATAATTTTAAAAAAATTATCAGTTGTAAAATACATTGTAGTTAACCATGCTCCATGTTATGGCATCAGCCAGCACTGACTGTTCTGTCATAAAGCAGAGAACGGACCATCGACTGCTTCCAGCTATTCGCTTGACCTAGAACAGTGAAAGTCATTGCAATGCACTGGTGTGGCTCTGGGACCTGTCTCTGGTGTTGTGGTACTGGTTGAGGTTGATGAATGTTATCATGTCATGAGACTTACTGTGGTTAAAAGTGAGAGAGTTATCCAGGCTGCTCAGCTGCTGCAATCTGGCATGCATCATCCCTGTTCTGTTACGGGAAACAGGCAATGTCTGAGATTTTCGATCATGAACTATGGATCCTAACCCCTCCTGGTTCCTGCAAGATGGGTGAAATGGGATAGAAGCAAAAGTTAGACATGTAAAACTGCAGCGAGACGGGAAGTGTTGTTAGTTAAGCACAGGATGTTTTATAGAAAGAATTATAATGCAACCTATTTACTGTTTTATTTATAAAACAAAAATAGGTAGCTTTCAAAACAGCATCACAGCAAAATCTTTCTTACGACCTCAAAGCATGAAAGCAAAAGCGCACAAGCAGTCACTCTTGAAGTGCTAAATTTACTTCAGAGCTTTTGAAAATATAAATTTTTGAGAACATAAATATCTGAAAACATTTGGAACCCCAAACTGAATGCTTTATTTTGATTGCAAAAATTTTACCAAAAAAGTTAGGAGGACACATAGAAATTAGAAAGCATACGTGCAACAGGAGAGCAGAAATTAACTGAGATATTATTATTTACTTCTTACCCAAGCAGGAAGGGAGAAGAGCCATAGACTTTGTTAAATTTGCAGCAATCAAATGAAGAAAACAGAAAAGTGATGTGTGTTAGCAATCAGTACAGGCTAACTTCCTACTGTGTACCACCACCAGAGCTGATGAAAAATGAAAACCAGTGCTTGAATTAAAGAATTCCCTGTTCTGTTTCATTCTTTGTCATTTGTGTATTTCAAGAGTACGTGCATTGACTGTGATTATGCTTCAGTGTAATGACGATGTGGAAGACTAGAAAGCTACATTTACTGGGAAAATTCAGTATTTCTGCAGAACACCAGGTGATTTCAAAAGTTCATCATTTTCAGCGTTAACGTGCAGCACACAGACCAAGTGATCAGTAAACAAAGAGGAAGTGTGGTAGTGTCCTCTACAAACTAGGCAAACCAATTAGTTGGAAGAATTCTTACAAAAAGCCTGAAAACTACAGACTCCTCAAAATGCAGAATTTGAAGTACGTTTGAACACAATGGTTACAGCAAAAGCCTTAAGAAAGCAGATTGGTTTTGGGGTTTTTTTGGTTGGTTTATTTTTTTCAGGTTATGTGAAAAGATGGGATTTTTTTTTTATGGAAAAATCTCCAAGGAGATTGTCCAGTTTGCAGGATGAGATTCACATATCTAAATTAAAAACAAAAAAGCTAACTTTAAAGTTAGAATGCTTTACTACCCAAAGTCAGCAACAACTTTCTCACTGGTTTCAAGAGGGCCAGTATTTTAACCCCACCAGTTTAATTATAACTGTATTACCACATCAAACAAATGTAAGGCATGAACAAATTGCTATACTTTTTACTCTAATAAAAATCACTTTGCATTAAAAAATACATTAATGCAAATAAATTAAAATAACGTAATAGAAGTTTCTGACTCCCACAGATTTTCTTCAGACTTCAAGCTGAGAAACAGCAGTGTTGGAATGTTCACGACTCACCTTCTAGTAAAAGAACTATATATAAAATTTCTAAAATATTTCCATGTACATGGTTTTAAGGCCAACTGAATAAACGAAACAAATCATAAAATTTCTTTCCCAAAGGCACTACTAGAAAGAAAAAAGGCTGTAAAAGTTAGCATTTAAGGGATATGTTTTAAAGTAATTGATAAACACAACAGATGCCAAACTTAAAACAGATACCACACTTTCAGACAGGATAGAGATGTGTTAATACAGTAACCAGTTACTTACTTCAAACTGCTATGTATCATCTCACAGTAACTCTTCTACTCATGCAATTTATTTGTAATAGAGATTCAAGGCATATTGAACACGCTATTATTCTTAGTGAACATGACAGTGAAATTTAAATTCCACACAGTACCTGGCTATGTATCGTTTTCCCATGTACTGGAACTGATGCAAGCAAACTCTGCAGAGAACACACAGGTCAGAGAAGCCACACTTGAAATAATCTCTCCTAGATTTATGCATATTGGAATTATTCAACTATTATTGTAGTTAACTTTAAATTCTTAGGTCATAAAACTTCTTTATTTCTCCAACCCTCAAAATTCTCTTCCAGTTCTCAAGCAAGAAAAGGTAAACCCGGTTCGTCTGAAATCAGTCACAGGTGGTTGGTGCTTTTTGGCAAATTGGGATTGACAGCAAAAGGCACATAAGGCTGCCTCCAGAGCTCACCTGTCTCAAAGCTCTGAATCAACTGCCAGCAGTCACTAGGTAGAAGGGCTAAATGGTGCAAAACTAAAACACCTTGTAAAACTGTAAACATCAAGTGCTCCATCTTATATAGACTTTAACACTTATGCAAAGAAAAGTTTACTCTCGACTCCCATAGACAGATTTTCATTATGTGAAATAAGGCCCATAGTTACAGTTATTTACAAATGAACAGCAAGCCAGGGCAATTAACATGAAGGAGGGAAGGAAAGAGATAACCAGACATTACATATAAACGCATACTTTGCAAAATGTGTAAAAGGATTAAAAATACAGGGAACATATTTTGCTTCCTTCCCCAGCTGAAACTCTCGGTTACTGATTGGCCTTTTTTAGTTCTGCTGGGTTTTACTTAAGGTTTCCAGACTCCAGAATAACAACAGGGTTTCTGACAGAACTATTTTTCTAAAGAGAATACAGTTTTACAATAAGATGATAAAGACAAATTTCCAACAATGATGTTTCATTAAAAAAATAAATCTGTATTAATGGTAAGTACACAACATTAATGGCTATTGAAAGTCATACTTTCGAATCAAGAAAAATAGAGTGAATGGAGGCTGCAATACTAATTTTATTTCACTCTCGTCACACAGTAATCAATTATTCTAGTAATACAGAAGAGTAAACGCAACTACCCTTGTTCCTCAGGTAAGAATGTTCTAAAAGTTCTTCTTTAACATGTAAACTCAAACTAAAAGCCCATTTTCAGGCTCTCTCTTCCATTTGCCAGTTGTGAGTGAGTGAAAAGAGTGGCAAATAATATTTCGAACTCAGCTCCTTTTTGTACTAAGACCTTTAATAGATTACCTGTCTCCAAACTGCAAAATCAGAATGCCATTTGCCTCCCCAAACTTATCGTTCTATTCACAAACTAATCTCAATTCCCCTCTTTAGTATCTTCTTGTCTTTTTATATTCTAAGTTTTTCTGAAAAGTTCTGTGCATGGTGAGTACCTGCCTATCAGAAACAGTCTTTTACTAAAATAATGAGAAACTACTGTAATGACCTGTATTAATAAAAATCATGATCCAAACAAATTTTATTTGCATTGGCAAAATACTCTTAGAACTGGAAGAGGTGTGAGCCTTGTTCCTGCTTTAGTCTAAGGCACTGTGATTTCATTCACTACACTAACAAGATGGACATTTTATTCTGTACTCCATAGACTGCTACTGTGATAGAAATCTTTTATAATTAGTAATATGAGATTACTCTTTTGATGCCAACTAATCCTGTCCATCCCTTAAATAACAAGCATCTAATGGTAAAATATTGTTCACCACTAATCTGTACAGTCTATATCTCAGGCTTCAGAGAGTCTACCAAGTCAACTAATTTACTTGTTCAGTCATATCTCTGGTGTAATTGATATCATGCCACATGTACTCAAACGACGAGTTAGAACATTATCTACAATGCATTCCTAAAATAGACCCTGAGTAGCACAATTAAAAATTGGTATTACATTGAGCCTCTAATACAGAAACAAAGGAAAGCAGTTCAATGAAACAAGCAAGGCAAGCAGAAATGCTTCTGTGGTGCACCACTTCAAGCAAACAATGCCTTCTTCACTTTTTATTAAGGTGTCAGTCAATTCTCACGAGCAAACACACCAAGTGTGCACAGGAATGGAGTGTAGCCATTGATAACAAATACTGGATTCGTCCTATTATCTTTTCACTTATAGAACAGCACAAGACACAAGACGAATGCTTTGAGGATGATTCTGAAGTTATGCAATTCAATTCATTTGATATGCAACCATATAAATTCAGTAGTTGATATTACAAGATGCATTTTAATGCAGACAGGTAACAAGACAGTTTTTTCCCCTTCCATGAGCACAGCAATACTGTGAGTACTCCTCACTGCCTAGGAACTTCTTGAGATTCCTTCTCTGTAGCCTAATTCCAGAGACTATCATGGAACTGGATAGACATGCAATTGTGCACAACAAATTAAGGAGTTCTGAACAGACTAAAATGGTATTATTTACAAAAACAAACAAAAACATCCCCTGTATACACACACTTAAAACCATACTCAAGTTTTCAGCAGCATTGTGAAATGTATGATTTAATGACAACAAAAAACTTACTCTGTAATTGTAAAAAAATCCATGAGTTCAGATTTTGTAGCCTTGTTCCAATATGTAAACAATGCATCTGGGAAAATGAAAATTATTAAAATCAAAATAAAAGGTCACAATCACACAAAAATATTATATAGACTAGTTAACATCAGTTCTTAATTTTAGGATAATGAGGATTCAGAGAATCTAGAAATGGCTTGCAGGGTACAGATACTAATTACTATTTATAATTTCTCCTGAAGATGATTATACAAATGCATGAGTCAATTCTCCAAATGAATTTCTACAATAGTATTTTAGCCCATTCGCAATACACTTATAAATTTCATATTTTAAATAGTAATAATTGTGTACTCTGCAGTGATTATGGTGTTACAACAATATGTTAGACTATTAGTCCTACAGCATGCTTCCTTACAAATCAATCTCAACATTTTTTAAATTCAAATTTATGATTTCTCCTTTTTCTAATCATATTTTACTATGGACAGTTTGTCAGCACAGGTTTCAGTTTTTCCTAGCACACTTTTCAAAAACGGCTATATATGTTCGACAAAGCTTACACAGCCAAGATCTGGTCTATTTTGCTAAAAATGTTCAAAATTAGCTAAGAAATTCAAAATTATCACAAAAGATATGTGAAAACATTTATTTGACACTTGTTCTTTTCCAGAAGAATTTGGACCAAAAAAATACCCACTGTGGTTTAAAATTGAATATCTAAGAAATTATGATTAATTTTTACATATTTTGAAGTGTAAATTAGTGAAAAAAATATTTTTGTGTTTTATTATTTGCAATTAAAATATGTACAATTATATCAATGTAATTACATAAAAATCTAATTATGTGATTGGATACTGAATATTTATTAACCTCTCAATATTCATTGTTGATTAAATAGTGTAATAAATTAAGAGTTGAAGTACTACATCAACCTGAATTTTAAAAATTAACAACTATAAAGGCACAGAGAATCAATCAACTACTTTTGACAGCCCCAGCAAGAAAGTCAAATCTTTTACTAAAAGGGACTTGGCCTCTTCTAAAAATACTGATCACAGATAGTGATCGTTCCAAGATATATGATCCCAATAAAAAGGTAAGATGTGCCATTCATGCAGTATTTCTATTCTTCTGTAACCCTCTCCAGGATAATACGACTCTCAAAAATTCCACGGATCGTCTCGCAAACATCCCAGGAGAATGAAGAAGCACTAATATCCCCATTCCACAAATGGAAATACACACAGAATCAAATAATTTGGTTCCTTGTCATACAGGAAGTTCTGTACAATGGACTAATGGACTAGCCTGAGACACTTCTACAGACCAATGAATTATTCTTCATCTGTTTTTGAAACTGTACTATCACATACAAATATTAAGATTTAAAGAAAGTCCTTTACTTAGCCTCAGATTTTAATAGTAATTGTAACAAGGTTTCAGTCAAAGTATCACAAATACCACAAATATTTGTAAAATGCAACACAGCACAGTACGTACACCTCAAATTTCTGCTGATTTTCAAAAGGTATTAAAATCACAGGCATAAATCCAACACATGACTTTGAAGTAATAAAAATGAGGTGGAATTACCTACCCTCTGACATGCTTCTTAAAATATGAAGGAAACACACGAGCAAACTTTTGATCTCTGCTTGGTCAAGTTTGTCACATCGAACAACAGAACTTCCTAAAGTGCTGCTCTGTTGGTTCTGAAAAGAAGACAGGTTTATTTTGGCTAAAAAGTTCTTAAACTGATAACAAACTAAAATGTTTTCAATTGTTTTATTAATTCCTGCAACAGGAAAGGGATCTCAGAATGGAGACAAAAATGTTTGGGGTAGACAGGTCACTAAAACACAAGTCACACACATGGAGTATACCAAATTAAACCTCTTTGTCTTTGTTTATTTTAATCCCTTCCTTGTATGATTATTTCCCCCAGAAGGAGGAGTAAAAGTCACTGAACATGAATTATTAATCAAGCTTATTATATAGATACCCACTCTGTAGAAATCACGCATGTCCCTGCTGTTTAGAAGAAATACTTAAAAAATAAATGCTACTGCTAGGTGATACATATAGGCTCCTTTGCTTTTGAAGAGACTTTGTGCTGAATCGTAGACAGGCCTGCTTCTACAAAATTCCTTCAATTTAAAGATGTAAAAACCTCAAGGAAAATATATTTGAATGGCAATATGATTCTGGAAGATTAACTACTACTAAGTAACTTGCTCTTACCCTCCTTCCCTGCCCCCCAAACAAACAAACCAGCCCAGCCCATCCTAAACCAAGTTGCTCTCCCGGCTTCATTTGTTAATAAAATTCCTACGCTTGTGGGAAGTTTATTGGCAATGCTCAATACTATCATATATAAATAGAACTTTTGGCAAAGACTTATGTATAAAACAATAATTTCTACACTGTCAAGCACTACAAAATCCTCAGAGTGAAACTTTTATAGACATACTACATAATTGTTTGCTTAAAGTATAAAGTGCCTAACGCTCACATCCAATATGCCACCTATGCAAAAGGATAATGAACCAGACATTTATTAAGTTTTCTGTAAAATCAAGAGTTTGGTATAACTGATCTTTGCAGCCCTTTGGTTTCTACAGTTGGATCATCTTGGTTCCATGACCATTTTCAGGATGCATACCAGTGTTAGAAGAAATCCTTCATATCAAAATTAGAAAAAAAACCCCAAATACAAATATAGACTCAAAGGAGAAAAGCACTGGGTTTCAAAAACAAAATGAGAAATGCCAGTACCTCAAGAAGAGAACAACCCTTTCAGGAATACTCCTCACTGAAACCAGGAGACATGCTTATCCATGAAGAAACACTTCACAGCAATCACATCCAATGACTCCTGAGCCCTTTAATGCATTCTGTTGCATTAAAGACAATCTGTGTAAATCTGTCACATACTAGTCATTGAATGGATGCACGGTGAAACTGAATGTGAAACTATGATGAATACTAGCCAAAGTTACTACAATTTAGGAGGAAAGGGACATCTTTATAAGCCTGATTATTGCAGATTCTAAAGACCTCAAAACTGTTTATCCTTGAAATATCTCTGGTGAATAAGGAGGTGCTACTATACAGCTTTATGGATACTATAACAGAGAAGGCAATTAATAGGTGGCAGGTCAGAACCAGAATTTGTTTCCTAGACTGTCAGAAATGGTCCAGAGCACTCCGTAATATTCCCACTAAAATAGCTGAACATGTACATGGATAAACCTAGGACTATAGCTGCTCAGAAGCTTAATTTAAAATCATGTCAATAACCTATAAAGTATGCACATATAGAAACTGATATACTTCCAGTCTATTCTGATTCCACAAATATAGTGCTATAGGTTATTCTGAAAAGAAAATTAGAACAAAAACATGGCTCTTCAGGAATGATATTAAGCAATAAGCAAGAACTCGAAGAAAACATGCACTGAACAACCGATCTACCAGAAAGAAAGTTCAAAAAGCAACAAGTAAAAAGCCAGGATCAAATATTATTTGGGGAAAATATTAACAGCATGCAAAACATAAATCCTGTGTTACCTAAATTGGTAGACCAGAGCAGAATTTTCAAAGGATGTTGACTTCTTTGAAAACTCTTTTACTTGGTAAAAACACCACACGTTAGTAATTAACAGCATGACAACTAAGAAATAGATGAGAGCATTGCCATTTAGCAACAGCGTATACACAAGATACTTCTTTATTACCTTGGTCAATATCAAAGAAGGGTTTTTTTTTTTTAGTTCTATTAAAGACCCCAACACTCAAATTCTGCACATATTTAAACAGATTGGACTTTTAAACTTAAATGAAATCATGTGCATGAACTCCTCCAGGTTTGACATTTAAACATATTTTACATGGTTAAATTGAATACAGTGGGTTTGAGTTTTAACTGTTGCAAAGAAGCGGCAAAACTACTGACCACACACTTAGCTTAACTATACCAAGCACGAAAAACAGATACTTCTTGTAACTGAAGAGAGAAAGTAGTATGCAAAACTTTCTCAGGCAAAGCTGGAATTGTCAGAAGTGAAAAATCCATAGTAACACGGTTGTTCTTTGCCGGGTGAGAATTTTCTTCTTCTTCTCCATTTGGGTGTATAACATGAGCAGAGTGCCTTCTGAGAAGCTTCTCTCTCTGCCACACGAAGGCATGTCAGAGTCAAGGGGAAAAAGTTAACATGTTGTGACTTGCACAACAAGATCTAAGAAAAGGAAATGTGATCAGTATCAACACAAACTCTAGAAAGACATGACTGAATACCTCATAGCTACTGCAGCCAGAGCTCCTAATTTGTAACAGCTTTAAAGTGAAATGATTTAGAAAAGTCAAACTAATATAAAAGAAATCATCCAGAGAAAGCACAGCAACTGTTGTTTTAACATTTTGAAAAGTTGTCCTAACTAGAATTCAGTCCCCTCAAGTAAAACTCAATACGCTTCATCTAGTTCCTTTCTCTAGCAAAGGAAACTACAACTGCTTGCTTATGCCTCTACATTGAAAATCTCCGTTTTCTGTGAAATAGTTTAATAAATGCAATATAAAAGGACTTCACAGGGTAATTATTTTGCAAAAGAACAATCTAAATAAAATACTGCTCTAATGTTGTTCTAGAAAGCTCATTCACAATGGAGATCAGAGAAGTTAACTCTTAAATAATTAGGATGAAATTTTAGGAATACACTTTGGGAGTCTCATTTTGGTTTGGTTTTTTTTTTTACCTTGTCAAGAGAGTTGCTCTTGTCACTTTGTCTTTCTGGGAGACTGTTTCCCGAGTCTGTACTTATAAGAGATCCTCTTGAGTCAGCGTTCCTTACACTATTAATATTTGGAGTTGATGTGGTATATGGGGAAGCTAAAAAAAAGTAAAAAACAAATCATAACCCCGAACAATAAAAAATCTCAAATAATACCTGCACTGGCAAAAGTCATTCCACAGTTTAGTCAAACTATTGAAATCACTATATATGTATATATTTTTTTAAAAAGCAAATAATTACATTTAGTCACTTTTAATGAAGACAAAATTATTTGAGAATTTAAGCAAATTATGTATGTGTACACATACACACAGACTTATGTACAACTACATACATACATGCATAAAAACCATGTGTAGCAATACAAACATGCTTCCATGAAGAAGTCTATTTAAAAAACTCCCCTTTCTCTTTTTTAACTTGTTTTTTTGTTTAACTGACTACTGACACAGCTAGCTACTGCAGATAACAACAAATAGAAAAACATGCTAAGACGACAGACAAGAGGATGTCCAGAGGTGCTCATAAGCACAATCACCACTTAGAGGTGATCTCCAGCACCACGTACAAACTTGCGGATTATGGCACTCTTGCCGTAAGTGACTAAGGCTAGTCTTGTCTCCTATTTCTCTGCAGCAAGACAAGAACTGTCCCCTTTAAGAAGGAAAAAAGCAGCTCTGCTCCAGGAAACAGCTTTAGTTTCATATAGAAAAACCAATCCCCAAAAGATCCCAAAAGACAGACTGAAATCTGATCCAGGCTAAACAGTTGACTACGTTAGGTTCTGCTAATGAAAGCGGCAGTAACATTCAAGTATACATGCAGAAAGCAACCAAAGTTGTACACACAATATTCATTTCTGGTAACTAATGAAAAAGGAAACCAGTTCTTTTTTTAATTATTGTATTTTTTTTAAGTGCTTACCAATGCCAGAGATAACACCAAATAGATCTTTAGGAAGATTGTTATCCAATGTGTTTCCTGATTTTTGTGGTGTTACTAACTGACTAGCAGTTGGCAAAATCTGTGCGTCATCCTTTGCACTCTGGAAAAGAGGAGGAAATTGTGATTGTTTTCCTACATCATGGACATAGTGGATATGACATCTTCTAGAGAAGTACTTGTTATGTATTTCTTTTCTAAGTTTTAATTTCTATTAAATATGCTCAAAAGAATGGAATAAGATATTCAGATATTTGCATGACTTTCGAATAGCATAAAACTTAAGATACCTCAGGAAACATCAAAGAAATCAGCATTCCACTGAATTTTAAACACTATAAAACAGGTATTTCAAAAAGACTCAAATTACTTGTATTTCAAACACCCAAATATTTCTCGTCAGAAGAGTTTCGGAATTTTTTTTCTTAATATCAAATAGAACACAGCAAGATATGAACAAAAGTAAAATAGATAATTACATCTTGGATTCAAAAGTTGTGCTCAGTCATAACATATCAATATATACCATTCTATTTCAATTAATTCTCCTGTAGTCCTCCTACACTACAGGTTTTCCAAAAGTGCACTCCTTTAAGGTTAAATTCGTCTTTAATTTCTAGAAAATTAACCTTTTTTGATTCAGTGTTGGACTGAATTGAAAAATTGCAGAATTCTGAAGCATATGAAACTCTTTGTTTGCCAAGATTATAGTGTTTCATGTACATATTACCATTAAATTATGATAGAAATAATTCAGAATACCAAATAGAAATGGTCACTCACACTGCTGGAAGGGTTAACAGGAAACGGAGACACATCTTTAACATTGATTCGCTGAACATTTTCTATGAGCAGTCCAAAGAGTGGCAAATACATAGTGGCTATTCTTGCTTGATGGCCCTAAATAGAATTTAACAGTTCATTAAAAAATTACAGTTTTAATTTTTAATCATCAATTAGTTTCAATCTATTCACTCCTACATTACAAATAAAGAGCATTTAATAAATACTTGCTAAGCCAGAGCCCACATTCATAAGTTCCTAAATGGCAAAAGCAGTGATCATCACTGTATTTCATTCTAAATCACAGAAGGTCAGTAAATTTTATTTATTGTTTCAAAAATAATGCAGAAAAACTCTGAAATTAATGTAATTTCAACAGACTAACCAAGTAAATTAATATTACGTTAGGTTGGTAAATCAATTATACCTGTCATTACAATTTTATGGCTTCTCCACAGCATAGCTGATGTCAAAAAAAGTCAGAAAATTAAAAATCACTCAAAATTTACCACTATGACTTGTAGCTTTCTTATGCTCATTTTACAAATAATAGATGATGGAAAGACACCTGCCAAATACTAAGAGATAATGCTGAATGAAAAGAAGAGCTTAAAACACACTTGTAAAAATCTGATTAAGAACACTGTGCTGAAATGCAAAACAACATACATTAAAAGGTGCTTTGTCATTTCATTTGGTAAAAAGACGGAATTTTCAGATTGATAAAATTTTCATCACAGTCTGAGCAGAAATAGTTTTGCTGCAAATTAATAAGGGTTTCTTTCGTAAACAAAAAAAATGTTCTCTATATGTGCACGCTTAATCTTTGTTATTTTGTACCACTAAAATAGCAATACACTTACCCTGGAAGCATATCTATCATCAAAAGAATGCTTTATCATCAAATTCTTGAGCACACTAATAGCAATCTGCCGCACATCTCTGAACTCTTGTAAGGCATTGCCCACCTCCCTTAGAAGCAGTCCAACTAAGAAGTGATTTTTACAGAATTCATCATTTAATGAATAGTCCAGGTGAAGGTCTGGAAGTAAAGTACAAGTTCCATGTAAGGAATGGTTTTATTTAAATCAACTTAGCCTAAGGCTAAAGTAAAACCCAGCACATCAGACACAGCAAAGTCAAACTGCTCCCTCTTTGAAGTCCTTTTTGTGTAATAAAAGAATCCAGTTCATTTATATACTCAATATATGACAGTTTAAGAGAAACTTCAGCTTGAAGATCTCATTTATTAGAATGTATGTATATTTACAATTTCAGCTGAGGAGGCGTCCAAGAGTTTCCTATATTCACTGTAATTTTTCAGTACAGTTATCAAAAAACAGATGCTAATCTCAAAGCATTTCCATTTTTCAAAGAACTCAGTAGGAGAGTCCATTAAGTCAGAAAGAACCACAGCTAAGACAGCACAGGCCTTCTTGTAACTTGCTTGAGTCAACCACATCACCTGAGATACCTTTTGCTTGACACAGCAGAACAGAGCCAGAAATGCTTCTCATAAAGGTCTTTTTTACTGGCTGAACTCCTAGTTCCCAAGGAATGGCACCTTACATTGTTCTTTATTGTGTAATCAGAAACACTATCTTCTCTAGTTTTGCTATTTTCTTAGGACCCCTAAGCCAAGTCATAGTCTCTTTTCTAGAAAAATATTTATGCAGTATCATTATCCAAGACACTCACAAATTGTGAAAAAGCCAAAGAAAGAAAGAAATTCTAAGCAGCTGTTAAGCTCATAGTCCCAAATCTTGCTCTATCTTGTTCCATTGTGATGGAAGTGTTAATTAGTTATACTCTGCCCTACCAATACAGCTGAGTCCACTGAATAACTATGTCAAAAAACAATCTAGTCGACAAAAATATGCTAGGCAGGTTTACTTACTACTTGTAAAAGCACCTTCTTCACCTCTGTTTACTGATTTCTGCTATAGTTCAATGCCTGGAAGAAATCAATGTCTTCAAAGCCATAAATGCAATAGCTAACATATAACTTGTTTCAGATGTTCCAGGGACTCAACTGGACTACACAGGAATTTCATGACTGAGTTCCAATGCAAAAAAAAAAAAAAAAGGATCCACGATGTAGAAGTAAGAACAAGCTACAGAAGGGGAACATACCACTGATCAAGTATGCAGGGAGAGTGCAAAGGAAGTCAAATCTCAGCTACAGCTGAAACTGGTAATGGACATCAAGAGCAACAAAAACCAGTTTTACCACTACATTAGCATTAAACTCCTGAAGAAGGAAAACACGGGATATTTGCTCAGTGAGTATTGAGATTTAGACACAGTGGACTTGGGTAAGGCTGAAGGACCCCATACTTTTGTTACCTTATCCTTCACTGCCATGATTCCCAGGCCTTAACAATTTAGAGACTAGCTTCAAAAAAGACAATTATCACCAGTGGATGAGGTCAGAGATCTCCAGAGAGATCTACAGTCATGTAAATCCACATCACCACAGGAGAAGCTAAGGGAGTTAACTGATATAATGGGAAGATCATTTATTTAATCACCTTTGTTAAGCCATGGTGATCAGGGGTATCTCATAATTGTGACCTCGCAATGACTGAAGGTAGATGGTACACATACCTTCAAGAATAGGGCATGAATAATTCATAGGAACTACCTTGGTCCTTGGAAAAGTAATGGAGCAAGTCTCCTTGGAAATCATTTTTCAGCAAGTGAAGGTGTACTACTTACAAAGGCTGGGACCAGCTTATCACTATGTGGGTAGAGCCAAAACAGAGTATTCTATACTCCCTGTAATTTCTGATAGACTGATAATAATGAATCATTTGTAGCAGCTGCCCAGGGCACACCTGACACCTCAGGCCACAAGACATAAGGAAAGAGACAAATCCTGAGGCACTAGAGTGTTTCTTTTCCCACCAATGACTCAGCTGTGATAACTCTGCTCAGGGGAGGCATTAACACCTTCACACTCAGCTGGAAGGGTCATCTGCTAATGGGCCATGATGGACCCAACTGCACTGGCATAATAGGCAGTCACAATGACCTAGACCATCAAAGATTCCAATAACTCGAGAAGCTCAATCACCCACTGTGAAACTCCCCACCCTGAGGGAGGTACTGGCCATTCCCACTTGAACCTGAGCATATATAATCTTTGGGTTTTGGGACTCCTGGCACTATTTGTTGGATCCAGAGGAGGAACAGAACTTCAACAGGACTGTGGCGACCACGCTCGAGGCTACTGCCATCTTTACTTTGATGGAACTGCAACCATCATCCTGACCAACAGGTTTCCTTCCCTTCTGCTTTGCACCAAGGGGACCATGTGATGCCCAGCGCAGAAGCTAACGAACACTGTGCAGTTCTTGTACCAGAGGGCTGGGTTATACTCTGGTTGTGGGTTAAAACCAGTTTTCTCTGTATCATTGTATCTGTAATTTTTTAGTAAATTGTAACTCTGACTTGTAATCTCTCTTACACTGAGTTCATCTCTCATGCCAGTTTACTATTAAACCAGCACGGAAGCAGAAAAATGTGACTGGGAATGACGAAAATTAATTTACAGGGTAAATCATGTTTTAAAACTGGCAAACCTGTCTGCTTTAAGGGGAAGATAGCAGATGTCCACATGGTCATTGTATCCAAACTGGGACATTACAGAGTAGGCGAACAGACGCCTAAATGTGAAAAATAACTACGTGGATCACTGGGCTCAAAAGTTGGTGGTTAACGGTATGTATTCTACTTGGAGACCACTTCCCAGAAGAGTTTCTCAGGGTCTATCCTACTTACTACTACTCTAGCAATGACCTGAAAAAAGGAGATTGAGTGCAGCCTCACCAAGCTTGTGGATGGGCTACAGTCCATATGCTCAAAGGGCAGAGCTGCATTTCAGAAGAATCTAGATTCTACAGAAATGGCAATTAAATTCAACAAGAACAAATGCAAAATTCTGCACCTGGCATGGACAAATGTCCAGCAATGGTACCAACTGTGGAATAACTAGCTTGGGAGCAGCTCTGCTGAAAAACACCTAGGCATTCAGGTGGGCAGTAGATTCCAAGGGTTTAGCCTGGCCTCCTGGCAATAATGAAGGCTAACAGCATACTGGGCTGTATCAACAGGGACATAGGCTATATATTAAAGGAAGTGTTTATTCCTCTTTACTTAGCATTGGTTAGACAGATCTGTAATATTGTGTGTAGTATTTGGGCCTCTTAGTACAAGAAGGTTCTCGAGTGAGTTCAGTGAAGGCCACCAAGTTAATTAAAAGGCTGGAGCACATGTCCTATCAGGAGAAATTGAGGGAACTGAGCTTGTACCATCCAGAGAAGGGAAGGCCTCACATGATCAGAGCAGGAAGTTGGACTATTGAAGTCCCTTTTAACTGGAATGGATATGTAAAAAAAAATACAAAGTACATTGAGTCTCACACTGCACACCTTCCTACAGGAACATTGCAGGCTCGGTTAACTCCAGCTAATTAATGAAAACCAAAAGAGGAAACTTAGTAAATATAGGAGGAAAGGCAGAAGTCAAGAATGTAGTTTTACTATGTCTTTAAAGACTGGATACTTTGGAGAGATTACTGTGCTACCTAAACAATTCCTTTAACTTCAAATGAAAGGATGACAAATTTAGACTTCTATTTAACAATTTCAAGCTTTCCAGTATCTCACATACCCGAAGTTACACATCTAATATACATCTACTAATAAAAAGTTGGCATTTAAGAAATACACCATACACTACTTTGGAAGAGTTTACCTTGGTATCTCTGAACCCTGCCTTTTCCAAATGGCATTGGTAGATTCAAAGGTATGTAGTGCTCGTGATTACAGACTACACGAAGAAATTCAAATTTGAATTCAAAAAGAGTCTGAAAAAATAATTTTAAAGTATAAATTAAAAACTGACACATTAAAAACAGCTTTCAAAAACAAAAAGGTGAATTATCTCAGTCTTGTACTATGATAGTTACAGAAGTTCCACATGTCAGCATAAAATAAATTCAGCATAATTCATACTTAATAATGGGATACAATTGTATATACTGTTTCCATTGTCCAAAGTTTATTATGTACTGATGTCTGGACCTGCAGCAGAAATTCTTTGGGCATCTGACACATGTTTTCACCACTCCAGTAAACACAGCAGTGAAAGCACTTACTGAAATCAACTCTTACAACTTCAAACTTTGTGACACCCTTGCTTAAAATTTCTGCTTAGTGTTGCACTCTCACACTCCGTCACTTTTGCAACACGCATGCTCTAGGATGGTAAAACTGCACCATACGATAGAAAATGAAGTATGAAAAAGTGGTTTCCTGGAAAAAAAAATGCTCTAGGCACAGAGCAGGGACTTCTAATGCAAATGGGAAAAGTATGAAGACTTAATACAGGGTTCTATCCATCAAGAAGACGCAACTCTTAAAAATAGTTTGTTTGAAAACGCTGGGTACCTTCGGATCTCCTGGGGCAAAGCAGCTGATGTAGTTATTGATTTGCTTGAATACAAAGCCTCTGTCCATAAAAGTGAAACATCTCTGGGGAAAACAAGTAAAGCCAAGATAGAACTGATTTAGTACTGTCTCAGTATTCAGCAATTATATTTCTGTATTTAATAAGTTTATTTTCCAAACATATTATTGATACTTCAGTTTGAATACAAAAACAAATAGAACAAGCAAACGAAACATATGTTCACATATAAGAACCAAAATTTCTCTTAAGAGTCTAGAACTTCAAACAAAACCCAGTTTGAACTCTATTTTGATAGAAATGAAAATTATACACTACTAGCAGTTTTATCTACCGTTTCATTTCCTATCTATTTTTCTCCCTTCTAGATCTTAGTGGCTGAATAATGAAAGACACTGAAAGTCTGTTTATATAAAATACATGCAAATAAAGTACTACTCAAAACTTCTGTAGGATTAGAAGGTAACCCTGATGATATTTTTAGAAGAAAAAAAAAAGGGAAATCAAAACACACTTTAAATAAAATAGAAATGAATTTTTAAAAAGACCAAATTTCTTAACTAATGTCTTCTTGATTAATGACTATGCAAATTATAATTCAATCCATTTTCTCTTGAACATAAAATTATATTTAAAAGGCATTACACATATTCAGCTTTATGTGAGTTGGTTTTAAGATTCTTTAAAATCCTTCAAGAAGCAGCATTATTGAAGGAATAAGCACAAAGTCCAAGTCTATTGTGTACCTACTTTTATAAAAGCAGCAAGGCTATGGTTTGCATTTTTTGAAGCCTCTGGATTGTCTCTGTACTTCTGAGTGATGTGTGGCATTAGCATATTAACAACTGTTTCAACTGCATGATGAAAGGAAGCAGAAAATCTCTGGTTTCGCAACAGCTAGAAACAAATTCAAATACAATATTTAATATTGTTTATAAAACTAAAATACATCAGAACACTTTTGATAAGATATAGATAACCTGACCAGGAGAGAGAAAACAAAGTTTTGCAATTTTCTTTAAAGTCAAAATTTTCCTTGGATTTGTTCCCCTCTCCAGCCTTGCAGAGCGGTTAACTCCCTGAAAATACAACTTTTTCACAGATGACCTTGGAGCCCCTGTAAGGGAGGGGTGAGACAAGCTCTTAAGATGAAAAAGTTTTCCATTCTTTCATGTCTGGTGTATATGCTGTTAAGTTCAGTGTTCTCACCTTCAAAAAATAAATGTTTCCTAAGTCCATCCACTGCCTGGTATTTTGGAGTACCCGCATTATCTTCCTTTACAAGGCAGTTTGCCAATTAGCTTAAAATATTTCCTCTCTGTTCAAAGTTTTCTTCTTTCCACTCACTACCTTCATCAACGATTTTGTACATTCTGACCAGTATTGGTCAGCAAGCATTTTGGCACTGCAGAATCTCTTACTAGTCTACATCTTACAACCTTTACTAAAGATTCTGTCTTTTGTCTGAAGAGACAGTTGGTGTGACACTGATAACATTCACAAACACTGTTGCAACTGTACACTCACTATGCCTTTTCTTTTTGAAAACTGAGATCAAAACATCTACATGGTCCAAGTACTTTGTTTTTTAAATAGTTGTTTGAATTACATTAAATGCAACATTCCTAGACAGAACAAGTCATTGTCAAGGTCCTGCATAAATCAACGATTACAAAATTTGCTCTCCTTGTGTAAGAATTGTGCTCCAAAGCTCCAGCTCTAGTTTAAAAAAAACCCCTAAAAGTAGATACTAATGTTGAAAAAGATCCCTTCATAAACATGAACAGAGCTCATTCATGAAATAACAAATAAAAATTAAACATATTTTTGGGGATATGCCAGTGCCCTACAAGGCTCTTGTAGCTCAGTCTTTGTTGGACAGCAATTATACATTCTCTAGAAATACAAAAAAATTCTTACTATAAAACAATCTTGCTGAATAAATGCATCTTTTTACCAGATCTCGTAAGCAGAAAATATCTAAACACATGTTGTTATCACTTTGCCTAGTAAGACAAAAAAAGGTAGCAAAATAATTTATTTTATATTTAAGGGGCTTGTAAATCAAGAAGCAATGCTCACAAGTAAGAATACTTGCAAATTTATCTCTAAGTTTCACTGCTTTCCTTTTACAAAGAAGATGACAATGAGGGTAGTTGAACTGGGACTCAAACTCTACTGATCATACTATGGAGTATTAAGTATAGTATTGTGAAGTTTTTTTCCTGATCATTGTCCAATTATTTTTTCCCTCATGTACTTCAGACTTCCAGCTGTGTTCTAAATACAGAGCAAAAATAGCGATAACAATTTCACAACAACCTCATATGTTACTCAGCTGGGACTATTTTGTATACTTGAAACTTTCAAGACTTGTTTCAGTACAGAAGTAAATGAACTAAAAAGTTGCTACAATGCAGAAAAACACTGCTTATAGACCACGGTTGTAGAAAAATGTATTTCTAAAATTTTAGTATTCTCCTTCCAGCTTAGGAAATAACACAGAATTAAATATTATTTCTTATGGCATGTAAGAGTTTAAACTTCACGACTCACTACTCTTAGTGTCGTTTTACATCACAGCTAATGCACTACTCAGGAAAAGGGCCACATTTTTGGGAGTTATGCTTACATCAAAGTCCACAGTGTTACCTATTGCTTCTAACTTCATTGTACCATAAAAATGAAGAATTCTTACTAGAATACTACGACTGGTGATATACACAGATTGCTCTACCATATGGATATTCCGAGGTTTCTATTCTTTTATAGTAATGTTGAATCTAGACCTATAGTTTTTTCTAATATTGCAACTGATTTCTCCTGTTTTCTTCTTCACCCTTTCTTACAACTAAAGTTACTATTTATAAACCAAAACCATGTTTCTTCCAATAAGTAATAAAAGTATGTGATCAGAGAAGACGATACAAATTCTCTTTAGAATAACTTTTTGCGTAAGTTGACATACCTTCACTTTAGAGTTCTCTATCAAATGCTGAGCCATTGATTTTATCAATACTTCAAAGAAAAACCATGAATACTGCAGAGAAAAGAAAACAGTCTGTAAAACTGCCACATGTGCCTAACAACTACGTCAATACAATTAGTTCAATACAATTCTTCAGTTATGACCAGACAAGAACATACAGTAAGAAGTACAGTGCAATACTAACCTTAAGTAGCTTGTTGCTTGTAAGAAAGTCAGCAGATGGCTTTAAAATTGTTGTCATGGACTTTGTCAATTCTTCATGTACTGTCTTATATTCAGAAGCAACATAGGGTTCTGCTTTATAAGCATACTTGAGGAGGAAAACCAGAATTTAATAAGAAATTATGACATAATATGAAAAAACTGAAATTAAATAGATGAAATTAAATTTTAATATACTCTTTCTTTAGGGAAATTGAAAAAAGGAAACATTCAATTTACTTTTACCTACCTTGACATAAGATCTCAGGTAGCTATCTAAGCCTTCTTCATGACACTGAGCAACAATATGGATAATAACCCTAAACAGAAGTCAAAAACAAGTAAGCCTATAAAGAAAGCTATGATTGCCAGCAGCAAAAATGCTACTCAGTTACAGATTTATGTGTTAACACAGTCATCACAAACTCTGTGAAGAACTTAAAAGTCTTTACCTTGTCACATTGACTGCAACTTCCTCTTGAGTTGCTCTAGTGAGAACTCTAAACAACTGGTTTAGAACAGTTGGCAGGAAAGCTATCATCACATGCCCTTCCATAGCATGAAGGCTCTAAAAGAAAGTAGTAATAACTGTCACTCCCTTGAAACAAAGGCATTTAAATCACAAGTTCTGCAACAATGAAATTTATTGCAAATCTTTTTCCAAAAACACACACTGCTTGCACGATTTGGTGTTAATTACCAGAAAGACTGCACAGAATGCAATTGAGAATTTTTTCCAATATAAAGATCTGCCAAATGTTTTCTACATTAAGGTAAATTAGGGATAAAAAAGGGGTTTATTAACAGCATTTTAGAAGTACTTATTTGTACTTTTCTGTTGAAACGCATACTAAGTAATGTTTAAAGGAAAAGCATAAAGAAATAACATAATCTGTTATTCACTGCCATTTTATACCTTAAGGTATTTGACAAGATCGGTTCCTAGTGCGCGAGCTCCAGATTCTGTTTTCTGACAGTACTGAAAAAAATTATGCAAGTGCTGGTCCTGTCAAAGACAAAAAGAACAACAAATTAATCAATGTCTACCATGACCATCCATAATTTGAAACAGAACACATTAAAAATATTTATATGTAGAAATCTACATCTTTGTCCATAAATTCAATTTTCAAAAATAATGGAAGTGCACTACTCTGAAGCCTTGTATTGTTTGCTGTAACATCGGTATCTCTTTAACCCACATAAGAAATTTCCAATGAATACCCATTATACAAAATGCCACCTATATTTGCTTCCAACTGAAAAGCAGAAAACAGCATACTTATCTCAACTGATCGTAATATGTTTTTATGACCAAGTATAACAGGACTCATTGCGCACCAGTAAATAGCTTTCAGAAAACTATGACCCCTCATCTCCTGGAACATTCAGATTGGAATGGATGGCACTAGACAAAAGGTTCGTATTTTGATTAGCTTCCATTTAGATCTCCTGGTTTTTTCACAGCTGATATAACAGACAGATAGCATGAGAAATGTCCAAGAGGCAAAAAAATTAAGAGATGAACATACTGAGTTTTAAGAACCTTCCCAGGTATTGTCAATACATACAATAAACATACATTGTTCTTAAACTTTCTCTAATTTACTTTGTTTTATAACTCACCTGTGTATACACAGTTGACACCAGATGAGTGGATATCTTTAACAGTTGTTTGCCTCCATCCACCCATTTAATTTCAGGACCAGAATGCTGCATGCACACATGAAAAAAAAAGTAAAATAACACAGCAGTATATTAGAGTAAAGCAATTAGTTCACAGTACCACTAATAATACTTTTTTAGAAAGAAAAAAAACAGGTTGAAGAAATGTGTGCAATGAATAAAGTCATAAAAAAAGGAAAATTATGCAGGCAATACCAAATACTACCAAAAGCATCTATGAAGTTTAAACTGTTTTTTAAAAGTCCCAAAGTTTCCTTGATGGCTAACAAAATTGATTCTCTGTAAGCCATAAATTTCATGTTTCCCCTACAACTGCAAAGAAACTTTTGACTAGAGAGGTATGTACCATTTTTCTGAGAAAAATAACACAAGTATTTCCACAGATACTCACAGAGTTTAAAAATTAACATGTCACTGATAGGTAGCAGCAAGTGCTTCCTTCTCATCCCATTTCCAAAGAACTGAGAATGGGAAAGCTCACTCTGACAACCAGTTAGGGAGAGATTTTACTGCTAGGTCTACTAGTCATACTGTTCCTAACCTTCTACCCATGGGCATGAGCAGAGACAAACAGCAGAGGCATAAAGAATACACCTACAATGTGAAAAGATGAAAGATGTGAAGGAGATGACGGTTGGAAAGCTTACAACAGAGTTTAAAACAGAACAGATGGTAGAACAGGAGGACAGCAGCACTTCTTGCTGTAGATTTCAGGTCTTTTCCTCCAAAATCAGTCAATTTTGTCTCTGCATTTCAATCTCTTCATTGAATCCCCTATCACATTTTCATTTTGTATCCTCCTTGGTATCAGTTTTATTACTACAATTATGCAAGCTTTCTGCTTTGAAAAATACAACCATAAATTTTACTAGTGAAGTATAAAGATCACGAAAATCAAGATGTGAGAAGACGACTTTTTCAGGAATAAAGGACTTACTGAAAGGAGACAGCATGAAATGCTAAAAGAAATTTAGTAAAGGACTTCAGATTATTTGCATATCTTCATAAACTCAAAATAGTTTAATATGCTTAAAAAATTACGATAACTTTTACAGAAAATGAAACAAACATTTTTAAAGTACATCAGCTAAATAATAACAAATATAAGTACATAACAGCTTAACTTTCTGTCTTTTACAAGAATGTGAATCAACCTGCCCTAATACTCTTTCTTGGTCTCACATTTCTCTTTGGGTTTGTTTCCTCTTAACCAAACATCTAATTTTTGCAAAGCATTCCATTTCAACTAGAAAATAAATTTTACTAGAAAATGGCTTAAATCTTATCATCAGTCTAGGGAACTACAACCAAACCTTGTCTCCACATCTTTTTTATCCAATATTAAAACAATTTTATATAGCATACCTTTCCAACACCCACTTCTTGATAACTGAGATAGCCTGATGGAAGATTTGCTGACACTGGGATATGTTGCTCATTGATGACCACTCTTCCATCTTTTATCAGAGGAAGCCAAGAATACCCAACTACGGAATATGAAAGACAAGAGATTTTAAATATGTTGCAAAACTTAACCTAAACCCTTACAAAAGTCTTACTGAATAATTTTGATATGGAATTACTGCTAAAGGCCAAATGATTTGAACTCAATGAGAAATAATTAAAAACACAAATAAATCGTCAGTTTGAAAAATCTGATGAACATTCTAAACCAACACTTGAAACACTTAAACTAGAAGAAACATTTTATGTAATCTTTCAGTCAGTATAATGTAATTAGGAAGCATTATATGGATGATAAATATCATTGGTCATCAGATAAGAACACAAAAAAATTCCCCCAGCAGTAACTGAAAGAAAGCATTAGTGTACAAACCTTGTGTTTCAACAACATCTTTCTTCTTTGTACTCCCTTTGCTTGAATTATCACAGCTGACATGGTAGAAGGTGAACAACAAGTGGTGCTTTTCATGTAACTGAGTGGGCAATTCTATTTTAATCTGAAAGGCAAAGAAGTCAGTGTAGAAGTTTTCAGCTAGAGCACTGATACGTGTTACTGGTTGTAATTCCAGGTTATACATTATTTGAAGCAAGATCAAGAATCACACATAAAAAAGCTCTCAAAAATTTACTTACAGTGGAAAGGGGGATCTGATTTAAACGAGAACTTTGCAATCCTATAATATTTTCTTGCATTTTTGGAACTTACATAGTATATCTAACCTGGTAAAAGTTACCCCAGAAAGGTAGCTTACCTCATCATAAAACTCTGGATTTTGATGATGATGCAGCACAGCAGCAAATGCACTTCTAGTAAATACTGGCCCACCAGGCCTACCATAGATACACTAAGAATAGAAAAAAGGAAAAAAAAGAACAGAAAACCCTGTGATCTTGCTTTCACTTTCAGCTCAGAATTTTTCACCCAGAATCTGAAATACATTCACTTGTGTTTAACTTGGCTCCTTTGCTCAGACAGGGGATTACATGATCTGCCTACTGTGCAGCAAAGCTGACTCTGATTTCACCTCAGGATGTCTATACATGCCTACTTTTTTTTATACTGTGATGGCTTATAAACAAACATGGAACTCGGCTCTCCAGTTGATCTAAAGGTTTGCTATTTTAACTTACTGTGGAGTAGCCATAAGCCACTCCTGTTTGCAACAAGGTCATTCCAGGAATTTTTTTGTTGATATGAAGAAATGAAATGCTCTTGAGGATTCTTTAATATTCTTATATATCAAAACCAAGCAAACCATCTAGAAGTTGCTCTTAAACCAAACACAGAAGGACAGAAGCCACCATCCCAAACTAGATCAAATAATCCAGTACTACTGTGTTACTTAGCTATCTGTTCACTATTTTCTTTTATCAATCACAAAAATCAAAAGACTAACCTTTAAAGACAAAGAATCCTCTTCATCAGAATCCTTGAACTCAATGCACACCGCAATATTTCTAGCCTACAGCAGTATTTAAAAACATAAACCAAAGCAATCAATCACAAGGACCATCACAGAAATAAATCTTAATTGTAAACAATCTTAAGCAAACCTGACAAAGAAGGTACAGTTTTCCTGTACTCACCTTTGCAAAAGTCTTTTGACTGTCATATTTCAAGTGCTTTGGATAAACATAGAGATGATTGTTGTAGATTGTGAAAGGCTGAGTATATTTTGGTATACAGGGAACAAACTCCTCTATTTCAAATGTTGTTAGTGTCTTGGTACTGTTTTCAAACTGTTTCATGGGAATGTATGATGAGTTAACATAATCTGAAAATACATTAAAAAAAAAAATAAAAAACTGAAGAGGAAAAAGCATGAATGTCCATTTAACAGTGTTGGTTAATACTTACTGGGAAAATCTGGTGACACATTATCAATTGTAACATCCAGATTTCCTAAAATAACAGGAAGTTTGGCCATCTTTTCAGGTCTACAGGAAGGAAAAAAAAAACACACCGCTTCAAAGTCAGGCTAAATGCAAATCAGATGCCAGCAAAAAAAGATAATCGGAAACAGAGGCAAAAGTAATATCCTGAAATAGGAGTATGAGAGGAAAGGTGGTTTGAGGGTGGATGACTGATTTGGTCTTGCTTTTTGCTTAGATTCACATTTTTCTTTTCCTTTAAATTCTCAGGAAAAAAAAAGGCTTTATGTGGAAAAGCATGGAAAAAGTCACAATAAAGCATGTCTTCTTTAAATCAAAATTCCAAACTTTGGCAAAGATAGGTTTTGTTTGCTATGTAATAACTTGCTATCATTTGCAGCAAAGAGGGGATCCACAAGTATTTTAAATCTCAGTGGCCAGTGATAAGCATCCACGGTAGTAGGGTAAATGTGGGGGAAGAGAAACCAGCAAGTTCCTACCTTCTCCTTTTTCTAGACAAATAGCTCACCCTGCAAAACTAGCCAACTCTGACATTTCTTAGATATTATTGCATAACTAATTCAGAAATATGAAGTACAAGTATTTTCCATGATAAAACCATGCAGAACCCTTTATTAGTAAAGCTAGCCAACAGCACGACTTTTTAAAATTACTGCACAGCAATTGGATGCAAAATTTTACCAAACTTCAAATCCCAGCTCTGAAGCAAACAACTGCAGGTTGGAGTCTGGATTCTAATTCCAGTAGATATGCCTTAGACATTACAATCTCTTTCTTACTGTAATTCCTGTGGAATACTGTACATGATTTCATGAACAGGATGCTGAAATAACCAAAAGCGTTTTCTTAATTCACAAAGTAAAATGACATGGCAGGCTAATTTACTCTCTAGTTTCAACTCCAGTAATACAGTTTATGGCAAGGAGTGCCAGTACAAAGCAATTTCAATGCTAAGTAATCTTCAACAAAATTTATTTAATCCACCTGCTGAAACTGAATTGAAATATCTATTACAAATCTCCTTAACAAATAAACTAAAGAAAGCACAGCCCAAGCCTTCTGCACTCGGTGGTTTTTCAAACTAATACCACTCCAGGCAACTGTCCTGTAACAGAAGGGGAAATGTCTTTGCAAAGAAGCAAAGATTGCTCTATTATTTTACATCCTATTTAATAAGGGGGTTAACAACTTTATGAATGTCAGTAATATATTCTTAAACCTTGCACACAAACTGATGAAATCTTTAAGGATACTTTGCAAAAAAAGATAACCTATGTTCTGTTATTAGGCATCCTGAGACACTTCCAAGGAATGTGGCCTGGATACTGGTTTGAATCTCTTTCCCCTCTGTCCAAGGGCACGGACAATGATTTATGCTCATACTTGCTTTCTTTTGAGAACCAGAAGGATATACTGTGCAAGTATAACTCCTAGCACAGAGCTACCTGAGGATATGATGCTGACTGCATGTTACATGTGGCATAATACTTGTCCTGCTTGTAGCCTCCAATCACTGCAAAGGAAAGATCTGTAGCTTGTATGAAGTCCTTGATTATATTTATACAACTTCTATATTTGAAATTAAAGACATGTAAATACAAATATCTTATTATGCTCCAGTTCAAGACGATAACAAAATACGGTGGGGCTTAGGATGAGGAATGTGGGGTGTTAGGGTGTTTGGTTGGTTTGGTTTGGTTTCGTTTTTCAAAGTGGAAAAATTAGACTTACTTCCTGAAATCTGCTAACAATTTCAGCATGTCTTCATTTGAGAGTTTATTACTGTCTTGTCTGAAGAGAGGAGAAAATCTTGCATTTTTGTCCAAGGTTCCTGAGGCATCTTTAAACAGTGTCCTGAAAGTAAGAATCTTGCTTTCAGGTGAGTTTATGAAAGTGTTGAAATTCACTTCAAGAAATTTCTTTATTAGAAATCAGAACATACTGCACCATCCCACATATTACACATTTAATACTCCTGTCATTGTAGGTGACTTGTAACAAATATCTCAATCTAGCAAGTAAGTGCAAACAATTTCATTCTTAGTAACACAAAAAATATTATCAAAAGAAAACAATTGGCAATATTCAATGGCTTGAAAAATAATGTATTGAATGTTTATAATTTTTTTTCCTACTACAGAGCTGAAATGTAAGTTTGTTGGGAATCTTTGATTAATTGACACAAAACAAGAAATAATTTAAATAGCACATTAAATTTTACAAGAAGGGAGATGCAGAAAATAATGTTAGAGAAAAGGTAGGAAAAAATTACAAATTGGTAAGATTTGTCCTTACCTAGCTGCCCAGGCAAAAGGCATTCTATATTGACCTAATCTCTGGCATGCCTGCTTAGCATTTTTCAAAACTTTCTGTGCAACCTGCAAGGGACATGAGAAATAGCCATGTTTGAAAAGCTACGTTTGTTGCACAAGAAAAAAACCCACATATTGACACTGATATGAATTAGAAAATCTTCTTTAGAAGATTAATCCTAAGTATACAAGTAAAAGGTAATTGATAATGCCTTTTAACGACTCATTGCAGGCTAAGCACCACCTGCTGGTTTCACAGTATTTCATGAGTGAAAACACAGACATGTCTTCACTCCTAGTAAAAAACAGAGAAAAAAATTATTATATATAAAACTTCCATGTGAAGCTAGAGCAAAATTCAACTTAAATATTTCTTAAAACAGAACTCAAACTCCAGAAAAAACCCTATTTTCCCTCTCACTTGCTCCCCTGTTCACCACCCACTTCATGTACCAGAACACATTCCTGCAGAGTAAGTAGTACAATACTTCTATTACGAATACACACAGACTGTGGGGAGGAGTTTTATGAAAATCCCATGTAAAAATCATGAATGCATAGGCACATGGACAATCATATGTATGGCCATTGCAACACTGTTTCATTAGAAGTTCAAATTTTTGATTTTCTTAACTTTTAAATGAATAAAAAATTCCATTATATAGAGCCAACATGTACAACAATCAGAGCTAGAAACCCGCTGGTTTGAGATGTTCAACACTGAGCTGAACCACTTGATCTAAGCAGATGTTTCTGCAAGAGAAGCGGGCTTTTCTTTTCCAGAAATCAGCTTCTCTGTGTCTACAGAGAGTAAAATTATTTGCCGGAGGCAAAACAAACTACAGAGTAAAACTGACTGAACATTAACCCTGATCTATGCTGTTGACATTATATAGAGCTGATTCTCAAAATGTGTTTGAGCCAACTCTCCACTATCACTTTCAGTAAAAAGGGGAAAAATGGCACTTGGAAGCATAAAACCTTGGGAAGTCATCATTAAAACAATGTTTAAAGGGAGAATAAATGATTTCTTTGTTACAGACTCTGCAGACATCCATTTCTCCTTTTTCTTATCCAGAGTAGCAATTATGCAGGGAACTAGAATGTGCTTGTTGCACTGACACAAATGGAGGCCTATATAGCTGGTACCATTCTGTTTTGATTCAAATTAATACACTGTAATCCCTGAGAACAACAGAAAAAAAAATTCAAACTAAATGTTCTGTTGTATAAAATTCTAAGTGATTTAATACCAGAAACGCATAGCGTAAGTTAATACAATCATGAGTGTTCTTATTGGCTACTTCTGCAGTACAGGGCAGCCCAAGCCTAGCCCTCCGAATCAAATATGGGAACACTTGGGCTTACACAACCTTTGCATGTGGCTCAGGCCCAAGGCCACCAAGGTCAGCTACTCAGTTCAGGTTTGTTTTAACTCAGTCACAGTCAGCACACACTTCAAAACCAGACTCCTAAAATACAAAGCTGCTGTTTTCCAACAATAGCTGAAAAAAAAATCTCAAGCATTCCTAGAAAAGCAAATCAGTAGGCTGACCTATATTAAGATCAAGTGAAAAATACAGGGTTTTTTACATGTAGCTTAGCCAGCATTAAATCTGCAGGAAAGAACACTGCTCCTCTACAGAGACTGAAAGTTAACTGTTCCTTCTTCCCTTTCACTAGCTGAAAACAGGAAGAATGTCAACACTAGCTGACACTGCTTACAAAAACACTTTTCTCGAATATCCTGGTCCAGCTATTTAAGAATAACTGTAAATAAACAAATTCAAACTTCTATTTCTTCAATGATGAAAAAAAAGTAGCAACTAACTAAACTTTGTGCAGATACATTTCAGAGAACATGGCAATGTTTTGTAATCCTAGACTCCCGAAAATTTAAGATGTTTCAGTGTTTTATTTCCAGAAGCAATTCTGACTTCTATGAAAACTGCAAAGCGTTTTATACGTAAAAACAGTGTTTCTGAAGGAAAAAATCAGCAAGATTGCCAATAAAGTTACAGTAAACTACGGTCACCAGCAAGTGAGACAAAGGAAAAGTCAACAGTACACTAAATAGGATGCATTAACTAAGAGAGATGCAGTTAATTTATGATCTGCATTTAATATTTTACTGTCCAACAATTTTCAACTCAGCTTTCACATTGAAGTTCAATACATTTTTGTCACATCAGTCTAAAGACATTATAAAAATTACAGATTGTCACCATTATAAAAAATGAAATGTTTTTAATAAAATATTAAACTTGATCTATAATGTAATATTAGTTACTAGTAATACCTACAACTTACTAAAGCAAATCATCCAGTTATCTGAATTTACTAGAAAACAACCAAGGTTTTGACTAATATTTATTAATTTGAAATCAATCTGCTTTGTCTTAGTATGTACATACCTTGGAAGAATCTGAACTTTTCATATATGGTTCAGCACAATGTGTAATACTTCCCTGTAATACCTTTTCTATTCTAGCCACAAGGAAAATGTCAGTATGAGGACATGTGACTGAGAATATGCCCTAGAAATAAAACAAGAGAGAAATATAAAAGGAAAATGCAAGCATATTTTACATCACATAATGGAAAGCCAGCCAAATCATGTAGGAGAACTCTTTTTGTGTATTCAAAACCTTCTGAGTTCTTTAGGTTACTAGTTCTTACCTGCTTTGGATATTGTAACACAGTTTCATGAACGTCTTGAATTCTGTGTAAGCTATCAGCACTGCCATTCATCATTTGTTGAGATGCACTGGATATCATGTGCCTTACTGAGGCATGGTTCAAATCAACATGAAAATCTGCTGAAATCTTCCTGTTGTTTTTAATATCAAATAGTGACAATGTGACAAAGAAAGGTTCTACCTAGACATTAAAAATAAAAAGAATCAAATTGCATTGCTGGCATCAATATTGCTGTAAAAATGCATATGAAAGAAAGATGAGTAACATTTTCACAAACACTTGTGGCCATCACTCTAGACATTACTGACAAGATGTAAAAGACAGCAAAAGAAAAATTTTTCTCTCTACCACACAACAAAAAAAATATTACCAAAGTCACTTTCTGTAGGATTTAGGCTTACATTTTCATTTAAGAGAGTAGAAAAATTTGCTATGGTAAAAATTTCTCAATCAGAGCAAAGAAACCCTAACATTAAGATCAGTGCCAACAAAATATTAGGACATTCATTACCATGTTAACAGAAAGTAATTAGATTAATTATTTACATTTGTTGTCGGTCCTTCTTCATTTTCTGCAACGCAGCTTTGCAGATTAAAAGATAAATCATTACACCTCACGAGAATTTTTTTTCCAAATTTCTCTTCAAATGGCTTCACTTCTGGTTCAATGCTAGAAAAGTCAAGTTTCTTTAAAAAGAGAAAAGGAAATTAAGGTAAGTAGGTTCTCATCTCAAAAGGATCAACATAAAAAGCCCCTGCTTCCTTGCAAGAAGTCTAACCTGTGCATCTGGATCCAAGGCAAAAAGTTTAACCCTGCTTTCAGTTTTCAGCTTGATTTCTGCTTCTCTGGTACTCTGTTCAAAACAAGAAAAAAAGTCTTAGTATCACATTATTAATGTGGGCTTCAGTATGATTTCCATTTCTGTGTTGCTTTTCAAAGCTTTACAAATCTTTAATTCACGCATTTGTTTGTCCATTACTGCTTTGTAACTCATTAGTTTACATTGCTCCATCACGCCAAAGCAAAAAGTGAGAGCCTCTCCTCTAAAGGCTTTTTTCCAGACCTAGAGTTACAAAAACTTACATCAGGAACATGTAACCTTCCAAGCTTACTGGAAGTATACTCCAGTGTAACTCACACAGCACTTTACTTCCTTAAATAATAACTTCCATGACACTATTTAAAAAAAAAACAAACCCTATGACTGCAGGTTAAAGCTTAGAGCTGTACTGAGACCATAAGACCACTCAGGAAACAACAGATCATCTAAATCAAGATACATCATCATAACTCTACTTTTCTTTTTCTTGTTTGCTTTTTTTTTTTGTTTGTTTTGAGCTCTACTCCCAAAGAACTGGTTTTCCTGTGGGTAGCTGGAAAAATCCCCAAAACTTCCAAAAGACAAACCTCTCACATTTAAAAGTTACTCTGCAGAGTTCATTGTACACTGATCCTGCCTGGGATTTGTGGATACCCATCTATTAAAAGTAAAACGAAAGTGAAGTGCAACAAAATAGAATGTGAAAATTGATGGTATGCATAGGTTAACTTTTTTTGAATAAGGTGTTATTTAAAGAGCATGCTATGACTTTTCAAGTCCCAGGACATGACAAATGAACACATGCATGTGCCAAAATTACCCATGGAGGAGAGCTGCCCTTCCTAAAGTAGCAGATGGCTAAACAGGGATACAAAATATAGCCAGGTGTCTCTGTTTGGACCAGCCTGTATGGGTTAAAAGAAGTTACAGATGCAAAATGTTGGCCATCAGCTGGAAGTGATCTACTGTCTACATCTGTTTTGCTAGAGATTGAAGTAACTTCTACTACGTCTCAAGAAAAAGAAAAAACAAAAGAACACTCTCTAAGAGCTCAAAATCCTATTTTTAGGTGGATAACAGAAAATTCAGCTTAAAGGACGCATTACACAAGAGAAACTTCTGAGGCGCTATTTTGAGTAAAAATGCTCTAATGGTTTTCCATTTACTTTGTTATCTTTAGCACACACGGGAGAAAAGAGTTGCTGTGAAAGAGACGACCCAGATAATCAATGCCAGCAGAGTGCTGCCAGACTTCACTTGTTTAACAGCTGGTATGTTGAGAAATACAGGCTTGTGAAGAAATCTAAAGATGGCAAGAAATCTGAGTGCATGTTTTGCAAAGGCAATAGTCAGTGGCAAGAACTAAGGAGGAAGATGACCTAGTCATACGAGCAAGACAAACTGTTTCCACTAAAGCATCTTGAATAGTTTTAGATTCTTTGATGTTTCAGGCAATAAAGATAAGATGAAAAGAATGCATTTTTGACTGACAGATCAGAGGCAGTAGTCAGAAGTCAAGAATTTTGAAAGTATATGGAGTTATCGACCCTCTCTATAGCACAGCAGTGACTCTGTGATTTCATCTGTAAAACAGAGAATATTTTCCTACTTCAGGAATTCTGGGACCTGTAATATTTAAGGAGGTACTTGGGCACACTCATCACAACAGCCACATAGTACATTCAGAGGGCTAATCTGTTTTCTTTTAATATTAAAAAACAAAACCAAACAAACACAAAAAACCTCCAACCAATCAAAACCCCAAACTACAAAACCTCTACCTTCACTCTTGGTACTTACATTACAGATGAAAGGAATTTGAAGTAGCCAGGAAAGACAGACAGATTCAGATTCAGATGCATGGGTGCACATCTGTACACTGAAGTGCAAAATACCATCTTATTTAAATTATGTTCTAAACTAACAGCTGTTGATAGAAAAATGAAGGCTTGGAGATGTATTTACAAGGGTTAAATCCTTCCTGGGAAGACTGTTTTTCCCCTATTGTCAGGTGCTCTACAATCCCTCCTCAAGGGATTTCTCTCCCCTCATAAGGATATGAGATCAGCTATTGTGAAATTCTTCTCCTAGAACCAACAAAAATAACACAGCAGCTATAAGCTCTTCTAAAAGAAGGCCCAATGCCTTGTAAGGCTTCCACTGGGGAAAAAAGAACTAAATGCTAACAACAGCTGAAAAGACAGTGTAAGAAAGAACAGAGGACAAAATACCCCTCAAGACAAACAACATTTCTATAAAGGAATCGAGTTAAGGCACAAACAGCACACTGGGCAAACAGGCAGACTTTTGCCTGTACTTCTCCTCAGAATAAAAAAAAGAAAGGCTAGGAAAATATAAAATAGAGTATTTAGTACAGGTGAACTGGAATGGGAAAACTAAAAAAAATAATTTTGAAGGAAACAGAAATTTAAATGGGTTATAACCACGGAATAAAAAACAACCAGCCAGTGCTTAAAGAGGTGAAAAAAATAATACACTAGAAAAATACCACGCTTAAAGAGCTGCATGTTTCCTATCCAAAGGTTATGGAAACAGGAAGCAGCAATTGTAGCCTCCTCTGGAAGGAATATGGAACTTAAGCATTACAGTAAGTCCGACTATAAAGAAAGAAAAATCTTCTGCATAATAAGAGAATTTAATATTTGTTTCTGAAACAAATGTATCTTACAGTTCTTCCAATGGCATTTTCATTGTATGCATCAGAATCCCAATTCATTTTAAAATGCAGAGGTAGCTGGAGCTAGATTATCACATAATAGCTTTTTGTGTACATGTGCTAAATTAACTTCAAAGCACTATCAGAAAGAATTAAGTCAGCCAACCAATTTGGATGCTAAAAGCTTGTTAATCTATTCTGAGTGGATCATTTGATATGTTAACTACAGCAATACACAGAATTTGGTTTGCTTGTACTCAGTTCATAAGCTGCACCCCTTCAGGAGTAGTTATTAGGTCAGACAGATTTCAGAAGAGAAGGAGAGTATTACCGAGCACGGACAAGCAGAAAAGTTTCACGACTCCAGGCTGTACCACACAGAAGAAAAAAGATGTCACAGGAAAAAGCCTGGATTCTGCAACTTCAGTAGAAAAGGTCACCAGTTGGGTGATTTAACAAAAATTTCTCCCTTACAGAACTCACAAAAGTTACTGCAACACACAAGTCACTGATTTAACTGAAAAAAAAAGTCAGCAAATGGGCTGAGGAAGAATTACAGTTATTATCTACTTCTTTTGATTTTATTTTATTTTATTCTTACTGCCACCACACTTCTGTAAGAACAAAATTGAAAAGCAAGAACCATGGCATTACAGGAAGCAACCATGAACCTGCCAGTTCATTACAAACATGAACATCTTAAAATACATTCACTTCCTCACTGCTATTAAACTGCTCTAGATTTCTAAGTATAAGAATAAAACCTGACTTTAATATAACTACTTTTCATTAGAACTCCTTTAGCACTTACTTTAGCATCCATTAAACCAATATAAAAGATAACAAAGTAGTAAAATAATAAAACATGTCCAGATTTATACAGACAACTTCAAGACAGCATCTAGTTTGTTTACAAAAGGAGAAAATGAAGAAGCTCAATAAGCACACCTATTCATAAAACAGCTGCTAAGCTTTCAAAGCACCACAAACCAACTGAAATCCAGAAGCCAGCTCCTTATCCTTACTGAAAGTTTCATGTGGATAGCTTATATTTAGTGCGTTATACCCCAAACTGGCATTTACAATACAAATTACCTTGGCAATTTCAGGATAATAGTTATCAAAACTACTTGATGAGCTTTCCATTTTGCTTTGTTCATCATCTGAAATGATAAAAAGACTTTTTAAAATAAATATCAATCCTCCAAAGTACTCACAAAACTCCATTCCAAAAATTATTTTATCTCCTACCCCTTCAAAAATGACAATTGTTAGCATAAACAGGTTGTGGACAACTCCGTCACCACATTTTGATGCAGTTACCTCTTGAAGGATGTGACTAGGTACAAAAATTGGTATAGTAGCAGTTACTTTCTAATCTTACCTAGAAGACAGCCTTAATACTAATTTTGGTATCTGCATGGGGAAAGGGCATACTCAGTGCACAAAATTACATTACTCTTTCCACTAGGCATTGTAACTTGATTTCAAAACAATTTCCCGCTGTTCATTAGGTTCCCAGCTCTCCTCTCCAACAGTTACTGGATTTACAAAGCAACCATTCAGTTAGCTATAAGCATCTTACAGTTCTAAGGTCAACTGGGGACCACTGACTAAAATGCCATTCACAGAGCTACAGGTTTCTCCTTTCCCTATCTGTTTTTGCTGCAAATATCATGCTCAGTTCTGATAAATCTTCAAAGACTGTGATATCTCACTTGACACTCTAACGATCCCTTCTGGCATTTGGGCTATTTATAAGAGAACAACCTTCCACAACATCTTCCAGTTTCTTCTGGATATGCACACTGTTGGTTTCGCACCAGTTTCCCTCCCCATCCGCTCTCAAGAAGAAAAATACATGATAGGACATCTAGACTATCCTTTCTTCACCCACTACCAGCTATACATGCATTACATTCCTTACAGATATTTGCCTTACCTATTTTTAAAGGGCTCCAACAGAAAAGATTCTACACCCAACCAATCTATTTCAGTACTTTCAGGAAGTATTTGTGGTCAAGAGAGTTGTATCTAAATTTAAGCTCCTCACTGTAACCACAATTCCTTATTCTTCCACTTACAGTGATCCCAGAACAGATTACTCCATTTTCAGCAGCATTTTACACATTTCAAAACAAGTCCCTCCAAAGTTTTCTTTTTTTCCTTAAACTGCCTCAGTCCTGATCTTACATTGTGGGTTCTACTTTTTTACACTTAATCAGTCTCACTATTCTCTTCTGGACTTGACTTATGAGGAATCAATACAGAACAGTGCTATTTTAATGCAAAAGGTCAAAACTCTCATTACTTCAAATAAACAGTAAAAAGGCCATCTTTTTGTGACCAAAGAAAAATATTTAGCCACAATAAAGCCTTTCTTTCCAAACGGGTGTATGAAGACATGGTCACATAACTGCATGCACCATTGCTAGAAATCCTGCTTACCTTCGTGAGACTCTCCGTTTCTTTTTTCTTGCATTGCAGCCTCAAAGTTAAGCTGAAGGATTTTGTTCAGAGTGCTTATCCACTCTTCCATTTCAAGTTCACTGTCTGCAGCTAAAAGGTAACTGCTCTTGTCTTGCATCTTGAGCTCAAATGCAAAACGTCTGACTTTATTGTTCTATAAGGAAATAAAATATCTGTGTAATACTTTACATACTGTCTAACCACAACGAAAGGAAGTTATATGTATTTCAGATATTTTATACAAAAATATTCAATATTTTCAACAAGTGCATTGTAATTACACCTTTTCCTCTCTGACTTTTGACCTTTTGAAGTTTCTTGTACCACTGCAACAATTGCAAGGAGGAAAGATAACAGTTCATATTGCACCTTCCCCTCATCATCCTGTTTGCAATCACTCTAAAAACCCCAGAAAAATCCAATTTCCAAATATCAATTCTCTCTGTACTCAGATCATCTAGAAATCAAGCTAACCAAGATCCACTGGGTTAAAAAAAGGCAAAAAAAGGGCAGGAAACCCTATTAACATTAGAGCATTGACTGTCTGCACACGGATTTTATACAAGAGAAAATCATAACCAACATCAATTCTGAATGCCCTGGTGTTGCTAGTCTTATAAATATACATGAATTTAGGAATTGGCTCCTCCTTTGTTCCTCAACTGTTACTGTCATCCTTTTTGGATCCAATTTCAATCAAGGCTTCAAATGCTACCTAGCCTTACTCATGTTACTAAGAATGAATTCACAGATTTTAAATGAAAATTCTGTATTATCATCAATGCAATTTAAAAAAAATGATAACTCATTAGATAAACATTAAAATAAATAGTAAGACAGATGTAATTGTTGGAGTTTTAAGTTAAATTAAATGCCAAATTGTATTATAGTCTCACTATACCTCAGATTTTTCAATTATCAGACTGACTACTGGCAAAACAATCACCTTTTAACCAAAGATGAGTTTCTGTTAAGAAGGATATAAACAAATGTATGGACTTCAGAGCTAGACAGTTTTGCCAGTGCTGAAGTAAATGAAAAATCCTAAAAAGAGTAGCCTCTAACTTTCAGAGTTTAAAACCTTGACACAGGTGATACACTTCTCAGTTTTTCACAAAACACTGAATTAGAGCAACTACGCTGATATATACGGCTGTATTTATGAACAGACACATTGCATATATTATGTGCTTCACATCTCTGACCAGAAAAGTTGCAATAGACTTTAGTATTAAAGCAAAAACCCCAACAAAACAAAACTCCAAAACCACAAAGAGCATGTCCAGGAATTCTTGTCTCTTTTTTTAAGTTTGTGGGGGGAAAAATTACCCAAACCAAATAACCCAACTGAAAAAAATCATGCTATTGCACAAATTCAGTGTTCCTCTTGTATGTGTACTCATGAAGGAGTATATGCTGGTATCTTCTATCTGCTAGTGAAGTCAGTATTTTTCTCTTGAGCATCTATTGTCATTTAAAAAATAATTAAGCATGTGCACTATATGAACTCAAAAACAGAAATGAGAAATTATATAGGAATGCAATAGCAACTAATCTCCCCTCAGTGAAAAGTCTTACTCTGAAACAAGTAGAGAGCAAAAGGTTGCAAGCATGCTTATCTAAGAACAACCAGTTCTATGAATTCCATGTCAGAGTACACCAAAGTACCACAGCTGTGTCCTTCCAATTTTTTTACTTTATTTTCCCTCTTCTGTTAAATGGAAAAGCAATTTCTACTGTGTAGATACTGCTTTTTCCCCATAGGGATTTTCAGATGCTAATACACCACCAATAGTAAGTAAAACAATAAAATTAAATCAGCTACATAATACAAAATAATAAAATTACATGTCTGAAATAGGGCCATTACATGTAATATTTGTAATATTTGATAATTCAAAATATCATTTACTTCCTCCTCACCAACAACTGAAGTGCTTTCAAACCTCTTTATTCTAGCTACTGAATAGACTACTCAGGTTCTTAAAAATGAGCACTAACTGGTTTTGATTTTGCATCTGATACTGATTCATAACTAGTCTCAAATTTTTACGTGCAGTTTTGAAGCCCAGATGCCAAGATGAACACTGACAGCACTGTAAAACACATTATAGCATCCGAGACACAAGCCAACTATAAATGTTAAAGCATTCAAAGCACAGTTTTACTTGGAAATGGCTGTATCAGCCCTACTTGCAGTAGAACAAAGCAACAGTAATAACTTTTTTTTTAAAAAGTAAGTTTCTGGCAGAGTCTGAGGAAACTTCAGGTTACTTGAATTGAGGTGATGGAACAGAAAGTATGAACACTATGAAAGTATGAACGAAGAAAAAGGAGATTTTCATGTTTTAAACCCCCAAACCATAAAATCACAGAATGGTTAAAGGCTAGAAGAGGTCTCTGGTGGTCATTGCACCCAACCTCCATCCTCAAGCATGGCCAAGGAGAACCAGATGGCACAGGACCCTGTTAAGGCATCTTCTGAAGATCTCCAAGAATAGAGACTCTACAACATCTCTGGGCAACTTGTGCAGTGCTCAATCATCCTCACAGTGAAAAGCTGTTTCCTGATGTTCAGAGGGAACCTCCTGTGTTTCAGCTTGCGCCCACTGTCTCTGGTCCTGTCACTGGGCATCACTGAGCAGAGCCTGGCTCTGTTCATCTTGCACCTGCACCTCAGGTTTTTACATATATTGATGAGACTGTGTTTAGGAATCACTCTTGGTTTGTTTTTAAAACACAACAAACTAATTTCAGTGGAGTTGGCCAGAATTGCATCTCTAAGGCAAAACAGTTTGAGTAAATTTGTATATAGAACCAGCAATATGATTAAATTTATTACAGCTAAGATTTCAGTGCAAATTGCCTATTAAACATGTATTCAAAAACATCACTGCAATACTTCGGGGCAAAAAAAATCCGCTGTACAGCTGCTGTCTCTCTTTGTTTTAATCTTCACATAACTTTCTACTACAAATATATTATTTAAGAAATATATTTTTATTAAACTTTGCTGATTTCTATACAAGTTCCTTAAAAAACAAGGGTTTTTTCCAGGTATGCTGTGCCTAACAGAACAGTTACAGGATGTACTATAGATACATAACAGAATCACAAGAAAAAGGAAAATAATCTTTCTTTTGGCACTTGCTACTGACAAACATTTGACCAAAGCCCTTAACTTTTTAAAATAAAGAAAAGCACAGAAAAGTAACATTATAAAGGTCAAACGAAAGCATCTGGAAGGGTGACTGAATGTAATACAACTCCAACAACAAAAATCCCACACAAGAAGCTATGAAAAAAATTTTACAGCTCATGGAAGCACAAAATCTAACTGAAATGAAAGTCAGTTTTATACTATCATTACTCTGCCATGATTTAAGTTTGGGGGTTTTTGCACATTTGCCTTAAAATTTGGTTTGACAAATATTTGACATCAACTAGTAATTCATGTTCTTTTCAGAAAGATTTTAAAAATTCAGTCTCACGCCCTCCAAAATCTTGTTCTCTGCTTTTGCAAGACGCAGCACAACTATTAGTTCCCCGGCATAATAGGTACCTATCTATATTTAACAACACTTATCTATATTTTGAAAGAAATTTCATTTGCTAACAAATATAATTACCTGAACCACTCCCATGCATGAATCTAGAAATATTGATCCTTTAGGTTCTTTTGATATTTTTTCATCTTTGTAGAAATTGAGATTATAGGATCCATCACCCAGTTGGATTAAGTGGAAAAATCTTCTTTTAAATGACTAGTGAAAAGAAAGGAGGAAAGCAATTACAACACCAGTATTAATCAGCTTCATATTAAAATACTCAGAAGTGCTATTTACACAGTAATAGAAAAAGAGCTTTTATTTACAAAAAACTTAATCAGTGTTCTCAGAAAATGAAACAAAAATCATTCATTAAAAAAACTTATGAGTATTTGCAGCATGACTGTACTATATTATTTGACAGTACTTTTCACCTATTAAAAGATATTTAAAACTGAATCTACAATATTACACATAATATTTATTGACAACCACAAAAACAATTAAAGTTTGCATCTAAATAAAAATGCAAATAAACATGTTTTCATATAAAAAGCTAAACAAACACCACCACCCCCTGCCCCCCTTGTCACACAGTCCCTTTCTTACTAACATCACACCAGAGCACAGTTAACTTCTCTCACATAATGCATTTTTCAAGTTTTTTTCTGATTTATATACAATAAAAGGAAAATATATCAGATTATACATAAAAAACATATGAACTTTCCTTTTTCATTCCACACAATTTTTTTTAGAAATAATCTACATATGAACTGTCTTCTCAAATGCAAAGGGATATTTAATATTCGTGATATTGGTGCTCAATTTTTACCATGCATAAGACGTTCTTAAACTTACTCTCATTGTCACACTGATTGCACTATTCATGTTGCCTTTGTGGAGCCATCCTTGTTTTGTTATTCCACCCTTCTGAGACCCAAGAGATGCTGCATCCTGGAGATAAAGAAGACAGGGAAAGAAACAAAACAAAGTAAAGGTTTGCATCTATTTAGTATTTATCAAAAATTTCAAAAGTCACTTTAGGAGTTGGAATAACTACGCTCATGATGTAATAATAATAATGCACCACAAGACCCTGCTGAAATACTGTAGCGTTCTAATTATTTTATTTAAAGACCTGGGACGAGATTGACCTCATCTTACTTGTAATGTAATCTGGCCACTTACATGGGCTTTCTCTATGGCCAGTAGGATGACCCAGCTCATATACAGCTAAATGTTAGTCAAGATAAATCCCATTGAAATAGGGGAAGGAGGAAACACTCAAAACTTATTTACTTCCATTTACTTTGTAACCTTTTTCATATATTCTAATCTTGAAGCATGTTAATATTTACCAATTTCTATTGCCAAAAAGAACAACATAAATACATGCTTCTCCAAAACTTCAGTCGAGATTTCTCCAACCATTTTGCTTTATATGCAGTACTTCAAAAACATCACTTACTTAAAAACTTACAGAGAGCTAAATCTTGAATTCTTGGATTGGATCTGCCCTTTTACAGATCAGAATCAAAGCTTTGTAAAGAGAACAAGACCAAACTTGGCACCAATAGCAAGTTCACAAACAGAAGATCCAATGCATGCATCACGCATCACACCCACTGCCTGTATACCACATCCATCTGCCAGTTGATGGAACTGAATAACTGCATCAAAACCCTTAGGATGTTAATAACTACCAAAGAGCAACACTCTGCTATCAAATCAGATCGAGGTGCCAGATTTATAATTGCCACAGAATAAATATTAAATCACCAGTTCCAAGGAATCTTCTAGAGTACTCCCAAGCATGATTTCCAGTTGACGTAACCCATTTTGAAACAAGACTATTAATGAATTAGACATATAGGAAGATTTTTCAACCATCTAGAAGAGAAACAGCCCTGGTAATTTATTCAAATATTCAGAATTAGCTGAGCATCCAGCTGAAAACAAAACCACAAAACGTTCTTGAGTACCTCAACTACTTTTCCTAATTCCTTTCCTCAGCTATTAAGAAAACACATAACAAAAGATGATTACATAAGGGGGACAGAGTCACTAGTTCAACAACTGAACATTGAAAATCTTGGAATAATATCTATTAATTTCTGGAACTAAATCAAGGAACGTTCTGTAAAAAGTTACTAGGTAATTTACTTACAGCTTATTTAGTCTGTCTAGCTTGCATATTCATATGCATATGCACATGTGAACTTCAAAAAATTGTGAACAGAAGGCAAAAGATGCATCAATCTGTTCCTTCAAAACTGACAGTCAGCTTGGTACCACACAAGTTAGGCCCTGTAAGGATGATGTGGTCACCAATTTTCAGAGCATCTGATACAATACTCGAGAACCATAAGCCAGAAATACTCAGTAAATTTTCATTTGCCCCAGTAAGTCTCATTGTCCAAGCAATACAGTTGGCTTCTTTCATATTTTCAAGTCATTAGCCCCCACACCTGTTCTAATACCTAGATTATAATTTTTCTTGTATAAGGATCAAGATACAGAGATAATTAAAACAGCAGGTTTCCAACTATGACTCTTCACCTCCCCTGGCGTCCATTATTTCCAAGGAAAGGGTGGTAGATGATGAGTATGTCATGAGTTATTGTCTTCACAAACCCAACACAGGATCACCTGACATGACAGAAGTTCCTTCATTACCTATGTGAAGGAAAGATAACGCAGATATCCCCCAAAAATGCCAGGAGTGGAAGAATTTAGGGAAATTTATTTCCTAAGGCGAGAACACTAAAAAAACATTAAACCTAACAGTATTACAAATACCAGGCCTTGGAAGAAGGCACAGATTTAACTATCTCTGAGAAAGATGCCTCTTCCAGGCAGGAGAGACTTCCCAAGCAAAGTAAGCCCTGAAATTCCTCGAAATAATCTTGTGGAAAGGGTCTTCTACACTTACATTGTGCTAACAAACATTAGGATTTAGCTCTACCAAGACTCTTTTCACAATTCCCAGCCTCTGAGAGGCATGGTTTCCCAACTCTGCATACTGCATTATAACAATAAAACTGACCATCACTTGGCCTCTCCAGTTACACCATTTCTTTCTGTTCAAGCAGAATTCCTGCCTACAGAGCCAAAAAGCTACTGAATTTTTCCAGCTGGCCATCCGTTAACACAAAGGAACCCAGCAACAAGTTGTTAACACACAGCTCTTACACTGAAAACATACTTCCTGTTTCCAACTGGTAAGGTAATGTCCTCGCTTTTATCATTACTGCTGCACACTGTGCTTCAGTTTTTTTAATGATCTTTCCCACAAACTTGGCTCCAAAGTTTACTTCAACAGCAACTGTTTCAACAAAAACAATCCCGTATCTTGATCCCACGCTAGATTTAAAAATTCCATTTACCAATCCAATGGCCCGATAGACCAAATTAGTTTTCATGATGCACGATGAAACTCATCTTTAGCTGATTTTCCTCCAATTTGTAATCACTTGTAGCTTTTTGCTTTCTATCATTCTCTTAATAAATCTGCTTTCTTCAAACACAAACAAAAGTGAAACAAAAAAAAGACCAAACAACTTTCAATCTCAGATTTGCAGTCTGTACTTTTTGGCACAGAAAGATGTTAATGTTTGAAAGAAAAATCTCCTGTATTAATTCTTCCCTTGATGAAAGAATCTGTGGTCTCCCACACCCTATTGTCCCATTAACTTCCCTTCTCTTCCTAGTGTGCTTTTTTCTTGTGTTTATATTTCAAGTTCCTCAAAGAGCAGCAGACCTTTTCTCCAGTGCCTGTACATCTGAAAGAGACACTTCAATCTTGCCTCCTCTAACAGGAAACTGGGTAGAAGGAAACAAGGAGTCCTCTCCACTTATACTTCCTAGTAAAACACATACCACCTGCTAACAGTCAACTAGTGTATTTCCTAGTAACAATTAGAGTCAATAATACATCCATTTATGTTTTTAATCTTTAGTGCACTGTTTTCTAAAACATTTCTCTCGTCAGAAATATTATCACACTAAATAATGCCAAGTCTTTTAAATTTCAGTATAACAGAAATCATAATTATCTTTGTCCTGCAAACAGGAACTTTTAGACACAGATGCATGAAATTGTTTGTCCAAATATCACAGTGCAGATTAACAGCAGTGCTGGATAGATGTTCAGGAATCAGCCTACTCAGATTCCCAACTACTTCTTTATGTTTTATCCTTTTATTTCATATGCAGCAGTTTTGAATACTAAGAATTTAGAAGCAAGTGGTCAAGAAAAGAAAAAATATTTCAATTCTTTTTTGAGATGAAAGAGTTCCAGTATTTATAAGAAAAGGAAGCAGTGCCATTTAAGCACTGTGTTTTGAAACAGGGTGCGGTAAAAAGTAAATAAATTGCAAAAATAACAGAGGCAATTGCTGAAAAAAGTCTTTGGCATTTGAAATATACTTGAAAATTGCTTGAGGCTATATATACCTGGTTTTCCTAAGCCAATGACAAAAGAGAGAATATCTTAGAGTTTTTGTCAATTTTTTAAACTTTTGTTTCCATGATGGCCCTTCAGGTCTTACCCTATAATCAAATTTGTGACAAACTGATTTTAACTCACACTATACGCTATACTGTCATGCAAACTTAAGTGCATGCGCTGTCATGTTGGAACAGACTCACCTAGATTTTACTCCACAACTAAACTGCATGAAACACTTCTCTCTATAAACGTGTCTACATAGAGACAGTCTAAAACAGGACAGATTTTTATGAAAGCGGAAGGATTTCACCCCACCAAGTCTTAAAACTTCAATCTTTTGACTATCTGTCAAAACTTTTTCTACTTACATGACAGATCCCTGGAACACAAAGGTATTTGAAAGGAGACGGGTAAAATAACTACTTTGCTTCCCAATCAGATGGTTCAAGTTAATCTTTGTTCTCATTTATGGATATTTCCATTTAACCAAACTCACAACCTCCACACACCCAATATTCTTTAATGAAAACAAGAAAAAGTAAGGAATTGCTGTTATCTTACCTCATCTTTATCTGCTTCTTCATCCACTTCATATAAATGCACAGGAAGCTTCTCTGATTTTGTCCCTTTACTAGAAAAGAAAAAGCTTCTGAAGTACTCGGAATTTTATGACTACTTTCATATTTTATAGCTGCAAAAGTTAGGATTTTTTTTTCCTAATTTATGAGGAAACACAAAGGAACAAGGATAACTAAGTAAAAGCATGTAATTTTCATTAATTCTATTTCTTAGCCAGCAATTTTCCTCATTTGTATATCTGCCCAGGCTTTCTTCTGTTCTGCTTGTCATTTTCCCAATGTGTAACCAAAGAGACCAAATGCCTTCTCATTCACTGCACTTCTAATATCTCAGGACCAGGAATTCATACCTGCAACCATTAGCTCCTTGCAGGACAATGCAATTATTTAAATTCCTATTGACAATCGTGGTTTCTATTTAGGGCAAGTAAAAACCAGGTACCAACATGTAAAAAGCCTTTGTGTATCAGAACTTTTCACAGGGAAACATAACTATTTCTTAACTCAAAGGTGCAGGAGTTCTTCCAGAGTGCAGGAATTCTTTAAGCATAGTTCTTCCAGAATTGGGGTGGTCAGAGTATTTAGCCATTCTGAAACATTTTAAGTTAAGGTTCTAATTCCTATACTCTCCCTAGAATATTTTGAAAAAGTATGAAAAGATTTCTCTAGCAGATGGTTTAGAAAGTCTGTTAACAGATGTAGATCAAGCTTTTACTTTGAATCATCCTGTGAAAAGCTGCTCTCAACATCTTGGTTAGGTTCTATTCCCTACGCTCCTAAAGGCAGTTCCAAAAGCTGCCTTTGAAGCTACAAAAACAGGATATTACCATTTTAGTTTGATCTAAACATGAGCCTGTTTTAGTTATCATACTTATATTCACATTGTCAATGATACAATGTCTTGTTTTGACTTTGAGAAGGTAATGATATTACAATACCTTTCCGTTAAATGGCTTAACAAGATTTTACACCTTCAAGTTCACCAATATGAATTCCATTCAACAAATCTTTATCATCTCTATTAAACATTGATATAGCATATTACAGTTTAGATATTACATGTATTAATATAATTCTGTAATAACTAAGTTTACATTAAATACAGTTAAAGTTCCTTTACAAATTCAATTTATTATACATAGGAAACACACTTACTTTGGAAGCTGTCGAAACTCTCCTGAGTAATCTTCATATCTATAGTTAACAACATGCCAGTCTGAATTGTAGGTTTTGATACACTGTTTTAATGAAAACCAAGTATCATTATTAATTGGAAAAGGAATAAAAGCATGCATTAGACACAACAGAAGAAAACCTCCTAAAATGTGTCTGTTTATGAACTACTATGGTTATATAAGTCAACTACCAAAAATTCTGTGCACTTTCTTTCTTTTGCCTGTAGTGTAATGCAATACAGCTTTTTGGAAGAAGTTACATGTTTCAACAGGATGTTATTATCTGCTAGACATGTATTTTACAAAATCAGAATATGGTGAATGCACTCAGCATCTGGACTAATCATCTTCAGTTGTCCAAAAGTTAAAGCACCATTTTGCTGCAGCTGAAAATGTGACCAAGTCTTTAGAAAGCTCAGTAAACAGAGATACCCTATGAAAATAGAACATTCAATTTCCCATGTACTGATACAGAAAAATAAAAACATCTTTTCATCAAATTTATACTTTTAGTGCAATTAAATTAATATTTAAAATTAAACTGCATACTTGCAGTGGTTGGAAAGTAATTATGTCATTAAATGCTGATCTAGATCACAGGAAATACCATTTTACTCCACCCATACTGTTACAACATAAAAGCACTGATTTATCTTGGCTTTGAACAAAGTAACATAAAACTGACAAAATCTGTTGACAGAAACCATTCTATACAAAGTTTTATGTTACACAGATAAACCTACATGTACACAAACACAGCATCTAATAAATCACAAATATTTTCTTTATATTTCAAAATACAAGCTTAATACTTCCCAAGCAATTGGTTCTGCAGAAATTCAATTAACTTCATTAATTACCTATAATATTCCTTCCTCCTCCTCTATCCCCTTCAAATTTATCTTAGAAATGTTTAGGTTTTGTATTAAGGCTATGTAACCCTGATAACAAATCATTTTGAGGTAGATTCAGCTATTTGGAACTCCTTCAGTTTTACTGGAATTACAACAGACATTTACTTGTTTCAGATGTTAAAACATCAGCTTAAAACATATCAGCAGAAAACCGGTAGATAATACTTTTAATTCCTTAAAAGTTTCCACAAGACACTAAATGAAACGCAATCTCACAGAACCAAACAAATGACAACATAAGCTAACGTAAGTTTTGAGAAACTTTTGGTTTGAGACTGTTTCTTCTACATATAGCATACAAGTTGAGCAGTCATAATCAATTTTGGCCTCTGCAAGTGTTATAGTTACGAATACCTCTGTTCCAGCAAATGGCATAAGATTACTGTAACCGAAACAAAAATGGCTGGTGTGAGACAATCTATCAGCAAAGAAAAGTCACAATGACTCTTTCGAGGTTTACTAGTGGTCACAATTGTATGCATGAAAACCACCCAAGTCCATTTGAGAAAGCCAAAAGTATAAAGAAGGTAGAGGAGAAGAAGCTGCAAAAGCCAATTATACATACAAAATAATTCAAAGCTATCCAGCTATCCTTCTTTCCCAGCCACTAGTGTAAACATTTACTGTGTTTCCCAGGAAATTTTCCTTTGAGATCATTGGCAAGTAAATGGTAATAAATATTTAACTTTTTTTTTCAGGGCTTATTTTTCTGTTTGTTTTAAATGGTAAATGAAGCAGAAGAAAAACAATTCAGTTATAAAATAATCACACACTGCCACATGCAATTTCAATTTTACCTCAGTTACAAACAAGCTCTGAGCTTCCTTCTCTGCATTTCCAGGAACTGTTGAACGAATGTATCGACTCTGCCGCTGCAATAATGCTGTCTGATAAACAACAAAAGCAATTAATGAAACTTGCAATTAGAAGAAAGATGACACATTATGGCAACACACAGTCATATCTAATGAAGACATGAAAAGCTCAGCAGAAAAAATCCTGTGAATAGGTTGTTTCAGAATAGCCAATTAATGAGAATTTGCTTTCAAAGAGTAGCAATGTGTTCCTTCAAAACAAGGGCAAGATTGGAATCAGTTTATAATAGATGCCATTGGAAAGTGTTAACATGGGCAAGAAAATACCAGTAAAAATAATTTCACCAAAACAACATAAGCCAAATATTTTGAAGACAGACATTTAAGGTAGAGTAATTACTACATACAAAAACTATTACTCAAGAAAAGTAAAAAAGCTTACACCAAAGTAAGCAGCTAGTTCAACTGCAGATCTCAGCTGGCAAACACATGAGAATTGCACTGTCAAACTACAGATTCAGAGAGAAGGCCTGGATCACTGAAGTATATCTACACTTCATCCTATCAAGTCAGAACTTACTCCTATCCTATGCCAGAGATCAGAGGAGCACAGAAACGCTGCCAGAGAGCAGGAAATATCTCCTTGACCAAGAAATTCTGCTTCTCAGACCAGCACTAAAGTAAGCCTTAGGGTACTTTAAATTTTTAAGTAAACTTTACAAAATCTTCTGGACCACAGACAAAAATAACAACACAGCAACAGAAACTGTTTTGCACCATATGGAAAGGAATCTCATAGCTTCGACCATCAAAGGCAAACAAGAGAGTTTACATAGCCTGAACCTGGAAGGGGGTTGTGGTCCTTCACCTCTTAGCCATACTTCACACACTGCAGCACCAGGAAGGATCAGATAAAAATGTGAAAAAACCCTCCACACATTATGGGCAAAAAGGAAAGGGCACATAAGTATATTACCTTTACTTAACTCTCTTGAGAATTTGATCCATCTAGTGATTATCTCTGTCATTACCAAAGCCTCACTCCATTAACTGGGGAGAGTATTTGAAGCTAGAATACTCAATTACAGTAAAGATTGAAAGAAAAAAAAAATCCAGTAGTCATTCATGGTCAAGTCACTCACCTAGTCCAGAACACTTAAAAGTGACAATACTAACCTCTTAGTAGTGGGAGAGGGGGGAAGTATTAAAAGCAAAAACCACAAATCCAAAATATTTCACAGGACCAATAAATCTTACAATGTATAGTTAAAAAAAAGAGAAAAAACCCAACAACAAAAAAACCCCAAATCAAACCACAAAACTGCAACAAGATATTCATTTATATAATAACATCTTTTAAAAATGAATTTGTCTGAATTTTAGAAATATATTCAAATTGTATTAAATTTAATGTATTTGTTTTCACAAGCTATAAAAAGAAGATTTCTACTAAGAACATAATACTCAAGAGCTAAAGGCCAGAATGTCTAGATACAATTCTCAGCCTGAAACACTCAGATATTTAATAGGAAATTATTTATAATTTCTGGAATATATAAACAATGTACTGCATATAATACAATATATTTTCTATAAGCATAAAGTTATATTATGCTTTTCTAAAATATCATTATTATTTAAAAAAACCCCAGAGACTAAGCTGGCATCTTGCCAGGCACATTTCACAGGATACCCATGAACTCATGAATCAATTTTAACACTACAGTGAAATTTGATAAAATTGTACATACTTTTAGAATATCTGCTGCTGTTACCCTGCTACACAACTATCAACACAATCCCGTGCTCTCTAAAATGAGGACATTACTTGGACTATTTTTTTGCTTTTCCTCTGCTGAAGATGTACCTTCTCATAGAATGACCTGGATTTATTTTTATTTCTGCAAAGTTGGCATAAAGTCTATTTTCAGAACTACTTAACTCACACTAAATAAAAGCCAAGAACTTTAAGTGCAAGTGTGTTAAATCCATATGGCTCAAACCCAAAAGTAATGAAGGTGAAACAACGTCTAAGCTAAGCACCCAAACGCCTTTAAAATAACACTGGGATAATAACTCTGTAACGGTGAATTTAATTTCAGTAGGAATGTACCCACATTATATTTGCTACAAGTAAATTTAGCCTGTATTGGGATTATGTGACAGGACAAGGGGGAATGAATTCAAACTGAAAGAGGGCAGCTTTAGATTAGCTATTAGGAAGAAATTCTTTACTGTGAAGGTGGTGAGGCACTGGAACGGGGTGCTCAGAGAAGTTGTGGATGTTCCATCCCTGAAAGTGTTCAAGGCCAGGTTGGATGGAGCCCTGAGCAACTCAGTCTAGTGGAAAGTTCCCTGCCCACGGCAGGGGTGTTGAAACTACATGATCCTTAAATAAAGGTCCCTTCCAACCCAAACCATTCTACGATTCTATGTCTTCCTTTAAAAATTTAGGAAGCACTTAAAAGTTGGTTATTTAAAAAAAAAAGTATTTAGATATAGGGTGACTTACTGCAAAGTAATCACTACTGTGGCTTTGGGTTAAGGTTTCTCTTAATAATTTCCACACTGTGCAGTTAATGTAAATATCACGCAATTTTGACATCATTGAGTACGTTTTAATGTGACTAACACAACCAAGAAGGTGTTCTGCTTTAAACTAACGCTATTTAGTTTTGAAGCCATTTCATTACTCAAATTCAAGTGACTTGAAATTTAGAATAAGCCATGAAGAGGCATAAACTTGCATATAAGAGTATCCAGAATCATTAAATGTTATGAAAGAGGTGCCTCTTTCTCCTCACTTAGAGTCTAAAAGAGATACAGCCCTGAAAAACTGAACTGTGACCGAATATTAGGAAAAGCATTAATAGGAGATGCTGCAGTGGGTGACAGGAAAGTGGTTCTATCATCATAATTACACAAACACATTATATGGGCACCATAATGAAAATAAAAAAGACAAAAATGCTGCTAGAAATGAAGAGACTACAAAGCATGAAGGTACTGAAAGTTTACAGACACCCCATTTACTCAGAATGAAAGCAAATCAAGTGATGTAAGCAGTAAAAAATATGACTGCCCATATAAATTTCATGAGCAGTTAGGGAATAACCTGGTAAGTGGATACTGCACAGAAAACTCAGAACTTGAGCTTGTGAAACACAACTGAAATCGTGAAATAGTAAATTTAAAAAATGAACCAATATGTGAAAAGAAGCTTATCAATTAAGAACACTTCTGGAAACTGAAGAAAAGCACAGCTTGCTCTTATTTGTGTATAACAGCATGAAGGAAAAAAAATTCGAAAGAAAGAAAAAAATTGCAAGCCTACTTCTTTGAAAGATCAGCACAAAGCAGAACAACTACCGTGTTTTTCTGAAAAGTAAATAAGCTGCTACCAAACATATTTAAAAGGCAGAAAACCCATTCATAACTTGAGCTAACCAAGTTTGGGACAATGGCAAATGATATCTAAAAAGGCTCCTGTGATTAGATCAGCTGGCTGAAGAACAACCCTTCAAACTTCCTGAGTCTTCCCAGATCAGAGCATTTTCTGCTTTATCCTTGCACAAGTTTCTTTCGTAGTGACTTGTGCCTAGAGCTACTTCTGACAGCATATTTAGAGAACAGTCACAGCTGAACAGAAAAAGGTTGGCTGTTGTTCACTATATTAATCATTTTCATCAGGAAGAAGAGAGAAAGGGAGGCAAGCTCCATGTGATCCAAAAAAGCCAGTTCCTGCGCAAGTTTTCATTCCTGATATGGACTAAAAATTCGTATCAGTTCTCCTTTAATATCTAGCTTCTCACACCTATTAATTTAAATTTCAGTTACCTAACTGCATCACATGAAAAAAAAAAATTCAAATCAAGCACAAACATTTTTCTCCAAATTCTCCCTAAGTAATTTAAACTTCAACAAAAATTCAGGGGTGGTGTTAATCTGGCTCTTTGAAAATGTGTAGCTTCTTTTGTAATCTACCAAAAATCGTAGAAGTGATATCTAGCACTGAAAGGTAAGTATTTTCTGTGCCATTTTAAGTGCTAGTTCTAGGGTGATGCTGTTAACAAAACAAGTCATTATAAATTAACACTGCTGGGCTTTCTTCTCAGGAAAGTTTTCTTTAGATTGTAATCAATTTATCCTGATTGTGAGGAAAAGCTTTGTAAAAATAAAAACTGAATGCTTTAAGAGGAAATAGCTTGAACAGGTTTTTAGACAATGGTAGGAATTTCCACCTATAAACACTTCTAAGTGTGTATGATGTAGGTAGTTGTAAATGCTCCAGCTCAGTATTTTAAATTCATCCTAAGGGGCATGAGGGCAGTATCAAACAACACTGGAGTCAAGGGCTTACTCAAGACATTGTGTGACAGTAACAAGTTGGGAAAGTAGAATTTAAAAAGTATGCAGAATGGCAAATACAGAAAATATGCCATCATTTACATGACTCAAATGATACTGGCAACCATATCAAGACTAATGGTTTCAAATTCTTTACTGTAAGGGTGGTTAGACACTGGAACAGGTTGCTCAGGGAGGTTGTGGATGCCCCAACCCTGACAGTGCTCAAGGAGAGGTTTGATAAGGCCTTGATTAACTGGGTCTAGTGGAAGGCGCCCCTGCCTATTGCAGACTGGTTGAGACTAGATGATCTTTAAGATCCCTTCCAACACCTTTAACATTCTATGATTCTACAAAAACTGCACAAGGTTAAAAATTTAACTAGCAAAACAACATTGGGACTGCAGGTAAGGGTATGTGTGTAAGAAACTTTTCTCACTATTTACTCCAACTCCAATCTGTAAGATGTTTGGTAGTTATCCTACCTAGATCTCCAAGAAGATTAAAAAATAGGAGCATACTTAAATAAACTATTTATTTAGGTAATTCTAAAAGAAATGTAACAAAATAATCACAAATCTTGGTTAAGTCTGGCTTAATCAAATCAGAACCCATTATGTAAGGGATATCTTGCCAAAATCCAGTTTTGGCTGGGAGCATGCAGCTGACAGCAGCAGATCACATATGAACAGGTTTATGCCCTTCACTAATAAGAAGAGGGGGGGGAGAAATCTGGGTAAAAATTAAAGCATAACAAAAATCAGATGCTTTTTTTGAACAAACATCACATGATTTCCTACGTCAGAAAGGGAGGGGGAAATACCTAAAAGTGACTGATCACCTACTTCAAAAGGCAACTTGCTGAGTTGCAGAAGTAGACTTTATAATCTGGACAAGTGAAGATGTTGTGCTATTTCTTCTTCTGCACTCAGCAAAAAAGATTGAGCAGTGTAACAGAACTCATGGCAAAGAGTTTGCAGGGGGGTTTCTGTAGCTAAAAAGAGAGATGAGAAACTAAAGAACAGGAATTTACCACCTTCTATCTACTACTGCTAAAAACTTGTCTTTAAAACAAAATAATAAGGGAAGGGGAAAAATTAAATTACCTGAAAGTCATCATAAGGGAACAGTAGCATCTCACGTAAAGGATCATTCAAAATCTGTGTTTTCCTCTGAACGATGACATTTTCATAATCTATTGGTTCTATGAGCTTTGGCTTTGCCTAGAGGAAAAAAAGCAAAAGACAATAAATTCGGGTATACCTAGGAAACAAGTATTGACCGATTTAAAGAAGTTACTTTAAAAGATTGGCAAAATTATATTTCATCTACATTGAAAACATACATTACTTGAAATGTAGACTTGATGCCATACCATACCACACAGGTAAGGGCAACGGATAATTAGAGACAAGCATGCTCTTTGCCTCAGAAGGAAGAACTACTTCACAAAACACAGTAAGTCAGAGCTTATCAGAATATGTATTCCCACTGAAAAAAAAAATATACAAAGAAATTACTAGTCTCTATGTTGGTAGCTGCCTTGCTTTGATAAGGCCCAGAAAACTCTGATCTGGGTTTAGCAGGAATGAAAACAATCTTAGCTCAAAGATGGAGCTTTCTTTGAGTTCAGCAGTAATCTACAGTAGAGGTAGGCTAATTGACATTCCTCCTTCTCTTTAGTTTTTTCAGAATTCCCATAGGCCATCTACTTCCCCTTAAATGCACGAGTAGCTTTCTTCAGTGGCATTGATTCAATGTTAAAACCCCTTACCACAGTCGAGACCTTACAGCTGCCTGGGCACAATCACACAGAGAAAAAACCTCTACCCTGCCAAGCATTCTGTTAAGTGGTCAGATGGCAAAGCAGGTTTATACAGAGCTCTGAATGAGGCAGAGTGTCCAAACTAATGCAAAGCTGGAGTTACAAGCTAGCTTGAACTTTCTGCGACTGAAATTATGCATCACAGTACAAGCATAATTTTAAAATTGATGCTTTTTTAAAGGTCATTCATACTAATTTCAAAGTAAGGTATATTAAATATAATAGCAGCAGCAAGGTCAGCTTCTGCCATCATTACACGTACACAGACAAGACAAGCTTTATAGACAGTTTTGTGTAACTCATGACAATAACCTCTTAAATTCTAATTGTACTAGACAGAACAAATATCTTTATTGATCATTAATATATTTATAATATTTATAATTTATAATCAAGTAAATTTGTTTCTCAAGGAATTAGGAAAGCTTTAGTCAGAGAAAGTTATTGAGTTTTCAGACTTAGTTCCTGGTCTACTCAAAAGCTACACAAGACTCCCTCCTATCTACCACACAGCAGTTTTACTGTTAAGAAAAGCATGAGAAATAAAACATAACAGCTGAACAGGTAAAAAAAATAAAGTCTGGAAAATGAATGTACCAAAAATGATGAACAAAATATAGTTTTGTCAACATAAATAACTACCATTTACAACAACACTGAAGGATTTCGTTCATAACCTATATAGCAAACATAATCATCACAGAACAATACTTCAAGGCACCATCATAGAAGAGTATTATGTTGAGTTTGACATCTTTCTCCTCAGAGGAGATGGAGAATGGCTGTTAAGTTTGCACTATATTATACTCTAACACACTTTGACAGCTTAGCATCTGAACCACAGCTGCTGCTACATCTTTTTTTGTTCATGAACACAATTTATCACAAAGCCACGTTCGTCAGAAAAGGCTTGAGTTTATGTTCATACACTCATCTGAGTTGAAGTGTTTGGACCATTTAGCTCAGAAAAGCATAAGAGAAGCAAGTAAACACAACCTAAGAAAACATTACATTTTTGCTAATGTACTATTTATACAAAATATTTTGGTTGCAAGAAAACTTGCTGTTAAGTGTGCAATTGAGCATTCAGACTGATGCAATGATTCCCAAACTAAAGAAATGGTGTGCTCCAAGCTTCCTTAGCACCTTCTTCACCCAACTGTTTATAAAACATTTCCTAGATGCTCACGCTGCTAAATTAGCCCTTCACAAAATTTCAGGTTGAGCAGCTCACACACTATCATAACCAGTTCTGATTCCAAAGAAATCCCAGTAACTTCACCTATGCTCTCCAGCTCTTCATTAAGGTAAAAATTGTCCAGTATAATTTTTCTTTTTTATGCACACAAGGCAGATTACAAAGAGTTGTAATTACAAAGAGTTGTAGGTTGGATATCAGGAGGAACTTTTTCACAGTGAGAGTGATCTCCCACTGGAATGGGCTTCCCAGGGAGGTGGTGGAGTCACCATCCCTGGATGTGTTTAAGGATAGGTTAGATGATGAACTTAGTGGTATGGTTTAGATGGTTTAAATGGTTTAGACGGTATAGATGTTAGACTGATGTTGGGTAGGTTGTTAACCTAGGTAAAGGTTGGACTTGATGATCTCCATGGTCTTTTCCAACCTTATTAATTCTGTGTAATTCTGCGTCTTTCAAACTTTATTGCTCTGTAAATGAAGTACAAGGTAACACAATTCAGAAAATAAAACACCCTTTGCTCTCCTTTATCCCACTTTCAGAGTAAGTAACACGTCTCTCTTTACCTACCCAGGCAAGAATGCGCCCATCTGTTATTCTCTTGAGTTTGAGCTCTTATGCAATACATTCCTATATTAAAACATGTTTTAGAGACTACTACAGACCCATGGCCAAGCCACTCCATTTGGTCAAGTTGGCCATTATCATGTGACCAGTCCTTCTCAAGAATTTGTCCAAGAAGTGATACAAAATATGCTGTGGTTATAGGCTGGTTTGTGCATGGTGGAGGACAACTGACCTTTAGGAGAAACAAAAATGAACACTGCAAATTAAACTGTGCCTAAAAAAAGAACAGCAGAGAAAGATCATTTGATCTGTACATACAATCAGTCTCTCTGGTTAGCTAAAAAGATTTGGCTTCACAATTGGCCTAACTGAAAGCAGAGCTGACACTAGAAGGACCCTCCCCCCCCCAGCACCTTCCTGAGCCTTCTCACACTGATACCAGAAACTCAGCTAGAGCTTTTATGACAGATTAGGAGGTGATCTGACTTGAGAGAGTTCCTTCCAACAAGCAAGGTTTGAGGCAGATTGTATCTCAGAAATGCTGATCAGATGGCTGCGTGATAATTTCTGGCCATTAGGGGAGAATAAACATCTCCGTGGTGAATATAGTCAGAAAACCTACATATCAGGACAACTACTATCTGAATTAGCAAGCAGATAGATCATAGTACCACTTCCACAACCTGGTAGCAAGGGGAAGCTGTCATCTCAAATGGATAATGGATTTTTACCCATGTTGCTGCACACAATTAGCATTCTCTTCCACTTTACTCTGGCATTGAAGAGCTACATCTATCCACCTGTTAATTCTCTTGGAAAGATGGCATGTGGAGGCTGGAAAAACAGGTAGTTCTGGCTTCTCTCATTTTGCCAGCAAAAATAGAGGAAAAATATTAATTTTACAGCCAATGTAACTAAAAAATATTTCATGGGCATGTACACACAGAGAAAAATCACTTCTCTAACACAGCTAATTCAAAAACCAAAGATGTATATACTATGGCTTCAAATATCTTCCAATCCATTGCAAATGCATCTCTCTACGCTGTAGTCACAAAGCTGGTTCACCACAAACATAAAGGTGATGAAAAAGAACCTTAAAAGAATCTAAGCTTTGCTCACATTTTGTTTGCATGCTGTAAACACAAGATTAAAAAATAGAACAGTCCCTCAGTAGAAACTTTTAAAGAATCCAAAGCTCACTGTAGCTGAGGTCTTGAATGTAGACCTCTGCTATTTAATCAGTAAGGTACCAGATTTGCAGAACTATCATTTATGTAAAAGTTAATGAATTTGTTTCCTCAGGTTTCTCCTAAATGTTACCTATTATTTTTTTACTCATATGTCAGATTCAAAAGGAAGAGGATGTTTTATCAGTTTGAACCAGATATGAAAAAAGAAAACAATAAACAGCACACTGATGTTGGCATTTAGCCAAACATAAAACAGTGCACGGAAATAGATTCTCTCTCAGGCTATTCTACATTGAAAAAAAATCTGGCCTATTATGTCATGTAATATAAAAGAATGTATGTTGGGTAGTTACAGTATTGTTGAATATGATTTATGGACCAGCTGACACAGATAAAACACAGCACAGTCACAACTGCAACATCAAGTTTATAGACACTAAAAGGCAGTCTTTCAAACAAGGCTTAACTTTTCCTATTATTAATCTGCAGCCAATAGCACTTTCATTTCTGTAATCTAGGAAAGTACTAAGATCATAGGTGTCATGGGGTCCAGCACCTGAGCCAGCCAACGCTCTATTTGTTGGAAAACAAAAGGGCAAATTACCTCTTGTACCACTTAGTTTTCTGCTGATTATGGAAACTTATCAGAAATAAGAAGTATTTCAAAACAGTACTCATGCCATCCACAAGATAGTTTATGTATTTGGACAAGCAGTGTCAAAATTCACCAGATAAAAGAAATTCTAAGTTAAGAGTTCAATGATTGCCTCCATTAAGTATTACAGAAACACTCCTCCCTACAGTACATGTTTTTCTCCTATGCTTAAATTGAGACAAATGTCATCTCAGAAAACAAAAAAGATGGTCAAGGAAAGTGCAATGAATGTTGTTGGCCTCCTGATACAAAACATCACTTACCTTATAAAAAGACATTTAGCATATACACCTGCAAATAAAAAAAGTTCCTATAAAGAGTAAAATGGAGCTACAGGCACTAGCAGGAGACAGCATAAAAATAGATGAATAGGTGTTACATATTTCTCAACACTTGCCTGAGGCAAGCCACTGTGGACATACAATAACGTTATTTAATACTAAACATGGGTAACAGCTCCCGGTATCTTACTGACCCACAATAAATGTAAAATAAATCACCCAGGTTGAGGTTTTAAAAATTAATTCAAAAAAATTATTTGTATCCTAAAGCTTGTTCTTAACTATTACATTTTATACTGCCAGCATGTCTCCAAGCAGAAACATGACCTCCAAATTTACCAGAAACATCATCTGTTTTGATAAGCAGTTCCTACTTCTTACTATTAAAGTGCAGCAGGACAGCACACATACTCATCCAGTAACAACATCTACAACAGCTAGCACAACAGCAATTCATCCCAAGTAGGGTTTTGAGGCACCACCCAGAAAACCTAAATGCTTTTTCCATGGGCTTTTCTTGCTTGTTAGCTTCAAAAGCAAAGTTATGACACAATCTAATTCAAATCCCAGGAAAACAAAAGAGCACACGTACTGACATACTGGAACTGATGACACTGAAAGCAGTAGATGACTTCTTTTGTGAACCTACCCATATAACCAGGAAAAGTTAATTCAGGAATAGCATTCAATCAAATAACATTGTTTCAATAATATGTGGCACACTTCCAATTATAAATACCAGGACCCCTCAGTACTCTTGCAGAGTTTCCACTCCCAGTGAATTACATTTAAGATAATTAAATGAATATGACAAAAACTGTGTTACTTCCTTGAAGTCCTGACTGCTGATTCTCTCTCATCTTTATAAAGAATACTCAAAAAACTCAAGCACTAGGTAAATCACACCATAATTGCCTACACAAAAAGAATACATGCACACCTGAAATAATGTGTTAGGCTAGAGTTGATGAGAAGTATTACTAGAGTAAACCAGAAGCTACTGTTCCCTATGCTTTTGAGGACTACTATCTAATGTAATTCTAAGGTTTTTAATCCAGAAAACAAGAAGTTTTGATGCTTAGATTTTGTTACAGCAACTAACAGCTCTTTAAATATTGACCTTTTGAATGCGTCCACTTTATCTGAAAATGAAAAAAGGGAGGGCAAACACTGAAGGCGTATTATTCCATGAACATTAAATTTAGTATTACTTAGAAATTATAAGGAGGTACTTCAGAAATGCTCATAAGTAAACAGAGTATTGTTTTATATTTTTTTTCTTTTTAAGTAAGTACACATGCTTTCCGATTAGCTGCAGTACTCTAAGTATCTGCAGAAAAACTAATATCCTCTCTGAGTATTCATGGGGGAATAAAAACAGTTCTAAATAAAGTTGAACATTCCAAAGGCAGGAAAGCACACACAAGATTAGCTCATATTGTACTGATGAAAATCTGGACTAGAAATCAGAACACACCCATACAAAAAACCCTCCACGTTTTACTAACAACTCTGAATAGAATGAAACTAAAGAAAACTGTCAAGGAAAAGAAAGTTTGTCTCACTAGCACACGTGTAAGCCTTCAGTTATATACAGTAACAATTCCCATGAAGTTACAGATGAGTATTACTAAACATATATGGCCAAAACGTCTTATTTCAGTTCTTATATACATAGTGTGAAGTTCTATGTCCCCCCAAGACAAGAAGGAGGGGCAGCCTGCTTTGAGGATCACAGCCCCACCAACTCCAACCAGACAGGCAAATGACAGGGGACTCACAGCAGCAGCAATTAAATATGAAGTATCACTAAATTGGGATTTTAGTAAGAACTATCAAAATACTTCTTTCTACTGATATATACATTATTATTTTAACAATCCTCCTCTGGTATTTGAAAAATTGTATTGTCCAGGCTGGAGAGAATTGGTGGATTCATTACAGCTGACTTACTATTTTCTCTTGCTGTACTGTTGAAGCTCCAGTAGAGCTGGGTGTGTAGAGATACATAAGAAAAAGTATTTCTTATTTTATTACTTCCCCCATATACTAATATATTCCCTTTTCCCTCACTGGAAGCTACTTTAAAACTTCAAATTCCTAAATGATGTGCACTGAAGGCAATGAAAAATAGATCCTTTAACAGAAGTACTCATGAATTATTTAGACAGTTCTTTGATGATTTAAGTAAACTTTAAGTTTACAAGTCACATACATATTTTAGAGAATTCAAATATATATTAATTGAGAGAGATGCTGGGCAATTAAAAAATAGAGGTGCTATAAAGTATTTTAAAACATAAGTAGCTTTCATACTAGGTTCAAAGAGCTGTACAACTATGCTAGACAGAACAGACTAAAAACCAGCTAGCATAAAAACTAAGTTCCAAAGTCACCCTCCAAGAGAACCAAAGATTTGGTAAACCAGAACAGCAAAAACCAATTTAAAGGCAAACAACACAGAAAGAACCAAATCTAAATCTTAAACACAAGATATTCACGAGTCAGACTGTTGGAGCTTCTCATTAGCACCAGATAAAGCAGTTTTTTCATTGATAAACAGAAGTGGAATTATTAAAGGGAAGAGATAGCTTGTTTAAACAATTCTTACCAGCACTACCACAGGACTCTCCGCTTCCACTTCACAAGGACCTGCATCCTTGCCCTTCTGTGGAGATTCTATAGTAAGCTCTTTCTTAGGATTTCTGTTTGTTCTCGCCTGCATTCTTTGATGGAAAATACAAACAGCAGCAAAACCGTATGCTTTTTGGCATCAAAGCAACTGGCATGCCAGTGATCCAGCGAAAACAATAGCTTCTCCCCGGCACGAGCAGCAGAGAGCACAAACTGGTGTAACTTCTCAGCTGCAGTTTGCTAAATCTGTTATGGTGGGAATGCATGACAGACAAAGGCCAGCCCCTAAGCATGCTGTATTCCTCTAGGGAGGAAAAAACCCAACAACAACAAAAAAAGGTGGATCCATTTTAATGCCTTAAGGTTATGAGCCAAACATAAAAGGGAATGTGCGTTTCTAAAATGACCATGTAAAACAGTCCAAGTCTTGTACAGCTGTTATAAAAGTCGAGGCTTCAGCAACTTGAAGGTATTTTTAGTGTAAGTATTAATCACTTTTTGACAACTCTTTAGGAGTATAAAACCTCAAGTATTTCTTCTGGGGATTTTTCTACATTAATTTAATTTATTCTGGTACTATCACCAACCAGATACAACCAAGTACATTCTCCAGGATCAATGCCCCAAACAGATATGTCACTCTTTTTTAGGGCTAGGGTGGGGACGATCTTCTTTATTTTAGTGCTAAATCCATACTACAAGTTTAGCTTAACACCAAATTGCCTTCACAATAAAAATGTTATAGACCCTACAAAGACGCTAATTCAAAATAAAATGCAAATAACATCTTTATACTTTTAACTCTTAGGCACTTAACTCTTCTAATACCATTATCCCTCAGCCTCTTTCCTCTCTTGAGCCAGCCAGCTCACTGCCATCCAGTACATTACTTGTTCTCATTCCCCACTGCTTATAACCCTTCGACAGTGTCGGTGTCCGTAACTGATCACTGTCCAAAAAAACAGAGAAGACAATGCAACAAAATCATCACACGTTTTGATAGAAGACGCTTGGGAGTATCTCAGTTCTCCAGCCATGAAGACCAGCCAGCTATCACTTGCTGCCTTTGGCCAGCACAAAACCCTGGGGGGTTGTCTCCCTCATCTTATTAACAGTTTGCAGAAGTGTCTCTGGGCCTTGAGATTCAAGGCTACACAAGGCTTGGTGGTTAGTCTCTTCATTCTTGTCCTTAACTACAACATAAACTCAAGTCATGCTTCAATTTTGCTTTTGTAATCCAATCTACTCTCCTACTGTACCACTACTTACAGACACTGTTCAGCCACACATACATACACTGTCAAAATGAGAAGCAGCAATGTTATTGGGATCATTTCTGTACCATTCCTTACTGTAGTGCAAAGCAATTTCATATTCAACCTAGCTGACACTTTTGAAAATTTTTAAGGATTGACTGAATACAACTTCCTCACAGTAGGTTTGGTTGTATGCTCAATTCCTCCTGGGGGAAGAAGTGAACTGTGATGAGCAGTTTTCTCCAGGGTTTGAGAGGAATATTTTGGTTTTCCCTTTGTTTCTTTTTAACAATAATGAGCTGCAACCTTCAAGTACACAAACCTCAGTAGCTGTATTTACCAAGCAAAAATACACCTGACAGAAAATTGAACTCCCCAGAGAAACACATCCCTATTTTAGACTCTCGGTCCACTAGGGAACAAGACAGCTGTGGAAATCAAGCCACCACCTTCATTCCTTTCTCATGTCTGTTCCACTTCTTGGAACAGTGAGTTATCTCACTTCACTATAACTCACAACCTAAATTTAACTTGGCATGAATTTTTATCTAGTCTCTAATAGAAAAGAAAGCCACCTTATTCTGCAGAGAGCAGAAAGAGTGTGGAGAAGCACAAATATCCTCTTTTATTGCTATTATTTTTAAAAAGGCACAACTTCAAAAACAGGTTTCTTATTCATCAGACCTAAGATGTTGATACCCCTTTCTCTTCCCCTTCTCTCCGCTCTCACACCTGCATAACTATTTCAACTTAGTGCACTCATGAAAGTGAATCTGACAAAGAGTTTACCCATTCCATCCACAATGCAAACACATTTCTAATGTATGGACTGAAAGAAAGAAGAATAACATTTTAGTCAAGATAACAATGATTTACTATGCTTCTGTCTTTTTCTCCAGGAAATACAAGTTCAATCCATTTAATTTTTAAGCCGCCTCTCTCAAACACAGACACCAAACTTTAGAAACCAGCATTCTATAAAGCTTCTTTAAGAGTTAACAAGGAAACCAGAAGCTTAGTCAAATTTACAAAACAGATCTTCCTGTGTATAGCAAGGTAGACAATAGTTCAAGAACATTTAGTTACACTTTTTATTTTGCATCAGCCCCTTTTGTTTTCAGAAAACGGAAGTGCAGAACAGCTTAGACTAAATTACACCATTACTTGAGGATGCAGCTGCCAAACAGGAATTCGCTTCATTGAGATAGTCTGCAATTACACTTCAGTGCAACTAGAAATGCACAACCTTATTATGCACAAGGCACTTGCAAACACAACTAACAAAGACTTAAAAATATTACATGCTCTAAACGGTATTTCTTCTGCTCCATTTAACAAAGGATTCCACTTCTAAAAGGCAATATTGGTTTATTCTGGTCAGGTACTTCCCTTGAATGCACCTGCATAACTTTATTCAGTATAAATGTGATTCTCTTTCCCCATCATTCTTTCTATTCTTAAAACATGAGGGACAAAAAAGAAAGTCAACAGGCTTTTTATAAGATCAGTTTAAAAATATATTATTTTCCCCTACTGAATGACAAATTTTTCTAGCTCACATTTCATTAACACACAGATACTATTAGAAGTGTGAAGCAGTACCTCTGGAGCTATATCCTGCATGAAATAGACTTTAACTGCTAAATTGATGTGTACTTCCAAAATTTATTTTCCTGCTGAGGACTTAGTAATTAACTCAAGAATTTCATTCATGAAAAAATACTTAGGGGGAAAAACAAACAAATAAAAACAACCCCCCAAACAAACAAAATCCCAAGTGGTATTGCTTATCCAGGCATCACACAGTCAAAAGTTTTAAGCTATTTTAATGAAGATATGTATTAAAAAAAATTACCAATAACGTATTATGATTCAAAAAGTGAAAGCAAAAAACCAGGACTTTAAGACACATTGAAAATTTATCATTTTGTTCCATGCCTGTAGTTTTAACCCCTTTAACTGCAACTAATAAAACAAACAAAAAAAACCTCAAACAAACAAAAAACTCACAAACCAAAACCACCTCAATTTGTTGCATCAGGCAGTTAGCTACCTGAATAAGGACCAACACAGCATCCAGCAAAACAATGCACACACAAATAGAATGCCACAGAATAAAAGTTATTTGATTGCATTTCCAACATGGCTCCCAAAATTGCACGAAATTACTAGCTAGAGTACTGCAAAATAAGTCAATTACTATGGAAACAATGCATTTCATCTTTTTACAAACACAATGGCTTGAAGGACTTCCCACGATACTTTTAACAACAGTACTTTTCACATTACTTCCAACAGCCAAAGAGTTGGTTCCCTTCTTGCACCGTTTACTCTTCAGGAATAGCCTTATGTAATTACAAAAATTACACAGGTAACAAAGTTCTCAGTATTTCTGGAATACCTCAGTGATTCATCCAGCCAATTTGCTGCCCAAAAGACAAGTTCCTCGCATACACTCTCTTATTCCTTCAAATCACTCCTCAGTCCACGAGCTTGCTCACCTAATGCAAAGTACCACATAAGGAAAAGCGAGTGATAGTAGAACAGGCCGTATATGAGAATTTCTTCTGATCAGAGAGGGAAGAAAGGATGACTACCCAGCCTCCCTGTAGGAACAAGCTAAAATCTGAGTATAGTTTGATTTAATGGCCCTTCTTTTGTTCCAAGTCCTGCTTAAAATCTGCATCAAGATCACTAAACCTACCAGCTATAAATAGAGCCATCAAACTTGCCTGTTAGCTCTTCAAAGGAACTGCAGCAACATGGAGGAGGAGAGGAAGGGATAATATTTCTGTAAGTTTGTATGTCCTGTATATGTGAAAACAGAATGATTTGATGTGATTTACTAAAACATCTTTTTACTAAAGCATCTCTTAAAAAATAATTAAAAAATGAGAAGGATGGATAACTGGAAGGGTTTTGATGCTTTGACTTGTTAGGGGTTTTGGGGTTAGTTTTTGGAGTATGTTGGGTTTTGGGTTGGATTAAGGCAGTAGCTCATCTGAAAAGATGAACCCATTCAGCAGAAAAACAAGGACCATTAAAAGCCAGTATTTCTTGCTCTCATGTCTGTTAGTCCAAGATATTCCAACACTGTCCTCCCACACTTGGCAAACTGCCTTGCAGCTGGATTAAAGGGTAACGTTTCACAAGATAGTGGAAGATTCAGAGTTGCAGCTAAACTTATCTTCATACTGCCAAGTTTCATAAGCGACCAACAGATATGCACTTGCCCCGGAAGAATATATTCACAAGAGTAAGGTAAAGGCTGATAGCAGATGGAATGCAGCTTGTGTATCATCTGGCAATTCCCTGCCATCCACACAACACCCAGATGAAATAGAAAAAGTCACATGAAACTCAGGAATACTCATTCCTCCTATGACAAACACTGCAAATGTGTAATTTGCAGTCCCACCAGTAAGGAGAACATTCTTAATTGGAAATAGGGATGAAAAAAGAAAAAGCATAACACACAGATATGAGTGTGCTACATATTATGCAACTTTTCATGTTGTCAACATTATAACTGAAATACTCTCATTTACATTTACTTTCTTTGGTAAAGCAAGAAATAGCTGATTTTTTAACAGGTAGAACAACAATTCCTCTTCGGAGAGGCATCTCTGAATCAGTATGAATGATACACATCTCAAATTTTGCATTGCAGTTAAAAACACTTTCAAAATATTATTTTTAGGGAGAGAGTCAAATAGCCTGGGTAGGACAAAGATGCTGAGGTACAATACAGAAGAGGTCTCAATCCTAAGTAGGTTGCATTGATGAAAATGGTCCCAGGGAAGGGGGCTTGAGAAAAAAGAGAAAAAAAATCTATAGAATTTAGCCAGTATAGGAGACTTCAAGATTAAAACTGCATTCCAGACAAGACCTTACAATTATCAGAAACTGATAGGACAGGAAAGCTAAACAAAGACAAAAAGTGAATCAAATCCCCAAGTCTGAAGATCTCAAATAAAAAGCAGTTCTGTGCCAAACAAGCCTGAGGGAGGGGTCTTCCCACTGTGTAGCACCAATCTTACATGACTTTTTCCAGGAGTGATTTGCTCTGAGAGAAGACTGTTAATTCACCTCCAAGAAGTAAGAGCGCAAGAATTAAGTCCAAGAAGTAAGAGTGCATCTTGGTTTGCCTCCAAACTGAAATACAAACATATCTTGGACTTCACACTGAGTTTTAGGATTCAAGAACGTTGCAAGACTTAGCAGTTGGTTCCCAGCTTTGGGTGTTCAGCACAGGAAAGATGTGGACCTCTTGGAGCCCAGGGACCAGAGGAGGGTCACAAAGATGATCAGAGAGCAGGAGCACCTCTCCCATGAAGGCAAGCTGAGAGAGCTGGGGTTGTTCAGCCTGGAGAAGAGAACTCTCCAGGGAGGCCTTGTAGCACCTTCCAGTACTGAAAGGGGGCCTAGAAAACGCTGGAGAGGGACTTCTTACAAGGGGATGTAGTAATAGGAAAAGAGAGAATGTTTTATACTGAAGGAGGGTAGGTTTAGATGAAATATTAGGGAGAAATTCTTTACTCAGAGGGTGCTGAGGCACTAGAACAGGTTGCCTGGAGAGATCATGGACGCCTCATCCCTGAAAGTGTTCCTGACCAGATAGGATGAGGCTCCGTGCAACCTGGTCTAGTAGAAGGTTCCTTGCCCACCGCAGGGATTGGAACTAGATGATCTTGAGGGTTCCTTTCAATCCAAACCATTCCATGATTCTTTGATCTACTTTAATTGAATTTCATTTCATGACAGAATAAGATACCTGCATTTACAGACGACTAAAATGACAATTTCAGTCTGTTCCTAATACAAGTGGATGGAAGTATCAATCAGGAAAGAGGAGCAGAGAAGTCAACTCCTTTCTGTGTGCTCATTAAGTCTAGACTCTAGTCTTAAAAGCTCCACCTCTGCAGCTTCTCTAACATAGATGTTATTTTCCCATATATAAAGCTGCGGGGGCGGGGGGTTATTTTGTAGGGTTTGGGGGCTTTTTGGTTGATGGGGTTGTGTTGTGTTTTGGGATTTCTTTAAACTCCAAACATTTTGCATGCTTTCAACACCAGATATCTTGTTCCCTCAATGTTCCCTGCTCTCCCAATATTCCCCTCCATCCGACCTGAATGTAATCTAATGCCATATTTTTGGGTTGGATTTCTTTCTGTGCTAGTCTGATCTATACTGTCATGGATGAACAACGGTTTATACATGTAGACTTGATTAAATATCCTCAGATTTCATCTTCAGTCTTAAGGATTTTTTTTCTGAAGATACAGTGTCTAATCTTATCTTTTGCATGCCAGTGCAGTGAGTGCCTGTGAACCTATGTCTGATTATCTTCTCATGCATCTTTCAAAGAAGTGGATTTGATGTAGGAACTATGTATCTAGTGAATATGCGCAGCAATTTCCCCTGATGAGAGGGCAGAGGAATATCAAGAGACAGACATCTGAGCATTCTTCCCAAAGGAATCTAATGAAAGGTCGTAACAAAAGAAGTCTACAGAAACCATCAGGAGACTTAGCCAAAACTATAAGTCAGTACATCAGATGCCAGGTTTTTTATTCAGCCAGAGCAGTAAGATGAAAGAAGGTAAAAGAAGAGCTCTAATTCAAGTGACCCATGAAAAAAACTCAGGCAACAGTTAGATGCCATACTCATACATATCTGTTTCTTCCTGATTAAGGTCCTAATGAGGTCTAATGCTCCAGCTGCTGACGAATAAAAGCCACTCATAATACAGTTACAAGTTGAAGCAAGTTCTGAGTGAAATGACAGAGCTGTACAATTGTCTGCACACCATTACAGAATTGCTGCATGAGCTGCTTAAGTATATTAAAATTAAACAGCTTCCACTTACTCAGCAGAATTATTTCCTTAGATCTCTCTCCTTTATCTATTTCTACTTTATATATTTCCTATCAAACTTCTCTACTCCATATAAACAAGTCAACGTTAATTTGCAAATTCAGACAGCAAGAACAGACCTTAATATAAGGCTTTTAGTACAGGAATGCTTCAAGATTTAAACACATCACATGTTAAATCAAGTCTTTTTTGAAAAATAATACACATATCATTTAGTATTAATTTGAAATCAAACTATTTGCAACTTGAATGTCTTCTGTGAAGTTATTTCCAGAAGGACGTAGCTCACTGCTGTCATGAGTCAATCTTCTCATATGTGCAGACTTTGGTATATCTTAAAGACGTCAGTTTATTAATAAACCAAATGACTCAGGAACAGCACAGGAAAAGCAGGCACAGAAAAACTCAGTAACACCTAATGATGATGATGCTGCTGTCAAATCAACAAGTGACATGGACTAAGAAGCTGTATTTAGTAAAAGATAAGGTTAGTAGTTCTGTTTCCAGCAAATACCTAAATCTATCCTAGTAAAAGCTGGACATACATTATTTCAAAATGCCCTGCAGAAATCGTGTAAGCACAATTTAAGTAACAAATATTTTCCACATCAGACTTATTAAAAGACTATTTAAAATTATCAGGCCTCATCTTGCATATGCTACAGCAACTATACTGCCCTAAGTAGATACACCAAACTACAAGGTTCTAAAGCTTAATAAGAGAAATGGCAGCACTGAGTAGGCCATTAGAAGCAAACTGAGCAGAAAACACTTCAAGTATGAAAAAAAAGCAAGTTGCTTTCTGAAATTTTGAGACAAATATATATATTAAAAAAGCTAATGTCTTTCAGCCCAGTCCGTCTCCCGTTAGAATTTTCTAGCTCTTCCATTTGCGCTGCTACCACACCCACCCAACCTCCTCTTTTACTGAATACTTCATGGGGCTCAAACTTTTAAAATGTTGCTAGTTTTATTTCCACCACATCATTTTCCCTTGCTCATTTTCCATCTTTACCACTCAAAACATCTGTTTAGACCCCAGATACTCATTGGTTATACAATGATTAAAAAAAAATGGAATTTGAATACAAAAATAAAGGCAATGAAAAAACTCCTAAGATATCGTGACACACCAGAAATAACATGTAATATTGTGCTGAAAATGGGTTCAAAAAAACTGTAGGGAAATTAAAACAAACTAACTAATGTAGATAAACATACAAGCTAGTGTTCTGAAGCCTTATCTTTCAACTTACTACAAAATTAAGCAAATCAAAATGTTGTCTCAACATTTGCCAAAAATAAATATGCCCAAGGTAGACATTCAGCAAAAATGTATTTTCATTAATTTTGATGCAACTTTCAATAGAATCTCAAACTAAACTTAAAATCTTTATTAATGATCTTTATCCATGTGGACCTAAAGACTGTAGAAGACCTTGTGTTCTAGCAATATAAACTGATAGATTAGAATATATACAGCATTTTCACTCCAAGTTTGAGTGACATGGGATGGACAGAAATACACTCTATGTCTGAAAAGACATTCTCACATGGGCTTTATTTTATCTCTCCTTCAAGCAATCAAAAGAGCAGGACTGCTTAAGATTGAACTGTAATTAGATTTAACTAGACTTAAGATATAGCCTCCTGACCTCGGGGTTACAGGGTAAATAAGAAAAATGTACGTTCCATCAACTGCTTCTGTCTCCTTATTTCTTCTCAGACAAGCTGATTTTTTCCTTCAAGAGGAACTACTTCCGAGAGCTTCCTGTTCACAGTTTTTCAGCACTGAGGATGCAAGAGGATCAATGTGTTGTTAAATTAAAGGACTCCCTGTAATGCACTGGTGTTTTGACAACAGCTCTGTATCAGAAGATATTTGATCCAAAGTGGCTAAACAGGCCAGACACCAGGAACAGCCAAAATGGCAAAGCTAAGAAGTTGCAGCTCGGTTACGTGTTCCAGCACAGACAAACCAAGAGGTGAAGCCATACACCCACGCTTGCATCTGTTGCAACACACACCAAAACAAAAGACGAAACAGGCAAGTGACAGTGTTGCTCTCTTTTGGTCTTGACCATACAGCTTCTCTCCAGAAAACACTCCTGTAGCCTTCGCCTTCCTGCACAGCTTCACAGCTTCTCGATGAGGAACAACATAATTTTTCCTCCTGACAACCAACCCTGAAGAAGGGAAAGTGCTGGACAAATCAGTTTTCATAGCAAAGAGTACAGAAATAATGTAATTTAAGAGATATGAGTCTTACATACTTAGACAAATTTCTTAAAAACACTTAAGTCACTGTTGCAAGGACTGCAATATCCTTGCCCTTCTTCCCATTCTTCAGAAAATCTCGCTTTTCACCCTCCAGGGGTTAGTCAGCAACAACTGCTCCCCAGCCTCACACAACATCTAAGAAAGTGATTGCCAGGGTCAGCTCTGATTATCAAGGGTGTGACCTTTTAAAGAAGTCCCCTTTTTCACCTTGTAAAATTTTGACTTTTGTTCTTATGGACTATACACTGGTCCAGTAAAATGTACAGGAAGTCATCCTGACTCCTCGATTCCACACCCTCTTCCATATTAACCTTCAGGTATTTATCCAGGGAAGAAACTTATCTTGATCCACTTCTTCCCGTTAAACCAAACTGGCAAAGCCACATAGGAAAATCTAAAAAATAGCATAATTTAAAATCATCTAGACATTTTGGAGTTGAAAAAAACACCCAACCTAATTCACAGATGTGGAACTTCAATTGTAAATGGCAGACTAAGCATTATTTTGTTCCTAATCTTTCCAGATTGCAGCTACTCCATAAAGCTAAATGAAAGAAAAATTATTGCTGGAACAGTATCATGTGAAACTAAGAAGAAGAAAAAAAATATAAAAAAAATTCACTGAAACCTCCAAGTTACAATAATTCATATTACATTAAAAAACCCCAAACTATTTCTTCATTCACTCACATAGCTATGTAGAACTCAAGGCTACTAAAGGTGTTAAGTCTTAAATTCAATGGATTACAAAAGTTATTGGAAGTATTCACTACTCAGAATTTGTCAAATTTCTAACCATCTTCTGTATAAGACTAACTTAAAAATGGCTAACAGTATAAAAAGGCTTCTAATACCCAGAGGAAGCCATTTTATTTTTAATATCAAACCACATTAAGCAAATGCAATACTATCATGAAGGGTAATATACATAATGCAAGTTATTTGAAGCATCTGAAGACTACTCTTTCCTGGAAGCCTGTGTAAGTATCCATGTACACAAATATACATATATGTGTGTGTGTACATACATATATGCACACAGACATATTTATAGAGATACAAACATACATACAACCACATACCTTTCCTTACTTATCTTTCAGTTCATCAAAAAACGGACCTGAACAGCTTAAAGATAACAAAGCTTTGTGAAATTTCTAAGGACTTTCCCTAGCAGCAATTACACAGCATGGCTATGCCAGCAAGATAGTACGAGCTTGTCAAAATCTGTCCAGCTATTTCAGTGTACCACACCCCTCTTACTCCAGCTTCCTAGCCGGTGACCAAGCAATTAATAAGTAAACTCAAATTATTTAAATAAATATTTAAATCCTTAACTAGCCCAATTGTGAAGCAAACAGCGCACATTAGCTCTTGCAATTTCCACCCCCTGAAGCCTAAATGCAATTCCTCCCACGCACAAACCCGTCATTAACCCGGGGGGTACAAGGATGGTCTCATTTTAAAGCCTGTTTTCTTTGCATCAGGCAACACCTAAAAAGCCCTCGAAAGCAAGGCAGGTTCAGAAAACAGTTATTGCTACCTTTAACTATTTCTTTTTCCTTCTAGAATGCTCCTGTATCCCTTTCAGTAAGTTAAGGAGAAATAGAACAGTCAGACAATTTCAAAGGAAAAAAATCTACTCAAATCCATATGGAAAAAATAAACCTTAAGTCCTGGGTTCCTGTTTCCACAACAATGCCTTCCTTAGTTTTTTCCATTTAACATAATTATCACTTGTTCTTCAGTCAAAGTTCCAAATACAGTCCAAGAGTATTTTTAGGAAGATCTAACAGCAGACGGTCTTCTATAACAATTACGGAGTGGAAATTCTTCAAAGTTATCAATATAAATCTAAATGATATCATGAATGTGAATCCTAAGCTTTAACATTGCAGCTGCATGCACACATCTATAACATGCCACATACATGCACTAACATCCTACAATATCAGGACAAGATATATCCAGGTCTGCACATAGCATTTGTTAAATAAACATGCTAACATGCTTTTAGTTTAGCTTTCAATTAGCAGATAAGATTACTAATGAAAGAAGTTTGTATTTACCAGGGATGAATGAATCAATATTCCTGAATCTTCATCTGGCAGGCTGAACGCTGTGTATTCAAGGGCATTGTTTTCCCCTTGCTGTTTGCAAATATAACCACAGTTTCTCTCAAAAACTGTACGAATGCCTTTAAACAGAACCACACTGGTAGTGCAACCCATTCCAAATCTGTTGAATTTTGCATTTCTAGCAGCCCTGATTGCATTTGCAGAATGTCTTCTTCCTTTGCTCGATTCGAGTAATTTTCCTGTGCTTTGCAGAAATATTTCTTTGTACAATCCTCATTATGTCCGACATTTAGTATGTTCCTTGACTAGAAACCATCAGCTACTGAAATGCAATCCTATTTACTCAAGCCAAATACTGCCAAAAATCAAGCCGCAGAAGACAAAAATCAGAGGGCTGATGACAAGCAAAGGATACCTCGGCTGTGGAAGAGATAGGAGGCTTTCAGCATGTGCTGTACTCCACCACCGAGATGAAAAGATATTCCAAAGGGTCACCGAAAGAGCTCTTACATTCAGAGATCCTTAGAACATAATCAAAGATGAAAGGAAACTGCAAAGATACTGCTGCAGTTTCTGCTGCCAGCCACAAAGAATCCTCATCTGCTGCAAGAAAGCAGTCTCCCAGAATGCTTAGCACAGATTTCGTACTGGCAAACACTTCTTTACTTGACCTATATGTGCTTTTCAATGTTTGAAACAAAAAGCTTCAAAATAAAATACTCAAAATATGAGGAGGAAATTCTTCAATCACTGCTGCTATGGAAAGAAAACAGCACGTTGTATACATCTACTTCAATCAAATCTACATGTCAGAGCATGCTATTATCTGTTTAGGCAAACCACAAGGGAGCTGACGGCTGTCTTTACTTTTTCCTTTCTCACATGCAAAGTGATCAGTCAATTCCCACCTGCCAGAAACTGACTTTGTTAGTCCTTGATTGCATATAAACAATAGTCATAAAAAAGGGGGGGAAAAAAGAACACAGCTGACTATCTGGTTCAGATCAACATCCACTGCTAAAATAAAAATAGCATATTTCATTTTCAAATGAAATTTAAAATACATACATTTTATAGGGACTCACATACAGGACTGTACTCCACAAACTGCACCAGTATGTGTTGTACAAGTACACAAATATCTTTAACTGACACAGAAGAAATATTAAGTTTTTTAAATGACTTCTAATGGCAAGGAAATTGCAAAAAATAACTTTCCCAATACACATCAAAACAGTACCAACCACCATGTCAGAGATTGCTGGTGAGTTCTTTATTGCTGCTAAGCACTGAGATGTATTTACTTATTTACTTACTAAATTGTAAAACTGGATCTTACAAACTCAAAATTGTTGCAAGCTAAATTAAAAGCACTAAGTGAAGCATGCAGGGAAGGAATAAACAGATTCACAATGTCAGCTATAGATTTGCCCCCATGCAAAATAACTTATCTCAAGGAAATAGTCACATGCTACAATAATACATTCAGAATAAATATTTCAGACTTATTAGCATTTTTTCCTAACATCTGCCTAGTTAATATGCCTCAATATGCTTTTCATTACATTTCAAACCTAAATCCAACATAGCATGCAGGCATGTTGATTAAAAAAACACAGAACTAACAATATTTGACAGTGATCCAAGTAGTTCCGGTCAGTCCCATATTCACAAAGACAGAAGTTAGACCATTTCTCATCTTGTAAGAAATTCCAGTTGTTTTAAGGTGGCTCTGTTAATGATGAACAGCTTTTTGCAGATGGAGAACAAAGAAAGTGAAGAATTTGGCATAAATTCTGCTGCAAAGGACAGGGATATTTCATACATAGTCATGAACCTTGCACAGCAATGTCTCTGTACCTTCATCTGTCTCTCCACCTATCCTACCCTCTTTGAAAACAAGAAGTAGGTCAGTGAGGGAAATGCTCTGCTCCATTCACTAAGGCTGGATAAAGACATCCCTTCAAACATGCAGGGAAAACATTTATGGGAATTACCCCAGAAGGCATTCCTCAAAAATACGTTCAAGTTAACTGTTTCTAGTGCAGAAGCCGACTTCATTCCCACCTGAAATGTAGGATTATAGAGACCTGAGAAAGTTCAGGTTACAAACATGGTATCAAAAGTTAAGTGGCAATTACAAGGAAGCACTATTTGGAGGGCTTTCCACCCAATTTCAAATACTTCATAATGGTAAATATTTCTAGCAAAAAAAGAAAAGGTAGCTTATGCCTTAAAAGAATACGAGAAAAATAGGTCAGGTAACAAATTATGCATTAAACAGTTCTTTCAAATGTCTGGAAAACAACCCCACTTGTAAAGTACTAGGTAGGTTGTAGGGAAACAGAAAGACAAAAAGATTTAATTTCGAAAGACAAATATGTGACAGAATCTTAGATTAAGTCAGGTTACACCATGGGAGGTGTTCTAATTCTAAACTAGTTAAGAGCAAATTTAATTCCAACTATACCTTGAATAAGTTTAGTATCATGCTTTTACAGCATTTTCAAAAATGCAACTGAAACTGACTTGGACCAACACAATGGTAACAATGGCAAGATGCTTTCCAAATAGAGCCTGAAAGGGAAGTCATTATGGGGACATAAGGAGTGGGAACAAACCACAAGGAGGAGGAGAAATTTCAACAGTATGCAATGTAAAGAGTCTGCCAACAATAGACTTTTCATTAAGACATTAATTCGGTAGAAGTTTCCAGCTTCGTTAAGAAGATTCCCGGAACTGTAACGCACAAGCAGTGACCATCCAAACAGAAATGTGACACAGTGCAATATTATCCATTTTAGTACCACATCTCAAAGTGAAACAGTGTCATGGCTTAGGAATGGTATTCCCCAATACCCCAAATAACACTGAAACACTCCAAACCACACACAGCTCACTCACTCCCCACTCACCCACTGTGGCAGGATGGAGGGGAGAACTGGAGGCACAAAAGGTAAAGATCATGGGTTGAGGTACGTGCAATTTACTGGAAACAGCAATGAGATAAGAAAACAAGCACTAACAGCGGGTACAAGAAAGAAGGCAATGATTCACACACAGTTGCTCACCATGCAGAGACCAGTAATCCATGAACCACTGTCATGCTACTCCCACTGCAAGAGACTCCTTCTTCCTATGACCTGAGGTGGTATAGAATAAATAACCTTTGGGTTCCAGCCATGCCCCCTCCTGGCTACTGCAAAAATTAATCCTGTCCTGGCTGGAACCAGGAAAAACAAGGAGACTGGAAAAATTCTTACAAAGCTCTGACAGCACTTTACGAAATGAAGAGAGCTATAGGACAGTCCAAGGTAGGTAAATGTTTCAATGCAATGGTTAAAAAACCCCAACAAAATAGAACAAATCAAAACATGAACAAGGCCAGACTCTACATATGAGCAGCAAGGTAGCCATGCAAACTGCTTTTAGCTGAGCCTGGGTTATGAAAAGATCTTTTTCCACAAGGCAAAGTGGAGAGGAGGAAGGTAAGGCTATAAAAGGAGACAACATTAACGCCTGTCTTCTCTTGGTTTATGAAAAATGCTCTGCACCAGAAGGCATGTGAACTTACAAAGAGCTATTCGTTCAGAGGGATGTAATATTTTGCAAATATAGATTTATACATTGCAATATATACTAAGCCAAACCACCTCTTTATATGGGGGAGCAACAAGCTTCTCCTTGCTATTATATACTATATTGAATCTGTTCTGACTGCACTATGAAATTCCTGAAGAAAAAAAATTAATTAGTTGTGTTAGTTCCAAGTTGTTAATAATCACATACTTTTGAGACATCCTCTTTTGGACAAGTAATAAAGAAGAAGCTCTAATTATTCCCTTCCAAAAAACTCACAATTGCTGTAAGGGTCTAACCACTCCTGTGATTACAGTAAATGACTAATAATCACTTTGCACTTGGGAAGGACTTCAAATCAACATGTTAAGCAACCCTTTGACAACCAAATTAATTCTAAGAAGCATAATCATACAGGTACAAAGTAAACATCTGATAGCAATCAGACAGTTCTAAACAATGTTTACAGGCTTCCATCTGACACTGTTTAATATTGATGAAGGTTAGGAAATCAACCTAGGTTGATTCAAAATCTTCAGCTCATCCTGTAAAATTCTCACTATCAGAATGAGAATTTAGAGGCAGCTAGATGGAAATTGAAAGTTGAGAGAATAGAGATCAAACTAGAGAGACCTTCTAATTGAACAAGTTACTACAAAACAACACGGCCATTCTGCCTTCAGACAAGCCACCACTAAAGGAAAACACTTCATTAAGACACAGGCCCATATCAGCAAGAGAACAGACTTCAGGAAGTATTCAAACATCTACCATTTGTGCCATAAGAGCCACAAAAATGTCTTTAATCTCTTGAAACGTCAAAAGTAGGTACTCACATTTTTACCTACAAAGTTGCCCATGACACTTAAAATGCCCAAACTGATGTCATCTTGACAGGAGTGAACATCTGGTTCCTTAGAGATCTTAACACTCCCTGACTGAATTCTGCTTTTCACAAAACATGGTGGTATTCGTAGGTGGAGCACTACTTCCCATCTGGCAGCTGTCTGTATATCGGCTCAGAACAGCAGAGATGTGGGCCTAAAGCCTCCTCAATCCAAAGATTAAAACCAACATCACTTGGCACTCTTTCTGGTGCCTTAACAATCCAAGGATAGTATATCGAAGGCAACATACTTGCTTCTGCCTGATAAAGCTGCGCTGCAGGAAAGAACTGGAGATCTAATAGCCCTGCAAGAGTAAAAAGAAGCGCAGGCACAACAGTTCATGCTTAATAGGAACGTTCACAGAGTACAAGAAAATTCGGGTGCTGCTTCCTGTTGCAAAAACTGTTCCTGCAATGACTGCTTCATGCAGATTTCAGTGAAGAGTTTTGTCAGCTAATTCTCTTCAAGACCTTATGTTTCTTTCTGTGCTGAATGCTGCTCTGTGGGCACAACAGTGAGTTTCACTTTGTCTTAGGAATAAAATTCTTAAGCACTTGATTTGTCAAAATTAGTGCAAAGCATGTGTTTGAATATGGATTATTCTTAGTCACCTTCATATCCACTTTCCAAAATGGCAAGAAAGAATACAGAAAACTATCAACTAGTCAGATTCACATCAGTCTCCAAGAAAATTAGGATACAAACGCTCCTGGAAGCCCATTCCTGACATATAAAGAATAAGAGTATATATAAGTTCCAAGTAATCATTTACCAAGGGTAAATTACGCCTGACCAGCCTGTTTGTCTTCTGTGGTGTGATGTGATGGTTGGCTCTGTGCACTAGGAGATAGCAAGAGACATTGAAAACTGTTAGTAAAAGAATGCTTCTGACACAGGCTCCCATAGCATCTTTGTACCCAAATGAACTAGATGTGGTCTGAATGAGTGGATGACAGCTTGTTGAACAGCAAGCTGAACATGCTGAGCAGGCACATACAAGAAAGATACTGACCTATCAGACCGAGTGAAATGGAGGGCCATCACCATGGTTCACGTATAAGAGATCTTGCATAGTTCAGCCTTCAGTGAAGGCTAAAAGAAGATCTTATTGCTGTTTGCAACGCCTAATGGGAAGGCAGAGAGAGCAGCCAGACTGTTCTTGAAGATACAGTGATAGAACAAGATGCAATGGACACAGAATATTCCATTTGCATAAAAGGATTTATTTACATTTTTTTTAACCATAGCAGTTGACAAGTACTGGGGTTACAGTATTTCCATCTTTGTGGATGTTACAACCAGACTGTCACAGTCTGTGAGCAACCTGCTCTAACCGGATCTGTTTTGAGCAGGGGATTGCATATGGTGACTTCTAGGGATTTACAATGGGTAACCACACACTAACCGCTGAGACAGAGAAAAAGAAAAACTCCAAGACAATTCCATCCTTCGGGAGAAAACCAGTATTATTACTCTAGGAGGTAGTCTTGGGAACAGCATGGTTAAATTCACATGTAATTTTGACTGGGGTTCTGCACACTCAGCAAGGCCCTAAGAAGATATTTGCACCCAACAGAAATAAAAAAAGTACTATGACATCAGAAAAACTGAGAATACCATCAGGCTTAAGATCAGAGGAAGTTTATCATTCATACAAGATGCCTCTACTGTCAAGGATCATATCAAAAGTAAAAAATAATGCTTATGAAAACCAGAGCAAGATTTAGCTCTGTCCTATCTAGATAACGAAGCTGTAGTAGCTGGCTAATACCACAAGTTTCTTTTACTTGACAAACAAGGGATTTTTTGTTTCTACTCTGCCTTTTATACATTCAGAGCGGTGAGGAGGAGGCATAAATGATGCAACCTAAGAAATTCTATTTCAGATCTTGCATACACGGTATTACATATGTGTTGACGGAGAGATGCACACAAATTTAAAACCCTGCTAGCTGCAGAATGCTAAATATCTCAGCTAACAGTTTTAGGTCATGTAACTGAGAGCTGCAGAAAGGTCAGTCTTCTCACAGTGAGTAACAATACACTTTCATTCACAGATAAGCACTGAGATCTGTCAGTAAAGCATGCACCTTAAGTTCAAACTTAGCTCAAGTATACCTTGAGGATAGGTAGACCAAGAAGAACCCAAAGAAGTCTAGGAATTTGTCCAAGTTAATCTAAACTGAACAAATCAACATTTAGTGCTATGACAAAAATCAACTACCCCTTTTAACCGTTTTACTCTGCAAACCATAATACAGAATTTTTGATAGCGAAATACGCTCACTGAACTCCCTCTAGTGGTCACACAACTTTCAGCTTTCTGAAGCTGAAGTGATTGTTCTGAGCTCTTAAATAACTGGTTTACAACTGAAAATTATTAATAATATTAGAGAGCTACCGAAAGAAGTTGCTAATTATAGGATATTATTTGTAGAAACACTGGTGAAACCACGGTCAATGATACAGTAGATTGGGGGGGTTGGAGGGAGGGGGGAATTTCAAATCCAGTTTTTGACCAAGCTTATTGTGTTCAGGTAAGAGCAACAGAAACTTCAGGGCTCAGACACCCTTTTATACTCCTAGTTCCTGAAGGAGATTAATCAGATTCAGGTCTTTCTCCCTCCCTTTGTTCTGACCTTCAGTAAGGAACGAGTTCCAACTTCCTCTCCAGCAGACAGTGTGCTGGGCAAATATTATGCTGGAAATATTGTCTCTTGAATTTTGCTAGCAAGACTGTATATAGCAGGATTGTTTTGGGCTTTCCTCCTATCAGAAGCACTGTACTTCATGAAAAACTCCCTCAATCACACTGTATGCTCTGCCTGGGAAGAAATTACATACAACATTTTTGAATATTGAGCTTATAAAATGCTAGGCAAATAACTCCGAGATGGTAACAAGCCTGGCAAGGAAGAGTCCCAAGACAATTTCTGAAGGAAACTAGAATAGTATCCTTCAAATAATTATGATGTGTGTCATCTATTCATTAACCTGAATGCTCTTTTTAAACTCACTGACGTTTGAGGTCCAACACAGATTTAAAATCCCTCTTGGACTACCAAACAGTAAGACTGCAGCCTCCTTCAACATTCTTTAAAGATAAGCATACTGCTATGTTTTTCAGGTAAACCACCTAATAAATCAGACATGACACTGCATAAGTATTAGTGCCAGTGCGATTGGATGCAAATATGCCAGTCAGAAAGATGTCTGAAATACCACTTGCCACTGTAGTGGGGTAAATGAGGAATGGGCTAGATGAGGTGACTTTCAATCTTATTTTCACAGAGTTTCAGTTCTGTATTATTCTCCTGACTGGCTGTAGTCTCTTACCACCACTCCTACAAACAAGCCTAGAAAGGCATCAAGTGAAGTGCAAGCAGATAATCTGCCCATATCAGCACCCTGCTGTAGAACAGGACTTCTGAAACCAAGGGATATAAAGACCATTATACAACATTAAAGAACAAAGAGCATGAAATAGCATTGGCAATGTGGTCAAACTAGAAAATGGATGACAACCTTTCAATCACCTGAAAACTAAAGCCCCTTTTCTGCATGCTGATATCCGCCATTCTAGCCAACATTTCCATTCGACTTACGATTCGTTCACAAGCCTGTTAAAATGAGACTAAGAGCTACCTTACTAGCCTTTGCCTCTCTCATGGAAAACACCCAGCTCTTTCTGTGGAGCTCCTACTTTTTTTGTAGTTTTTTTGTTTCAGTACTCCTTTCAGCTTATGAAGGGCAGCCTCGCCTTGGGTAACCAATAATGCAGTAGGATCACATATCTTTGTGTCAAAACACAAGCATTCAAAGGCAGAGGAGGCTCTGGATTTGCAAGCTGAATTTTTTTTTGTCTACAAACTCAGACACATTGAATTCCAGGCTCCTGAAATCAACCACATTACAATTTGTGTGTTGTTATAACAAGTGAAATGTATTACATCCTGCACTGATGTAACCAGATCTCTAAATGCCTTCTCTACTTAAAATTATGCAAGCATTATCTATTCAGATTAAAATGTGTCACTCTTTGTTGGGGGGAATAATTTTATAGTAGTAAAAACATAAACCCGTTTTAGGTCTGAATCTGCCAAATAAATCCTTCCCACCCGCAGAGTACCTGGAAATACCAAAAACAGTTTAGTCTGTGCCTCAAATTTCCAAGCCTAGATCAGTATCTGTCAACATGCCATTTCTTTTGAAGTCAATAGCTTCACCTGAGTATCAAAAAGCACCCAGAAGTACACAAAGCAGCAGCTAAGGATTATTTATTTACACTAATGGATCTATATTACAGGCTTCTCTGTACACTAGCAGCTATGGATCAGCATTACTCCTTCTCAAGTTTGTTCTGACTAAAATTACATATTTACCTTTCTGCTCCTCCCCCCCCCCCACACACACACTTTTGTTTGGTTTGAGGTTGTTTCTCTTATTTTCTTTGGGTTTGGGGAAGAGTTGTGTTTAAAGTACATTAGATAGCTTAGTTAATTTTATGTGAGGTCACTTGATATTCCCATTGCACGAACAGCTATGGGTCTCAGTAGAAGAAACTTTAAAAGGGACTATTTGATTTCAACTTCTAGGGACTGGAACACCATTCATTCTTCCACAGAAATTTCAAACAAGTTTAAAGGAGTGAGATGCCATTTTGAAAGGTGACTGGTTTTGTTGATTTGGTGTCTTACATTTTTTGATTTCTAGTATTCTTTCCTAGAATTGTTACTAGAAGAAACTTTTCAATAGTACTACAAGCACAGTTAGGAAGAAAAAAAAGCCAGTTTAAACCATATTGCCTTTATTTGCTCAGAATTATAAAGTTGACACTTCTTCCAGAACTTTGATATTGAGAATGTTGTACACAAGGTCTACTTGGCATTTAACCTTTTCACAGAAATCCTGCGAATCTGATTTTTCAAGTGATGTTCAGCTGCAATTTATTTCTTCCTCCTCAGAGTCTCCAGATTGAAAAATTATCCAGAACTTTCTTGTTCTTTTTTTTGACACAGTTGCAGTAGTTGAATAGCAAATTTCCCTCTAAAACTACCTGGCATCCTTTCCCGCAGCTAATGAGCTGAAGATGAATCTAGCTCATTCTCTAATAGGAATGGGCCTTTTCATTCAGAGAGGACCTCAAACCAAAACTTGGCCTGGACCCAGAGGCTAAAAACTAGAACTCCAGGAAAAGCCTCCATTAACACTGACATCAGTAAGTACTCTCATCTGAATCAGTCTGCTGTCAGGTTGAGCCACAGATGTACTGGACAGAACACTGCAATGGGCCACAAAGGTGATGAAGGAACTGGAGCACCCCTCCCATGAGGAAAAACAGAGCTGGGACTGTTCAGCCTAGAGAAGGCTCAGGGGGATCCCATCCATCTATATCAGTACCTGAAGGGAAAGTGTGAGGAGGACAGAGCCAGGCTCCGCTCAGTGGTGCCCAACGACAGGACAGGAGGCAATGGGCACAAACTGAAACACAGGAGGTCCCCCTGAACATCAGGAAGCACTTTTTCACTGAGAGGATGACTGACCACTGGCACGGGCTGCCCAGGGATGTTGTGGCGTCTCCATCCATGGAGATCTTCAACAGCTGCCTGGACATAGCCTCGGCAACAGGCACTAGGTGGCACTGCTTGAGGCAGAGGGTTGGGCACCTTCCAGCCCGCAACCGTGTGAAAGAACCACGGCACACCTTCAAATCACATCCTTTGGAGAGATCTTTCCTGCTGCTTTTTTTCCTTTTAATTGTAAGTATTCACCACTGTCTTAAACAGAGCCCTGCTCACAGAATGGAATGGTTAATTTCACCACCCAGAGGTGCCAGATCCAGACTTTTCAACGAAACCTTTTGATTTCTTTTCTCATTTTTCTCTTCACTTGAACTGTCAGGAACATCTGGGCACAGCAGGAGACTGCAGAAGACAGTACCTGGATTCCCCATTCCTCCTCTCATATCTGATTCATTGAGCTCAGATGAGATGACAAACTGTTCTAACAGATTCAGTAACCCATCCTTATGCTAACAAAGACTTTTTTATTTTCTTAATGTTTCTGTAGCAAAGCTGCTATTTCTCTCAACCAGTCACAATGAGAGTGTAAGTAGAATACAACCTCAGCAGCAGATATGAGATTTGTTTGAACGACCCTTTGTGGTTCACAACAGTTTTCTTCATAAAACCCCCTTCAGAGCTTCTGTTCAACTTTCTGGAGATCTTTAGACATCCAGTAAATGTTTTTCCAAAGCAAAGTCCACTGTACAGACAAAATTCTGGCCCTTGTCTAATACAAGTAATCTAGCCCACCATGTTAAACAGGTTGGGTTTTAATGCCTGTTAATGTATTGGAGTTTTAATGGTAGAGGAAATCTCTATCTTGAGATAATATATACTTTCATTCTCACAAGGACTCTTAAGATTCTTACTGTAAAACAGAATTAAAAAATAAAATTCCATAGATTTCTCTTGATACAATACTTATCCTATCTCATAGATTATTAAATTGAAGATACTAAGTACATCAGTGTCTCTGGACCAAGACAGAATGTAAGCCTCCTTTCACAAAACCGTCTATCTTTATCTTCTAAATCAAGGTCTAAAGTTACATGGCCAGAATTATTGGAGTATCTTCTCATCTTTAGATAGAAGTTATTTCAAAAATATTTCAATGATAAACCTATGCAACAGAAAAAGGAGTTTACACTAAAAGCCTGTTTTTCAAAACAAACAATTACAGACCTTTTTGAAACATTTGCATTGAAGTGCAATGCAGCATAAAAAATAAGTTAGTCATAAGAGTTTAAGTTTATTGCACAAGATCTTAAAAAAATAACAATCACAGTTATGAAAGTCCCAATTTAAATGTAGGTATAATGAGTTCTGCTTTCATAGAGATACAAATATCCTGATCAAAGATTGAAGGACATGAGTAGGAGGAAGAGAAGAAAGATCAAGTATGCTGTGATATTCCATGCCCCATGAAACAGAAAATCAGCATCACCCCACATCTGACATTTGCTCTATTAGAAACAACTACCTATAAAGCACTTATTCTTCTACCCTAAACATAATTATCCCTATCTACCAAGAAAGAAAAAGCTTCAGAAAATAATGAAGATGCAGCTTACAAGAATGATCTAAAGTTGTTGAATGGTTAAACATCCACCTAGTCACACAGAAATTCAGCTGTCCTGTATTTTGTGCCTCAAATTCCTTTCCTGAGCAAGAAGATACCAACATTGAAAATTAAGTTTAACAGTATTTCTTAATAGAAACTTTAGTACTCTAGTCCAGCATCTAAATCTTCACAACTACAGAAATGTCTAGCATACCCAAGTAAGTCTTCTTCATAGTATCAGACTTTCCAGAAAAAACACTTTTCTTACTACTACCTTGTATCTCATCAAAAAGTATTTCATATGCACTTTCCAAAAATAAAATTGTCATTCTTATCAAAAAGATCTTAATTCTCTCACATTTCTCAATTCCTTTAGGAAAGGTAAGCAGTATCCACCATAAACTAACGTCTTCAGAAGTCGAATACTAGGTTTTTTCCCCACAAGTAAAGCTGAACAGTTCGAAGTCACTGAATAAGCCTCACCTTTTCTGTAACATTCCTGCAAGATGAGATGTGTTAGGATGATGTTCATTGCCAGCAACAATTTTTCTTTTAAAATCTTGAGTGTCAGTTCTCGTCTCCCTGCTTTCACTCACCTACTCATAACAATTTGCTCCTTCCAGATTCCTTATATATACAGTTTTGCATTCCATTTACAGAACGCTCAAGCTTTATCAATGTTTCCAGCTTTTCTGTACCTGTTAGCTTTAAAAGATTCCAGCCCCCCCTCATCCCTTCAGCATTACATACCACTTTCAAATTCTTACTTTGCTAAAGGAAGCCATCAACTATCTCTTTTCTACACACACACCCCCCAATTGAAATCTGCCAGTTAATGAGGTTCCAGGTACTTCGTTCATCATGTACAGAAAAGTTGCTTTGCAGAGAGGCACATAAGCCCTCTGTGCACAGGGCTTATGAAATGATGTATGAGTTGGAAAGGAAAATACCAAAGCAGAATAAATACTACCTAATCCTCCCAGTATCTGTATTTTTGGAAAAACACTATGCCAAAAACCTTGTAATACAGCATAGAGTCCACCTCTCCATCTTTTTTGATGGAGCTGAAGTTCACAGGAAGCAGAGATCAGGATTGGGAAGACAAAGTTGACATAAGTTTTCTTATAAAGGAAGAACATCAGCAGTGAGTTTGAGATCACAGAATATGCTGAGTTGGAAGGGGCCCATAAGGACCATAAAGTCCAGCTCCTGGCCTTCATAAAGCTCAGGCACTCCTCATACACCTTTCTCTCAAGGCCCTTCACCGTCTTTGCTGCCCTCCTTTGGACACTCTCTCAGAGCTTAGTATCTTTCTTATATTGTGGTGCTCAAAACTGCCACAACATTCAAGGTGAGGCTGTACCAGTGCAGAGCAGAGCAGGACAATCTCCTCCCTTGACCAGCTGGTGATGCTTTGCCTGATGCCCTCCAGGACACGGTTGGCCCTCCTGGCTGCTGGGGCACTGCTGACTTATATTCAACTTGCCATCAATCAGAAGCCCCAAGTCCCTTTCCATGGCACTACTTTCCAGCATTTCTTTCCCTAGTATATACATCCAGGGTTGCCCAGGTGCAGAATCCAGCACTTCCCCTTGTTGAACTTCATATGATTGGTGATTGCCTATTTTTTTGAGGTCTCTGTGTAGGGCTTTCCTGCCTTCAAGGGAGTCAACAGCTCCTCCTAGTTTTATGTCATCTGCAGACTTGCTTAGTATCCCTTCCTGTCCTGTGTCCAGGGCATTTATGAAGATGTTGAAAAGCACAGGGCCTAAAATGGAGCCCTGTGGAACGCCACTAGTGACAGGTCACCAAGCTGGTGTTATCCCATCTACCATCACACTCTGTGCTCAACCCATGAGCCAGCTGCTCACCCACCACATGGTGTGTTTATCCAGAAGGATCCTGTGAGAGACAGTAGCAAAAGCTTTACTGAAATGTAGAAAGACTACATCAACTTTCTTCCCTTGATCAACTAGGTGGGTTCCTTTGTCATAAAAAAAAATCAGGTTTGACAAGCAGGACTTTGCTCTCATGAAGACATGGTGGCTGTGACCAATGACTGCATTGTCTTCCACGAGTTTTCAATACTTCCCAGAATAATCTTATCTATAACTTTACCAGGCACTGAAGTGAGACTGATAGGCCTGTAATTTCCAGGGTCCTTGAGTCATTAGGAGAACCAAGCATTGTCTTTGTGATATACTGATTTTGCTCCATGTCTGAAAAGCTGACTTTCTGCAAGAGTTTTAGAACTCAAGAGCTCTACCAGGTATCTAAAGTTAACTTATAAAGACCAGGGTTGTCTTAAGACACCAGTTCCAGCCACCAAGTAATAAATCTATTTTACATATCCAAACCAAAGAAAGGAACTGCACAGAGTAATTTGGGACTTACTCATATTTCAACCTGTTTTCCAACATCTTGAGTTTTTCCTGTACAATGTTAGCTTTGACACGAGGGATAAAAAAACTTCTGCTGCATTATTTGGCATATTTAAACATTTTCATTATCTGCATATATAATAAGGGCATTTTATTGACAGCTAGGCAAAAGCAGGTTAAATTTTGTATGCTAAACATTATCTTAATTGCTTATTATCCTTAAATGTCAGCCTAACTTAATACAGGGTAATTTTGTCACTGAGATAAACTATGATTAACCTACCACTGAACAAGACACAACATACACCTCCTGAAGTCCTGCTGATCTGTATGCAACATGCTTTGAGTAACTCTCATCACCACTTAAAGAGATCATGTCCAATTATGCATAATACTAAAATTGCTTTGAAAACTGCTCTTGGTAAGAGTGCTGGCTTAAGAGACAGACTTGTCATTCCCGTAGCCTTCTTCCTCAGAGACAAATGTATTTGGGTGGCCAGAGGCATCAAATTAAGTCACGTGGCAAGTCTGAAGTCAAAACAACACCAACAATGCACAAATGGATATTCAGCAAGGATGTCAAGCAGAAAATAGCAAAAACTGAATCCAAACAATCAAGAAATACATTATGAGCCTTACACCCCAATGAAAAGCTGATTGCCAATTAAGTTTTCAGTTCAGCCAACTGAACTGTACTTGCTGGTTCAGAAAACTAAACCTAACAGTGAGAACGTATGAGATGTCAAATGCTGACAAGGAAGCTTGCTTCATTCTGTGATGAAAACTAGCTTGGCAAACCACAACTGCTTCGTGTTTTTTTTTCTACATACTCAAGTTATTTAATCCGTCAGCTGGCTGAAAGTCTCTGACTTTTAGTGCCAATGAAGAGCAATATAATAAATTAAGATATACCATGCTATCCAACTGACATGCTGTTTTCAGTCCTCTTTCATCAATATCATCTTAAGAACACTTAGAAAAAACAAGCATATTTTAGTAGTGTGAGCTAATAAACTTCATTTAAAAATTGGGAAAACCTTTCTGTTTCCTTTTTAATTCAAGCCATACACTGTTGATTGTAAAAATGGATGTAACACTAACAACACGTTAGAGAATTCTGCTCAATCTCAGACATACACACAGTTCACTTTTACCTGCTACATAACAACTGAATGATTTGCATCACTGCTCAGTACATTCTGCTTCAAGGACTTATAGACAGAAAAAATACTTGGTTGTCCAGATCTGCACAGATCACCCTCCATAAACTGCTCATTTGAGATAATTCTTTCTTACCTCCAGATTCTACACTGCAAGCCCAATCAATAGAAAGCAGCTTCAGTAGTTTTTCAGTACTGGAAAACCTCAGCACTTGCTTATGAGCAAGTGATGAAAGCAAGAGCACATTAGTTACCAATGCTGAACTATGTTTTAAGCAAGATAGTTTGCTGACAACCCCGTTCAAAAAGCCCTGGGAAGGTGCTCTATCAAAGAGCTTTGAGAGGCAGCTTCAGAAAGAAAGTAGGTGTACTTTCTTTTAAAGCCACACATCTAAATAGAGTATTCCACTACTACAATACTAGTAAGACTCATATCTTCACTAGGTGAATCCAAGAGATTTTTCAGATAACAAAGCCCAGAAATTCCAACAGCTAAGAAACAGGTCAACCTGTCAAAATTACACAAGTGAAGACTTTTTAAAAGACATAGGAAAAAACAATGCTATCCCACCTAAACTCCTCCTTTAAAAGAAAAATTTAATTCCAAACATCACAATGTCCAACAAAAAGAGTTACAGTACATTAATAGGAGGAAGAAAATGTAGAATGTAAACACAAACCTGCAGTTATTAGCCTTTTATTTCATTATCTAAGCAGTGTGTGTGCAGAAACATTGGAGTTCAGTAATAAAATAAACACAATAGTAATAAAATAGACATATCAGCAGGGGCAAAATATAGCTGAAAGATGAACTTCAGCACTGGATTGTATATAAGAGAAATGGGGATTCTGGTCCATGCTTCAAGGTAACAGAATAGAATCACAAACCTGACATGAATGTTAAGTCACCATGAATGTTAAATCACCATTTTTACTTTCTAAAATGCTGATGAAGACCTTATTCAGAATACCATCAAGCCAGTACACCACTTCATGTCATCACGTCTTTAGTCTCCATAAAATTCTGCAGAACATGCTGTTGTGGCAAAAATACCTGGGATACTGGTGCCTATCACCATAATATATATTTAGTCAACCTGAATTAAAAAAACATACAAATATTTTTCAACTTGTCTGTGACACTAGTCATAACTGAACTAAAGAAAAACCTTCTAAAGGCAAAGAAGGGAATGGCAGGGTTGCCAATTACTGCAAAAGAAACACTTGTGTCATGAAAATACCTACATCTCTTTGGTGCTCTCCCAATATGAAAAATATTTTGAAACACATATATTCTTCTTCCAGTCTTCCCAAAAAAAATATTTGATCCCTGGAGAACTGGTAAAATATTTCCGTTATTCCCTACCTGTGCATGTCCTACCGCTTTGCGGAAAGCTGTCCAGGTGGACCCCAAACTATGCATAGTAGGTCTTTCACAAATTCTACGGCCCAGAGTTAAGAGCAACTTAATTTTAGAGTCGCTGTTTTATTAAAAAGAGGCGTTTGTCTTTCAATCACAGCTACAGCATTTGTTACTCTCACAGCACACAGCTATAACAAGGCAAACTGTGTTCTGACAGGCAGTTTAAAAAAGTCAGACAACACCATATTTAGCATCAGCCAGAGCAAAAAACAAACGGCAGATCAGCTTCCAGTATCAGGAAGCCCAGCACCAAAACCTCTTTACTAATACGGGGTTAAGTGCTTACCGAAACATTCCTCTTGGAGATAACTAAACCACAAGGAAAACATATGCATACCATGAATAAGAGCCCCAGGAGAGAAGCTCTGAAAAGTCTTGCTGAGACTGTTTAAGATGTCATCACCTGCATACAGCCAGGCCAAAAAACCATACCTTTCTCTGTCCCAGCTGCCTCAGTTCAGCATCTAACAGAGTCACGGAACTGTTCGTGCTGGAAGGGACCTCTGGACATCACCTCGTCCAAGTCCTCTGCCAAGGCAGGGTCGCCTAAAGCGGGTTGCACAACGCATCCAGGTGGGTTTTGAATGCTTCCAGCGAGGAAGAACCCACGACCCCCCTGAGCCTGATCCAGTGCTCTGCCACCCTCAGTGAAAAGTTCTTCCTCTCAGAGAGGAGATGGAACTCCTTGTGCTTTATGGCCATTGCTCCTCATCCTGTCCTGGCACCATCCTCTCGGATATTTACATGCATTGATGAGATCCCCTCTCAGCCTTCTCTTCTCAAGGCTAAACACCCGTATTAAACATCTTCACGCGAATCTACTTGTAGCAGTTTAAATTAGACGAACGCACTGGAAAGAGCAGCTACCATGTGCTACCGCCGTGCAGACAGCAGGGATAAACGACACACCAAAACACTCCTGCTACGGTTGCCAGCACTCATCTCCCACTCCGCACGACGCAACGATAAACTGCGGCTTAGTTGTAAAGGGAGCAGAAAGCAGCAAGACGGAAAAATCTCTTCTGCGCCGCTATTTCGACACACACGAAAGCGACTCGGTCGCGCCAGGCCGGGCGCCCGCGGCACCGTTCGCTCCACGGGCGAAGTTTGCAGGGATGGGGCGGGAGCGCTCAGCCGTGCCCGCCGGGCGCCGCATCCCCCGGCGGCCGGGAGCCTGCCGTGCCCGCCCCGCCCGCGGCTGCACCCG
>VXBA01006011.1:1113050-1124791 GCA_013399895.1 Serilophus lunatus
GTGCTGTGTCCAACTCTGGGCTCCTCAGGACGAGACAGACACGGGGCTCCTGAGCCGAGTCCAGCGGAGGGTGACAAAGACGATGGGGGGATTGGAGCATCTCTCTTAGGAAGAAAGGCTGAGGGAGCTGGGCCTGTTCAGCCTGGGGAAGAGACAGATGAGAGGGAACTTCATCAATGTTCATAAGTATTTGAGCTGAAGATGTCAAGAGGATGGAATCAGGCACTTCTTGGTGACGCTAAGCAACAGGGCAATCAATGGGCAGAAACTGATGCACACGAAGTTCCACCTGATCATTCTTTACTGTGCAGGTCACTGAGCACTGGAACAGAGAGGTTATGGAATCCCCCTCACTGGAGATGCTCAAGAACCCTCTGGACACAATCCTGTGCCATGTGCTCTGGGATGACCCTGGTTGAGCAAGGGGGTTGGAGCAGGTGACCCACTGTGATGCCTTCCAACCTGACCCGTTCTGTGGTGCTGTGCCTGTAGACACGTGCACACATGGGGCTGTATAGGTGAGGAAGTCCAAAAACTTGGGGAATGGGTGCTGGAGCTGCAGCACTCACAGTGTGCAATGAATGCATCTGCGTGCCTCCAACTTTGCGGTTTTCCTTTGTACTTTTTGTCCTCGAGAATAGTTTCGACTTGTAGCCAAAGTTGCATGTGTGTCCTCAATCAAATAAGGGCCACGAAGGTGATAAGGGGTCTGGAGCATCTCTCTTAGGAGGAGAGACTGTTTAGTCTGGAAAAGAGAAGACCAAGAGGGGATCTCATCAATGTGTATAAGTATCTCAAAGACGGGTGCCGAGAGGACGGTGCCACGCTGTGGTGCTCGGTGACAGGACGAGGAGTCATGGCCATAAAGTAAACCAAAACAAGTTCCACCTCAGCATGAGGAAGAACTTTTCATGGAGGGTGGCAGAGCACTGGAACGGGCTGGCCACGGTGGTCATGGGTTCTCCCTCTCTGGAAACAATCAAAACCCGCCCGGATGAGTTCCTGTGTCACCTGCTCTAGGTTGGTCCAATCCTAGGGATTGGGCTAGATGATCTTTCCAACACTAACGATTCGATTCTGTGATTGTGTAAAAGGGTGGATGCCTATAGCTTGCTTAATTACCGTGAACTCCCGCTGAGATCCTGGCGAGCAGCACTGCTGGAAGGTGTGCAGGCATTAGACACATTTAAATGCTTGGAGCATTTGAGAGCATTAGGGCTTGCGCACCTTTATCTTCTTAAGCATCTTTTCATATAAACTAACAACACTTGCCTACACTGAATATACAGCTTACCACCGGTGGAGAGCACAAGTGAATGATGTGGAAAAGGGTCAGGGGGCCGTTGGTGTGGGAAAAAAACTATCTCTGAGTCTAGTGTCTGAGGATACATACTCAAGAAATGCCTGCTGGGTAAAGGCCTACTTTTTTGGAAGCTTCACAGATACATCTGTAACTAATAAGATTCCAAATAATTGAGGTAATTCCTTCAGAAAGACAGAGGATAAAAACTGTTCCAACACACAAGTTTGTAGCTTACACGGAGTTTTTGTTGGTGAAGGATCACTCCTGCAGATACTTTGCAGACCTGCATCAAAGGCTTATTTATTGAAATGCATGAGCTATGGTTTTTTAGTAGGATATCTGTCACAACTTAAGTGATCATATTAGCTTATACCTTCTTCAAGGAAGACAGAATGTGCACAGAGAGTGACATATGAGGCTCATTAAAGGTTACTAGATTTTCTGATTTCACAAATCCAAGACCTGTGGTGTTTATGAGTCAATGTTTAGGCTGATAAATCAGAAAGTTCAATACTGGTGAGACATTATCTAAATACAGAACTGGATTAGCAGCTATATAGTTATTTAGGTAGAATGAATTGTCTTAGGATCATCTTTTTAATTTTTGTATCTCAGTCTGTAGGATTTGTCTAGATCTCAAACTTCCACAAGTAAACATGCCCTAGATTTTCTATAAATAATAAATGATTATTTTCCAAAATAGAATCACATGTTATTTTCAGAGCTCTCAGGTGCTTTGAATTCTGACAATTCTGACCAAAATAAAAATAGTCTAATCTACTGATGTCATAGTTGCTTGGATGTAAAATGGAATAATTTAGCTGTGTTTTCTATCTGTAAATATTTTTCGTCTATGTTATGCACTTTGCTGGAAAGGAAGAGTTTTCCAAGCCTGAATAAAAAGCTCAATGACACCTCTATAGATAGAGATATGTAGGAAAAATGCATCAAATAGGTAAATAGTAGTTTATTTAAGAAAACTCTACAGGATACCCAAAAGATGTTACAACAATCATTAAAGTTTCTATTCGACTAAACACATGCAGTTAAAGAAAGTTACAATTTTGTGTATAAAACAAAAGAGAAAATATGGAAGCTGATAAGCAGGAGTGGTAAATTACAGTTGTGAGACAATGAGAATGACTAATAGTAGCTAAATATATGAATGAAAACTCTTGGCTCATTGCCTAAAGGACAAGGGGAATACATTTTTTAAAATGTCAGGATCAAGAAAAAACAATGTAGACACTGACATGGTTTCCCTGCTACTTCGGCACACACAACTTTCAGTAACATGCCGATGTACAAAGTATTTATTTTTTCATAGAAGCCTGGATAGTGCATTAATACTTTGTGGATATAATTGCAAAGGGTCTGTTCAATTGGTACTTAGTAGGGATGCTAAATAGCAACTTGTAAAGGTTAAAACATTTAAATGTTCAGGACCAACTAAGTCATGTCACAAAGTTTTATGGGATTCTAAATCATTCATGGTGATAATCAACCTATGTTTGTTCCAGAAAGGAAGAAGAGAAACTGATTTGGTGTCCATTAGTAAAACAAAGGGGAGTGGAGCTAAAATAACATGATGAGAACCTTTGGCAAAATCATGGAAGTCAAGTGTAAGAACCACATGTAGGAATTATAGAAATATTGAGTTTCTGATATTAGCAGGATTTGCTGGAATTTAGGCCTGTTGTTTAGTGGGATTAGTATTTCACCTGGCAAGGATCACTGTATAGTTATGAGCTTCTATGAAGACATTATGCTATATTCTATTTAATGCCAATATTCTACTCAAAAACTTTTTTATACAAAACTTGCAATATATGTTTATCTGAAGAAAAAAAAAAACCTGTGCAGATCTGAAAAGTTATTGTATCTTGAATATCATCATTTGTTGGAGACCTGTTTAACAAGGTACATCAAGGATTTGGTTTTATCCCAATCCTATTCATAATATTTATTAATTTAGGTAAAGGAAACACGAAATAATCACTAATAACAAAGATGCAGCCATAAATATTTATAGGAAGGAAAGGCATCTAAGTACAAAGAATATTTTGATGTCAAATTAGAGAAGTGTTACAGTGTGGTTACGAACAACTCAAAAGATTCATACTTACGGTAAAACTTTACATTTAAAAGCAGAGTAACATTAAGAAGTAGTAATTATGTTGCTGCATAGCCGTTCATCAAACTTTTACAGAAATAGTGGTATTGCTTTTTAACACAAATAATTGACAAACTGGAAAAGCCAGGGAAATCTACCTTGCAGTGAGAGAATAAAGAAGCATCTATTTAACTTATATGAAACCTTGATCATAATGTACTAGAATTTGCAAGAGAATTCCAAATATTAAAATTCTCTTTAATCTGTCAGGTAAGATGACAGTGAGAAACAATAAATGGCAGGTGAATTATACTAATTTAGAATAAGCACGAGATACTTTTAGCCACAAGAGGAGTTATTTGGTAGAATATCCCTCAAGACCCACTGAACTCTATTTCTCAATTTCTAAATTCATATTCAATAGCTTTTCTAAATCCTGGGCTCTGTATTACCCCTCAAGTTGTGGACTGAAAGCAGAGCTGACATTAGAAAATTCCTTGTCTTATGTTGCCCTGGAGGTCAAGCTACATGATCATGATAAACTTTCTGGCCTGCAAATCCCTTCAGTTAGAAAAAACAACTGATGAGCTAAAGGCCACCCAAAGTACCAATCTCTTCACTCTTGTGACCAGTGACAGGAAACAGCATGAGGCTGAGTCAGGGGAGGTTTGGGTTGGATATTAGGAAAAGGTTCTTCACCCAGAGGGTGGTTGGCTACTGGAACAGGCTCCCCTGGGAAGTGCTCACAGCCTCAAGCCTGACAGAGTTCAAGAAGCATTTGGATGATACTCTCAGGCACATGGTGTGACTCTTGGGGATGGTCCTGTGCAGGGCCAGGAGTTGGACTCTATGATCCTGATGGGTTTCTTCCACTCAGCGTATTCTATGATTCTGTGATATGGCCACAGTAAGTGCTAAAAGAACAGAGGAAGCAAGGGAGTACTCATTGAACAGTAGATATGCAGACAGACTGGAGGTTTTACAAAAAATAAACAGCTTAAAATCCAGAGAAGATGCACTTTTTTTTTTTGTGGTCTAAAAGGCAGAAGCATAAAAGCATAATAATGTTTTTATCAGTAATTTCAAATGATTTACTAGTTCTGTATACTTGTGAAAGTTAAAATAAAACAATACTGCTGATAGACAGCTTTCTTAGCCTCTTCAAACACAGTAACCCATTCAATGATGTCCTAGAGTAGGTTCATTTGAGCTCCTTTTTAAAATTCTCCCAAAGCCTAAAACGAATAATGGTGCTTTTTTTCTGCATTTGGCTAAGCCTGACTTTTTCCCAAATACAGCTAGTTTATCCTTCCAAACATTATAGAAGCAGTCCTTACAGATATTTCTGAATAGCAGCTTTTAGTTCTTCCTCCCACCCCCATTGGAACATTAAAGTGTGCCAAAGTTTATTAACAGAAATGTACAAGCATTTAAAAATTACTTTGACTTTGCAACACTGATATACCAATTATGAAATCCATAATAGGCCTTCTCAAGATAGCACCATTTTTTATCAGATGTGTCTTCAGGTCTACAAAGTTCATCTTAAATTCAAACACCTGAAAATGGCTACTCAGTGTAAAGTAGAATAAATACGTATTTCCATTGAGGATACACCAATTATGGATACACTACAAATTACTTTGGTTTTTTTTTCCTTTTTGATTGTATTAGTAAGAAAGAGCACATGTGTATGTTTGTTTCTGATGTGTATCAATAAAAATGCAAAAAAAAATTCTGGTGTATTCTTTACCTGGAAATCTGGGTAGATCACATTGTGAAGGGAAGGAGCATTTAATAGAAGTTTTTCAGTAACTTTCAACATTTTAACTGTTCATAAAACTGCATCCATTGCCTGCTTTGCAGAATGATGTAATTAGTTTCAGTGTAACTGTGTTTTAGGCTTAATTATTGTAACCCTGCCAATAGAAACTTGAAGAAGGACCAAGAAAATATTCTGTGATATTTCTACTGATTCATTGCAAATTTTTCAATTATATTTCTCATGTTCAGCAGAGGTATTACAGAATTAATATAAGAAACGAAATCTTTCTCTGCATTGATGCGCGGCATAAATGTAGCTTCTTTTTTCCTAAAAGCAGAGGTGATGTTACCTCTCATACCCTGTGTAAACTCCAACTAGAGTAACGATGGTTCCATGTAAATAAATTCTTATGCAATTTATGAGGATACAGAGTAAATCACTTCCGGTATTTTCCACTGACTCATAAGAAAATTATGACACTTCTTTCAGTTTATCAGTCAATTAGTCAGTTTAATTCAGGCTTCTGAAGTAGTATTCCTTCTTCAGCATTAATTGTAAGAATTTACCCATGAATATTACTAACATTTTGAGGGGAGTTAGTCATGTAGTATGAACAGAATTTCACATAATTTTCTTATATTTTCAATGGAGTGTGACAACTGTGTGATTTTTAACCTTATAGGAAATTAACTCAGGACTTCCGAGTGGCTACTCTGATTTTGTTTGAGATTATTTTGGCTTGTCTAATCTCAGTTTAGATTGTTTGTGTTGGACCATGGTAATAAAGGCTACATTTAAAAAAAGGTAAAAGTAGATACATAAGGTTTTGTACCAATAAACTCAGATTTTTAAATGATTTACAGCTTAGCTTTCACAACTTAAAATGTTTATTTACCTTCACAGCTTCCCCTGAATTGCTCTTTAGGATTGCTCTGCACTTTTAAGACCTGCTTCATGTCATGCCATGACCACCAGCAGCTGCTTAAGTGCATACCATGGGACACCTCTTTTCTTTTGTCATCATCATGAAGATTGTTGTAGCCTTTAGAAGAGGATTTCTCTGCTCAGTAGGGATGCAGATTTCCAGCTAAGCCAGACCATATGCTGATTCCCGGATTTCTTATCTGTAATCAGTCTTTCTTGATGTTCAAAGATGTTTCCATTAAAACTGCCGAATGATTCTTGTATGTCAATTCATTAGTGTTCATGTGCAATACTTATTATTATGAGATTACATCCCTTACTAGACAAATCAGTAATACATTTCTTGCAGTGTTAATATTTGTGACTCCCCACCCACTTTAGACTAAGAGCAGCATAGAGAAGATGGCTGATAACCCCTTAAAACATAAAAGTACTGACAAAGGCTCCTGCAGACACTGTAATTCAAAGTAGTCTGTATGGCCACAAATCCTCCATTATTGACTTGCCTGTTCATACCCTTAACTGGACATGGCTCACAGGTTTCTTCATTCTGAGTGGGTAACTTCTTCATACACAAAGAATTTGGATAAAATTTTCTTTGTTTCAAGGTCAGTTTGGATACAGTTCCAAGACACAAGCTGAGAAATAAATAATAGGACATGGACTGTGTTCAGCAAAGGGATCAAGCAGTGATTGTTTACACTGTATGTGAGTCCTAAAGTTCATAGTTTGTACCTCCATGGCTGAGTAACTGAAGCAGCAGAGATCCCTGCTGGCACCAGAAAACAATTTTCAACATATGCTGTTCACACAAAAAGGAAAACATATATTTTTTGATATAGTGCATGATTGTCCAGTATCCATTACAGTAGTGTATTTTCTTGTTTGTTTCTCTGGTATAAATATATACTTTAAAGACTAGGCCTTGGTTCCTATGCTTTCTTCCTTGCCAGTTCATCTGGTTGTCATTTATAATAATCATAGCAGTTATACTGTCACAAATAAATGTAATATACTACCATAAAATAAAAATATTATAGAATATGGAATATTTTATTGTATAAATATTTATATTAAAAAGAACTGAACAATTGCTAATTTCTGCTGGCTAAAAGATTGGTTTGGCAGATTTTGAAACTGCTTGCTAAACTGTGGTGGACTTGCTTAAAGTAAATCAGTGGAAGCAGTTTTTAAACTTTTTAAATATACTTTTAAATAGCTGCAGAGCGATCTCAAAACAAAATGAAAAAAAAGGACATCCAAACCCCAAAGAAATTATTTAAAGGGTTTGAAAGTTTCCTGTCCCTTTATAATTTTTGCATATTTGTAGCCTATGATGGTATACCACAACAATAAGCCTTATTCACATGGGGAACCACAATGGCACTACTAGAAATAATCACATGAGGAACAGCTGCAAGAATGAATTTGTGAATGCGGTGTAAATAAGAAAATTGTAAAATGGAATGCTGAAATGATCATGACTAGTACAGAATGAAAGCAAAAGTCAGACATCTTTCCAAGAAATAAACATAAATACTTCATAATCAGTCCTGGACTATACAACAGACTGCAGAATTTATAACCTAGTGCAGTACAGCATTTCCTAATCAAGATAATAATTCAGAAGATTTTTTGAAAACTTTCAAATGTGACCAATGATCAGTGTGACTTAGGATAAAATTTAGATTTCTTAGAAGGACAGTTGAAATTTAGCTGTTAAGCACAATGATCTTGGAGGAAGATCCCCTGGAGTGAATCAATACAGACAGGCTCCAGATGCCCACTGCCTCCTATTTTCCTATGAAACATGATGAATGGAAGGTCATGAGCATTTGTCAGCCTTCCTTTTCAAGGACAAAGGAAAAAGGTCATTTTAGGTTTGATTTCTTAGGTTTTCATGATGTACTGTTTTGTACGTATTTATATTGTTTCAAAAAAGCCCGGCAAAGAAAGAAACAGTAGAACTGATTTTATTTGGTACAGAGGTTTTACATCACTTAGATGTTACTCCTCTGTCTTCCAAAAACTGCTGAATAGGCCTTACATTTTATTTGAATTGCACACGTGATCAAAATAAGTTGTCAACAAAATCATTGGGTTATTGTCTATTTGAGAGCCACAGCTGCCTTGTTATGTGTAGTAGTATCTGTAGCAACAATAAAATCTAAGTGTTTTCCAAAAGTTTATTAAGCAATGTGAGTAACAAAATTTGGTTTTGTGTTTGGTTTTGGGTTGTTTGGAGGGTTTTCTTTGTCTCATGGAAAAATGGAAAAATGTGCTTCTGCTGGAATGTTTTGGCTGCTTTTTAATAATACATATTCCATCCATTCATCCACCAACATCTTTTTTTTTTCTGTTAGACAAGAAAAATTCACAGAAGCCTTCAAAGCCTGTGATATAGAGTGGGGAAGTAACTGCAGGAGACACCTGGAAGGCTCTGTCTCCTCCATGCGAAGTCTTTTCTTTGTAGAAAAGTCTCACATGTCAGTAGATGGAGTAGCCAAACCCAGACTTATTTTGGAGCCACACTGTCCTTAGGTTTTCTCCTAAACACTTCACAGCTGTCCTCTAAACTGATAAATCCTTCAGAAGCTAACATGGCTTATACTCCAAATACAAAAGCAGCTGCAAGAAGACACAGAGCCACAGGTTTACTGGCATATTCCAGGGGCTGCAGCAATGACAATTTGCCTGTAAAAGTCACATTCATGATGCAAAAAAATCATATAAACAAACAAATCATGTTTCTAATCTACATATAGAATAAGTAAGCAAACATAAAGCCTTGTGTGTCTCATTTCTTCTAACACAAATTTTGTTACATTTCTCGGTATGGTTACTCAGTCTTGTAGTAGCAAAATCCCTCTAAATACAAATGCTTCTGCTTTCAAAAACCTTTGCATTTGTTTTGCAAAGAAACCCCTAATACATTGGGCAGTGTCTTCAGTCCTTACTATCTTTCGGATCTATGTTCAAATAACAGACAGATAGGATCAAACAAACTGTGCTCTGTCCCTGTGGCTCGCTCAGTCAGCATTCCAACCCTGTCCTTTCTCACTTTCTCACTTTCTCGGGGTCATCTTGCATCTTAATTTAAAGAAAAGGGGTCATGTAAGTTTGCAGAGCACAGATCTGTTTGGGATACCATCTGTCTTTCACTATCATCCCTAGATTCCTTTTTTGCTGAGACTTAGTAAATCATGCCTCACTTCCTTTGGATTTTCTACTATGCTATGGTTATCTTCACTCAGAGTTTTCTATCATCTGAATTATTATTTTAAGATAAATCCCCATGTTTTTCAACTGAATACATTCGTTTTCTTCTTTTCCTGTCTTCCTTTAGTTTGTGAAGTATACTTCAGTTTTGTTCCTTAGAACAAATGCTGTTTTTATAGTTCTTATCACTGACTTTACTGCTTACATTCTTCTTTGGATTACTGACCATGTAATTAGGAAGCCTGGAAAGGAATACAAAATATGTCTTTTACCTGTTTTAAAAATTGGACATAGTCATAATAAATTGAAAGGAGAATGTGCCATAACCTGGAAGGATTGTTGGAAAATGCTGCTGAAATTAGATAGTCCAGTATAAGGTAAAAGAACCAGAACAAAGAACAAATAATTAGAGGTTAGGATCAGATAGGGGGGAAAAAAAATCACGGCTGTACAAAAAAAAAATAACAGAAAAGGAAAAGAAGCAAAGTATTTAAGCTAGTTTAGGACTAAGCATAAAAGGAATCGTGTAAAGGAAATTCTGACTTCCAGTTAACAATTCTGCTGCTGCAGTTTTGACTTCTTGTAATTGTAACCTAAGAGTTTCCTGGAAGCTGCTAGCGCGGAAACACATTCAGCCTACTGAAAGGCAAGTTTTGCAAGCCAAACATTCTACTTGCTGTTGAAAAGAACTTCAAATCTGAATTTGGTCCATTTTTAAAGTGTGTCACAATGGGTATCATAAAGCTGAATCATTGATTATAATACTAGTGCTCTGTGTCACCTCTCCTTCAAAAATTAACCTTTGTCCATAAGTCTATATTGGTTTAGACTGAAAAGAGCAAATAACTTTCATTTAAAAAGCAGAGCAAGTGTCATAGAAATCTGAGATTGTGGCTTTTCACACAAAAAATATTTTGTTCCAGCAGCAAGAGGAGCTAATTAAACCTAATGATCAGCTCCCTGAGCATGAGTGTTAGCGCCACTCCAAAGCTGCCCTGTAATGTCATTCCCCACAGTAATACATGACTCCCAGCTGCCACACCAGCATGTCACTTCCAGACATATCTCTACCCCCTATAGCCTTTCCACCAGCTGAGCTTCTCTTAAGCCGTACCTTGTATCAGCTCGAGGTGTGGCAATGGTGGTGTAAGCTCTTGTGTGGAAAAGTTGGTTAGGTCTGCAGCACCCAACAGAAGAGGCACTGAGCTGTGCCAGACATGGTATATTGGTGGAAAATGCTACGGAAAAGCTACGATGGTGGCTAGATGCTGCAAATCTGAGCTTCAGACATTGGCTTCTACCACAGCCTAGATGAGTTGTCTTCACATAAATGGCAACAAAGCCTGTTATACCTGTGATTTTTGCTATTGTAAGACTATTTTTCAAGTGGCAAAGACTCAGCAGAACGGCCTCGTCATGCTCCATCAGTCTCCTGAGGCAGCAGCACAATCAGAGACCATTTTGTCAATGACAATAGCTGGTAGGTGTAGGCTAAAAGAGCTCTCAGCTTCTTTGGGTTTATGCTGCATCCTGGAGAAGTATCTCTGCAGTCTTGCGGAAGCTGCAAATTTCAAGTAGGCTTGGGATCCCAACAAAGGCTTTGAATGTGACCTCCAAGTGGTGAAGGTCTAAACAGCTTAAATGGATCAATTCTGTCTTCAAAACTATGTAGACATTCAACTTGGGGTACATCTCACCACCTAAATTGTTGCCTAAATCCCACTATACGGGTAAAGGACAGCAACAAGTTCGTTTGATCTCTTTCAGCAATTTACCTTAGAGTGTGATGAATTGCTCTCTGGAGGTGTCTCTTTCTGACTACCAGTGCTAAAGGAAGCGCAATATATATCTTTTAGATATATAGATTTCCTCTCCACAAGTGTCCTGTGTGAGATTCCCTCTCAAGCTTTAGCCTGAGAAGGACAAAAGCGTGAAACTGGAACTTTGACAAGGATACTGATAGGACGTGCTTGCACCATACAAACAACATAAATTTTAAAATCACAAAATCGCTCCTCCAGTCAATACAGTCACGTCAGTGAGGTGAGTACAGCACATGTAACCTGTGTTCCTTACAAGACAAACCCAGGACTGTGATCTGAACTCTTCATGAATAGTAATTTCTTTTGGCACTTCAAAATATACTGTCCTGTACTTTTAATTTGGAGATGCAGAATGAAATAAACTTCTTCTGTTTTATACTCAGAAGTGCACATGAACAAAACTCTCTTGAAATGTAGTCTTTGTGAGTCTTTAGATCAGGTTTGGTTTTCATTCTCTTTTAAAAAGGAGAGGAAAAATAAGGAAGGAAAGTTACTCATGGTAGCATTTGCGTTAATAGAATTACATGCACACACAGAATTACACACAGAATTAATAAGGTTGGAAAAGACCATGGAGATCATCAAGTCCAACCT
>VXBA01006011.1:1125314-1144798 GCA_013399895.1 Serilophus lunatus
TAACTCTGCATGGGGTTATTGCGGCCAAAGTGTAAAACCCGGCACTTGGATTTATTAAACCTCATGCTATTGGACTCAGCCCATCTGTCCAGCCTGTCAAGGTCTCTCTGACAGATCGACACTCATTCCAAGCTTGGTGTCATAATTCCATGGATATTTTGTACATTTTAGTAGCATTAGGCTCTAAAGTATTTACATGAACTGTTATTATTTGACTGGTAAAATGAAACATGACTTCATATAATACAGTCAATAAGCTTTCAATGGAAGTGTCAAAGGATGACATATCTGTTCATAATTAGTTCTGGTTCTAATAAATGTGTAGAAAATCTAATGGGACTTCAACTTACAGTTTTGAAAATAACATGTAAAAATAAACTTTTGTAAGTTATTACATAAATAAAGATCATATAATATTCAAAGAAGTCCAGCAAAATCAATGAACTGATTACTATTGAAGTCTATCTTAAGAGTGTTGCCAGTTTTACTAACCTTAAGAAGCATTGTGCTTCTTGAAAAGCCCCCTTGAAATGAAAATATTTGTTGGAAAATACCATAAGAATACTAAAAAATGCAAAGTTGGGGTATCAGAATTGGTATCAGAATCAGACCTGACTCAATATTATATCTGCAAATATGAAATGAATGAACCATTGAAGCATTATCTTACCTACAGATGATGTACTGTATGCATCAGCCACCTATAAGTATGCAAAGACAGGCAAAATATACGTTCTATTTAATTGTTCTAGATATCAAAAGCCCTATGATTTTGTTAAAAGAACTGTTTTCCATAGACAGGTTGGTTTACATACCGTAGATGCTGACATAAAATTTCAGGGAACATCTGCTGTGAAAAGAATAACTACTACTTGTACTGGAAAACTGTGTCAGCATAACCTGGTTTAGAAGTCAAATTAAGTACATATTTAATTCTGTGAAGATAAATTCTTTCAGGCTGACCAAGTCTTTGCTGATACACTTATATCTACCTTTAATGATGATTTTCTAACCTTGCCCTTCTCAATGACATTATTCCTTTTGAAAGTCTTCATTACCTTCAATATACTTTTTCACTTCTCATTGATTCAGCTGCTCTTAGGGTTGCCATAATGTGGCTGTTCAATTAGTTAATTTCTGCCTACCATTTCCTTTTCTCATTAAAGCTGAACTCGCAGCTTTGAGAAGGAGCTTTTGCAGCACACTCTATGTAAGATGGTACTCAGGCATATGAATGAAATAGCTGACAATGGTGGTAGTCCTTGAGAAATGCTTGAAAGGCTGCAGTGGTTTCCTATTTGTCACTATTAGTATACTGGTGTGTTGCAATTGGATTTTTAAAGTGCTATGTGGTCGGGATCCTGTTATTTACAATGCCACTTCCGTCCCAGTGACAACTGAGACAATCACATCTGCTTTGGTTTGCAGCTCTGATACTAGTAGGTGACTAAAATAGTAAAGAGAGAAAATCTAAAAAAAAAACAAAACCGAGAAAGGCCACCTCTAATCTGGTGTCAGGTCCTTGACTCTCTCAGCAGTTCATCCAACAGAATCCAAGGGCATGTCACAGGAATGAAAATAACTGTTTTTAAATGTCTGCTGTCATAATTGTGATAGCATGAGCTTAGACAAGGCTTCACGGGACAAATGGTTTTGTTTCAGACAACACTAGGACAGAACCCAGGGCTGATCACATCCACATGCAGATGTGGTCAGAAAAAAAAAATTCAAAAGAGTTATTTTGCTTATGTTGCAGTAAGTGTGGGTCTTTGAAAAGCTTTCCACATGGATTCCATTCTTGGGGTGCAGGCCATGTTAGCTGGTGCTAACAGAAATGATGCCTCTTCTAGTAATGTACTTTAGGGAAAAAAAGAGAAGTCCAGAGCTAATGAAAAGTGACATGATGTGGGCCAAGTGGCATTTATTGTGTTTTCACAGCCCTTCATGATACCACACTTCCCGAGATACAAGCCTTGCAAGGCTTTCACTGGAAAATGAAAGTTCCAGAACCAGATGAAAAATTCTTATTTTTCACTACCTTAAACACCATGTAAGCTGAGGTGTTATGAAGATTTTGGAGGATTGAGGCATGCTCTCCCTTGTAGCGTATGTGGATTGTCTACACAATATACATGAGGATTGAATCTGGCTGTTCTGTGTGGTCACAGGGCATCTAAGTGCAGTGCCTGTGTGGGTCAGATATGCAGTGGTTGGCTGAATGCAGTTTGGAGGTCCAACTTGTGTAGTTTATCCACTTAAGTGCAGAAGCAGCTTATTGACAGTCCCCAAGAGTGGCCAGCTGCTATAAAATACAGGAAATGCCATGTCTTGCTTAGAGCAATGCCAGAGGTCCTGTAAAATCAAAAGCAATCCTAGCCCTGGCTGATTAGCGTCACTGAGGGCTTGGGCCCATCACTGTTTCTGTAATCTCACAAACCTTGACAAAAGTATCTTTCTAGCGGCAGGTTTTTATGTCTTCCCCTCTTGCTAGAGGTAATCCTGTGATTTCACCATTTTTGGGTTCCCATCCTGGAGGCTAGCCTCTCATCCACCCCTAGTTTTGCAGATGCAGCACCAAGTGTTAAATACTTCCCTCCAGGAATCTCTGGTCATAGTCTTACTAAGGTGACTCTGAACAGCTCTCTTCAACGAGCTTAGCTACCAATTCTCCTAGAGAGAGAATAAACAGCAAAACTCAATAGACACACCATTATTCTCTTGCTTAAAGCCTTTCAGAGTTGCAGTCCTTGTTGCAAATGGAGAGGGACTTCAAATTCCCTACAACCATCCCATAGTCCTGCTTCAGCCTCTGCCAGATCACTCTCCTTAAGGTAGCACACCCCTCTTCCTGGTGGTCAGCTAGCCAGGTGAGGGCAACTTTTTTCCCTTGCCAGCCTTTTACTGATAGAGATGTTCCCAAGTATCAGTGGTCTTTGGCTACTATCTTGCACACCTGAGTGCAAATATCCCATTTGTTCTCCAAACAATGCTTCCTTCTTTCCTCCGTTGCTTTGCTCGCTCATTCGTTCCCTGGCACGCCGTACAGCACAAAGCATTCCTCTGAGCTGGCAGGGCTGCTGTCATCCCTCGGAGCTTGCTGTGAGCAACCTGCTGCTGCTGGCAAGCTCTTGCAGAGTGATGTAATCCTGGGCAGATCTTACGCCACCATCCTGATGCCAGATATTTTGTTGGCTCATGTTTTTTCTTACAACGTGTATGGCTCCTTAATTTTATACTTTTTTTTTTTCCCCAAAGCATTTGAAATTTGATCCGTGCTGTCTGGCATCTGTGTACGGCTATTGTCCTTCCTCTTGTATGTTCCAGATGGACTAGGTAACTTCCTCTGTTTCATAAATTCTAGTCGTTTTGTTAATATTTAACCCAAGTCTTTCAGCTTTCCAATCATGTGTTCCCGATCCAAACAGCCTTGCCTCATTCAAGTCAACTATTCAAAACAGTCAGCCTAGGATCAGTCAAACTTCTGCCTTTTAACCTCTTTAGGTACCTTCTGATGAAAACAGCTTTCTTAAATTCACTCTTACATTTTCACATTCTGTAATACCCTTTCATCAATCATCCTCCTAGTTTCATGGAACAGTATCAAAGGTACAAAGTACTTCAGCTCCTTGCCAGAAATGGAGCTAGGACCTGGCTGGTTTCCATTTTGCTGCAACTGCAGTATCGTTATAGTTATTATCTTTCTAATACCCAGGTGAAATAAATTTTGTAACGAAAAAGGCAAAATACCTTTTATTGGCTTGAGTTTTTACTGTCACCTTTCTGATTTCTCCTCCCAGAAGAAGGTCAAAAATGTCCCCACTTATCCCCTACATTTCCTGAAATTTTCAGCACTCATGGACAAACATGCAGCTCCTCGGTCTCACTCAGACATTTTCTTAGTTTCTTTTCTTCACAGTAGTGTAGGTTTGCTCAGCAATGACTCAGAACAGAAATCTGTTAAAGAGGTCAATGTATTTGTTTCCCAGCTTTGTAAAGGTGCAGTTATCCACTCCAACAGGAAATTCAATACTTCTTTTTGAATGGACATTACAGATGTATAGAGGCAAGAGAAGCCATAGTGCCATGGTCTGGCATGTATGCAAGGTGACTTGGCCTAAATTAATTAAATTAATTGAGTGGAGGTAAAAATCTCCTGAGTTAAATACACTGAAAAGAGAAAGGATTTACACACTGAGCTAGGAGGAATTTGAAAAGGGTTTGGTCCTCTTCCTGTGCCCTAAAATCCGTGCACTGGGTCCTGGAGCTCATGCAGGAGTCCTCTCACCAGACCCATACTATATCCTAACAGTTAAGAGAGGTGATTTGTTCTAACTCGAGGTGGGTAACTAATATGCTATTAAATGCTATTAAATGAGACAATATAAATGAGCCAGCGTTACACTTTGTAACATAGGAAAACACAAATGTTCCAGCTATATTTGTAAGACACCTCACACACATCAGGGTCTGAATACTGAGGAATGCTGCGGAAGTGACTGGAATCTCCCTCCATCTATCTAAATGTATCTGGATCAGGATCAGCAAAGCTCACTGAAGCAGATGTGCACATTTCAGGATTTTGCATCTACTCATTGGCTGCAAGGTTACAGTGTTGACTCAACCTCCAGTTTTCTTCCTCTCGGATTTCCTCATCTTCAGATTTTGTTTCCTTTGTCTATTGTAGGAGTAGATGTTACAAAATAGGAGTTGAGATCCTTTTATAAACATTGCTTTTGAGTAAAATTTTGGATTAATATGGAGTTATAAAGTCAGATTTATTGGTCATTGTAGTGGCTTAACCCAGGCTGGGTGCCAGGGTCTCAGCTACAGCCACCCTCTTACTCCCCCCTGCAACACAGCAGAGGAGAGAAAAATATCATCAAAGGCTTCACAAGTTGAGATAAGGACAATAAAAGATCCCTTGCTAATCATTGTCACAGGCAAGCCAGACTCCATGTGGGGATAATAGGTAAATTTATTACTAACAGGATCAGAGCTAAAGAGTGAGAAACAATAAAATACACCTTTCCCCCCTCCCACCCCCTCTTCCTTCATGTTCAACCTCCTCTCCCCCAGCGGTGCAGGGAGACAGGGAGGGGTATTAAGGTCAATTGTTGTTCCCAGCCACTGCTTAGGGAGGAGTCCTTCCAACTGCATTCCCATGGGGTCCCTCCCACGGGAGACAGTTCTTCACAAATTGCTCCAGCGTGAGTCTCTCTCACAGGATATACAGTCCCTCTCACGATCTGCTCCGGTGAGAGCCCATCCCATGGGCAGCAGTTCTTCAGACACTGCTGCAACATGGGTCACATTCCACAGGACGCAGTCCTTCAGGTGCAGCTGCTCCAGCGTGGGTCTCCCACGGGCCACAAGTCCTACCAGGAGAATCCTGCTCCAGCGTGGGCTCCTCCACGGGCTACAGGTGGATCTCTGCACTCCTGTGGTCCTCCATGGGCTGCAGGGGCACAGCTGCTTCACCATGGTCTTCACCATGGGCTGCAGGGGAACCTCAGCCCTGGCACCAGGAGCATCTCCTGCCCCTCCTTCTGCACTGACCTTGGTGTCTGCGTTGTTGTTCACAAGTTCTCACTCTGCTCCTCTCCAGCAGCCATCTTCGTCTAAACTAATATTTTTCCCCTTCCTTCTTAAATATGTTATCACAGAGGCGTTCCTTCAGCTGCTGATTGGCCTGGCCTTGGTCAGCAGTGGGCCCAGCCATGGTTGAAAGACATGAAATCTCGATTCTGTGCTATCAGCAGCTCTTTGGCAACATTCTCTTCAGGATCATGCACCTTGCCGTGAATATTCCTTTCTTACAATCCACTTTGTGATCTGTTAGTTTCTAGTAACAGAATCAGATTTGTTTAACTTCCAAGAAGTAGGCACTGAGAAGTGATAAGTCTTCATGTCTTCACTTCTGAACAAGATATGGGGAATGGTGAAAGAAAATTTGGAGCACCTTCTAGAATATGGAACAGCCTGTGGGAGGACTTGGAGGTGGTTGTGAATGAGAGGCTGCACATGAGCCTGCAATGTGCACTTGCAACATCCCATCCTGGGCTGCATCAAAAAGAAACAAGACCAGCAGGTCAAGGGAGGTGATTTTGCCATTCTACTCCTGTGAGACCCCACCTGGAGTACTGCATCCAGCTCTGGCATCCTCAACATAAGAAAGGTGTGAGACCTGTTGGAATGAGTCCAGAGGAGGGCCACAAAGATGATCAAACAGCTGGAGCACCTCCTATGAGGACAGGCTGAGAGAGTTGGAGTTGTTCAACCTGGAGAAGAGAAGGCTCTGGAGAGATCTTCTAGCACCTTCCAATACCTACAAGAAAGTTGAAGAGGAACTTTTTACAAGGGCATATAATGATAGGTTGAGGAGGGCTAGCTTTAAACTAAAGGAGAGTAGGTTTAGATGAAATATTAGGAAGAAGTTCTTTACTCAGACAGGTTGCCCAGAAAGGTCGTGGATGCTCTAATGGAAATGTTAAGGCCAGATTAGATATGGCTCTATGCAATCTGATCTTGTGGAAGGTGTCTCTGCCCTTGTCAGGTTGCTTCGAAGTTGATGATCTTTAGGATCCTTTCCAACCCAAATCATTCTATGATTCTAATATTCACGAATACCAAAATCACACTTGGAGTATTTCAACTGCTTTGCCTATTCTATTAATAAATCCTTACGTGACTCTCATTGAGCAACTACTGTTTGGGGACGGAGGGGCAGGGCAACTTGCCTACAGTAGCACGAGTCATGGGTGGAATGAGGATTATGACACAGGATTTCCTGCCTCCCAAGCCTCTTCTGGTTCTTCCAGATCAGGCTGCCTCCCAAGTAATTACATGCATATCAGTCACACCTCTTATAATTTTCTTATCTTTATTTATGAACTGTGATTCTCCTACTGAACTCAGTTGTACTTCACTGTATTAATTAGCTGTGCTTTACAAAACAACTCAGAGAAGTATTTGTGTGCTCATGAAGTCAGCTCCAAGAAAGTTAAGTAAGCTTTTAACAAGGCCAGACCCCCCCCCCCCCCAAAAAAAAAAAATCCAAAGCCCAGTTACAGTATATTTAAATACGCTTACTTCTCTGCCAATCAAATGTGGCAAAGCCGTTTAATAATGCACAACTGTGAGGGCAAATTAGTTGCAAAAAAAATTATAGCTGCACATATTGTTTGTGTTCAGGCAAGAGAACTGCGTGCTTAAACAAAATGAACTTTAATGTCGCTTAAAGAAACTCACACATTTTGTAAGTGAGACTTTTTTTGTTTAAAGTGATAAGAGGAAGCTGTATCTGTGTTCACTTGTGGAGGAGGAAAAAGGTGGATCCTCAACAACAAAGTGGCTTTTGTTCAAGGGAATGAGTGGATGGAGATACAGTGACTTAATCCATCTAAGGTTCTGTATCATGAGACTTTCAACTCTGAAATTCGCTTTGACAGGTGAAGAGGGAATGGCTGTGTTGAAACCAATCTTGCTTACACATTGAGGAAACTGCTGGCCAATTTTGTTAGGCTTGTCGTATTGTTTCATTTTCCATGTCACTGAGTAATTCTGTTCTCCATTCCAGTCATGGAGGCTGATAGGCTTGTTTGAAAAGTACCTCATCTTTTTGACATTTTATCCAAACTGAATTGCTTCATTATTTCTGAAGAATTCTTGCCTGTCTGTCTCTGTTTAAAAAGGGGCAAATAGCAAGAGGGATGTCAGCTGTGCACACCAAGACAATGCCTAGATGATACCATCCAGAATACCTACAGAAGTGAACGTAAAGTCTGATCACTGTTCAGCTATTTCGAATATACACAGGCAAAATTAATTTCCTCAGGTGGAAGGGACTCACAAGGATCAAGTTCAAATCCTGGCCATGGTGGGACCGTCCCCAAAAGTCACACCACGTGCCTGAGAATATAATCCAGTTTACTGTCAAGGATAAATTCCCATATAGCCATCCAAGCTGTTGTCCCAGGGTACAAAAACAATCCTTTCTGAGTGCTACATTCACAGGTCAGGGGGTGTTCTGGTCTGCCTGTGTAAGACATGAAATAGCTGAGCAGTGCAGCACCATAGAATCTCTTTCTTGTGTAAGGTGGCACTTCTCATGGAGGTAGTATTGGCGAAAGGTAATGGCAGAGTAGGTGAGTGAGTACTTAAGGCCCTTCAATCACCTGGAATCACCTGAACAAAACCCCAGCTAGAGATGACACATTTGATTTTCACTTGTAAACCTGCATGGGAAAGCAGCCTTTTTAATGTCATTGCCTCGTTCCCAGCATATTCTTGTAATCTAAGTAGAGATTTTATCATGTGTGGCTGCAAGACGGCACTGGCCAGCATACTTTTCTTCAGGAGCTGATTTACCAGCTAGCATAATGCCCAGAAATCTCTCCTTCGTAGGGTTTCATTTCCACTTCATACAAATTTTTTCCTTGTGTTTGACCTTTAAGACTTAAACCCTCTCCTGTATGGGTTTCATATACTGTTTCTCTTCCAAGGAAGAGTCCTTGAAAACAGTGAGCATTCTGCATCCTTTTTTTTTTATCAAGGTGAACACCAAAACCTTCGTTAATGTAGCACCCCCAAATCCTTCCTAAAATGGACAGTGTGATCTTGATTCAGTCACTTCTGAGTTCATTGTTTTTGAATCCCTGTATAAGTCCTTCTGTGCTTAAGAGTGGTCTAGTGACATGTTTAATCATGTCTTTAAGACTGCTCATTCAATGCTCCAGCATACATCCTAGGTAGAAATGATGACCAGTGTCTGAGACAAATAAATATTGTGGCTTGGTGAGCATAAGTTATGAAAAATTCCACTAAATGTGTATACATGAAGGAAAAGACTGAAACAGCAAGCGGTAGAAAGACGCTGTGTAGCACGTGATAACATTAAGTCTCTTAATTGTGTTTTGTGTGCAAAAGTTATTGTGTGTTGGGCTATGCTAAACCTCAAGACAGCTTTTCTTGTAAAATAGAGAAGCTCATGCAGAGGCAGGTATTAAAGAGTTATTAAACTCTAATTATGTCTCATACCTATTGCACAAGAGTTTCCACACAGAGGCAAACCTTAAAAAAGGTCACTTGACATAGGAAAGGTCATATGACATAGTGACATGATTTATCATCTCACTAGATCACTCCTAAGCACAGAAGGACTTATACAGGGATTCAAAAACAATAAATTCAAAAGTGACTGAATCATAGGACGAATGAGGCATTTGGCCTCTGGCACTTCCGTCATACAGCATAGGATCACAGAACGGTTCAGGTTGAAGAAGACTGCTATGATCCTTGAGTCCATTAACCCAGCATTGAAAAGTCCATCACAAAACCATATCCCTAAGTGCCCTGTCTACATGTCTTTTAAATATCTCCAGGGATGGTGACTCAACTAGTTCTCTGGGCAGCCTGTTCCGATACTTGACAATCCTTTTTGTGGGGAAATTTTTCCTAACAACTCATCTACAGGCTTCTTCTAGCGGCTATGCTGAGTGGCTCATAGCCATCACCAGAGAGATTATAACAATCTCCTGTATGGGAGCGAGAGAGAAGAGTAATATTAATTATGTAATGGCCCATGAGGGCACTCAAAATGATCTGTTCCATGAACTTCCCTGGCACCGAGGTCAGGTTCACAGGCCTGTAGTTCCATAAATCTTCCCCTCAGCCCTGCTTGTAGGTGACCATCACTTTTAGTAATTGGAGTGTCCATTTGCTGACTTCTAGTCAACTGAGGCCTTGCCACTGAGCCAGAGCTGCTGGTAAGTGATGGAAAATGGCTAGGTGACAACTTCTGCCAGATTCCACAGCGCTCTTGGGTGGATCCCATCCAGTTCTCTAGACTTGTGTGTGTGTGTCTAAGTGGTATAAGCATCTGAAGTCACCCCTCCATTTTCATCCTTTTGAGCTCACATAATTTAATTAGGCTTCTCTCTTGCCATTAAACAGCATGGCTGATTGAAAGACCAGGTATCTGTGCAAAGAAACTGTGACAGAACCGTATTAGCAGCCAGCTCCCTCGTATTTGGCAGCAGGAATATGCAGAATCAGTTAGTCAAAATATGAGCACTGCCACAGCAAGAAAGAGATTAAATAATCCATGTTGTGCGAGAAGACAGTTTGATTATGAAAGCAGTACATCTGTTGGCAAAGACTCCTAGGCCTAGAAGCGATTTATCAGGCAGACTACCCCATTTTGTTATCATACTGTGAATAAAAAAAGAGACACTCTTTTGTACACTGTGATTTAAAGGGGTAGGGTCAATAAAGCTTTGTAGGAGACAGGAACATCTGTGGTTCAATCATGACCTTGAATAGGCCAAAATCTTGTGTTTCTTTTGAACATACTACTTTTCTTTTTTTTGCTTAGCTAAATTAGTATTTGTAAATATATTCAAATCTCCTACATTCTTTGGATCCATGGGAAAGCCAGACAGGCTGCTGACAGAGGGACTGCAATTGCTGCAGTTGAGCCAAGACAACATTTGCACCTGGATTTTGAGAGTGTTCACTGTTTTCTCTGATGAATTCAGATTTTCTGCTAGATGTGACAACCTGGGAAAGGAGAAAATACTCCACCTTTACCTCTACCCACTGTGAAAGTCTACCTGATTTTTTCCACATGCTGATCAAATCCTTGAAGTTCTTAATTCAGCAGTGACTAATCTACTAACCCTTTGGATCTCAGTTCTGTTCTTAAAGGTCTGAAATACTCATATCTTGAATCTACGCCAAGGTCTTGTTAATTGTGGCTATGTCTGAGAAGATCATCTTGGTTGTTACTATATCAGCAAGACAAAATGAAGAAATCCAATAAGTGATGAAAGACACACACCTTTTATAATTTTCCACATTGATAAAGTGTTTCTCAGGCCTCACCCTACATTCTTAACATAGCTGGTTACACAATGTCATATGAATGAAGTGATCCATGTACTGATTTTTTTCCTTGAACTTCTTTCGGAGAAGGAAGAAGCCAAGTTGCATACTCTCTGTATTTAGAAAGTATTAGCTTTTTACTTGCAAAGAACTTTGAAACTTCTTTTAGAGTGCTTGTAGTAATCACCAAAACACTGGCAAGTGTAGTGGTTTCAGTTTCAGTTGAAAGTCTATATAATTGAGTTTTATATTATATTACGATTTTTTTCTAATATAGCACGATTAGACTTCTTCCTATTTTCTGCTTGTATCACAGAAGAGTTCATTCTCATAGGCTGAAGCTGCTGATAGAGGTTTCATTACTTTTGATTACTATGAAATAGTCACTTGGTGATCAGCCCAGGTTTTCATTAAGCACTTTCCATGACAGAAGCACCAATATCAGACAAAATGACTTTTTAAACTGTGAGGTTTTTTGTTGGAGCAGTACACTAAGCTCTTTAGCTGGCCTCCCATCACCTCCTTAGTTTAGCTCACAGATTGTATGTATTGTGATCCTGTGTGTGCATGTACACAAAATATTTATTAATGAGTACTCTCCAAGAAAAGTTACTTATCTGCACATTATTTGGAGGGCTTTGCTATGTGTTGCCTACACCCGCATTCAGAATGTGCTACAACATTTGCATTTTACACAGGAAAGACCTTTTTTGCACTTTTTTTGTATCTTGTGTGGAACATGAAGGTATTCATGATACGGGACACCTTAATCAGACAATCCAGCTCAGAAAACCCTTTTGTTGCATGAACTTACAGATAAAGAGACCCTGTGGATACCACAAACAAGGAAACCAGAATTCTCCAAGGCAATTCAGCAACTCTTCTTTTAGTATTTTTCTTTATCTTATTTTATTTTTCATATTTTCTTTCTCTCTCTCTTTTTTTTTTTTTTTTAAGTTATCGTGCCACTGTGCACAGAGCACCTGGGCTCCATCCTATTGGTGTTGCCTTTCCTGTCAATTCCCCTTGCCACTTTTCCTCCTCGGAGCTTTTTATGGATTCCTCCTCCGCCTGTGCCGGGGGTTAAGACCTGACAAATTGCATAACCCCGAGTGTGCCTCTATTTTTTTCTCCCGTCTCTTGCTCCACCCTGTGCTAATTCCGCACATTCCACCCAGCCTTCGCTTCAGACCACTCCCTTCCTCTCTCTTTTTGTTCTCGCCTTAGTATCTCCTCCGTTCATGCCATCACCGTCCGTGTGGAGCAAAGGTGGCTTCCCGCTCGATGTCAGCTGTGTATCTTCCTGCTCCCCTCTCGAAACAAAGCAGGAGCGCGCAGGAGCCCATCTGTTCCCTGAATCATTCCGGCTGTGACGGCCACTTTCCATCTGCTCCAGCTCGCTGCTGTACTGTCTGCGGTTTGGAAGTTTAAAGAGCACCCATCTGAGCCAAACCCCGCTGAAAACACAACAGGCTTCTCGCTGATGAATTCAGGGCACTCTGAATCAGGCCATAAATCACCTGGGGCCGACATGCTCTTTTTTTGTTGCATTTTTTTTTCTTTCCTGTTTTATAGTATAATGTACTGACACATCTCAAGTGTTGCAGTAATGCAGACACTTAAGCCCCAAACTGCTGCATTTTCTGGACATGGTGTCTATCTTTTCACACAGTGACCTTCAGATGAAAATGGTTTATCTACAAGCAGAATTCCTGGGCTTTGTATGATGCAGCCTAGGATACAAATGCTCAGTTTTTCCCTCAAAATGTACATGTCATGAGTAAGATCATTGATACCAAATTCAGCTTACAAGCTGCTTCTCCTGTAAATACAAACATATCTGTTCTTATTCATGTTTACTGGATATGTTCAAATAATTTTTTAGCAAGACCTCAACCATGCTATTGTGGAAGGACTAACTACTCTGAAATCTGGAATCAAAGCCAAAGGAAAATGGTTGAGAAAACCTTCTTTTCACAATATATTCACAAAGTGTCCTGTCCAGTGCATGTGAAGTAAACCAGTATTTATACTAATCCTTTCTTGTCACCCGTGTAACATGACTTGTGTTGAACATATATACTTACTAGTATGTATAGTCAGAGATCAAATATATACTTATATGTCTTGTACATACAGAGGAGCTTATTGATTTTGCTGAATTATTTTTCTCCAACTTGAAAAGCTTGCTAAGTTACTTTACAGTAGAGACAAAGCAATAAACTTGAGTTTTAGTATGAGCTGACTTAGTTTTCCATCACTATTTCTTCAGGGCCAAAAATGGCACTGACACAACCTTTAGCACAACTGCCGGATTAGTATATGAGCACACAGAACATCACCGGGCTGCAGCTGCCCAGCGTGGCCAGTTGCCTGCGTCTCCAGAGGAGTCTGTGTGGCAAGAGCTCCAGCATGTGTATGTAACAATAGAAAAGATTAATGGTGTGCTTTACACACCCCTTGAAATAAGGCCTTCCAGTTCCTCCTCTTGCAATGAATTCCTGATTACTGCCTCATTTCCCGTGGGTTTTTGCTCAGAGGAGCCACCAAGCCATCTAAGAGCATGGAGCTCAGGCTGGTCTGTCCAGGTAGAAGGCTGGGGAGATCTCCTGGAGGCATCATCATCCAGGCATTTGGGGGCTTACTTTGAAAATTATGGTGGCAAGAAATGTCATGGCTTGTTTCTCTGGTTTAACGCTCTAGTCGAGTCCATCCTGGGAGCTCAGTGGCAAACTGCTCTCACTGCTGTGCCAGCTGACCAGAAAGGGGCACTGTCCCAGCCCCTGGGAAAGGTGAGGAAGAGCCTAAAGTGGCAGCTGAGTGCATTGCCATGCCAGGAAAGATTTCTTTGCCACAGGCGGTGATTTCTGCTACAACTGGGTCCACAGAGATTTTTGTAGTACACCAATTTATAAAGTGCTCTATGAATTTAAAAAATATATTGAAACATATTAAATTGCATTCAACAAGAAAAACAAGAAATACTTCCTATGTGCAGAGAAGGGAACCAAAGGAACAGTAAGAATGCCAACTTTTGCATTTAATTAGTTTTATATTTCAGTCTTAGACTAGATGCAATCTTCAGTTTCAGAAATCTACCTAGCATGATGATGTAGCAACAAACAGGCAAAGGTCTATGCTGGAAAAAGTATAGTATAATTCAAGAATAATTGCAATAACCCATATTTGTGTTTCTAATAGCTTAGCAGTATTTAATTGTGGTTTATTGATACTCTGATTGTTTTTACAGTAGTTCCTTTTACTGATAATGAAAAGCAGTTTAGTTTTCCGATGGCAATTTAGAGGCTGCAGCCGGGAAAAATTTTACATTTTTATATACTACAGGTTTCTGGCACCTAACTTTGCCACTACTAACATTTATGGAGGAAAAAACAAACCCTAGGAAAGCTTATTTCTCAGAGGTGTGCATACTTCTATTGCAAATACTGTGCAAGTACATTTATGGAGTGAACATCCTTTAACTTTTTACAAGTTCTTCTGAGGAATCATTGTATTTCAATAAAATTATACAAACATAAACTCCTGATATAGGTAATTAGGGGAAAAGAGGTGAGACTATTCCTTCATGCTCAAATTTAACTCAAATACAAATAAGATAACAGCATTTGAGGAGATCAACTGCTTAAAGGTTTATTGCTTTTTTTAATCTCTAAGCAGTACAGGCCTGATAACATCATGGTGTGGGTTGCCAGGTATTCCCTTAAACACAGATTTGCCTCCGAGTGTAAATACAGGCATTTAATAACCTTTGGGCTGTGTTAAGATACACAGATAACAGTATAATATGGATCTGAAGCAAGAGGAGGATACTATCTGAGAAATATGGATAGGTATCAGGGTGAAAAAATAGGCCTTTGAATACTCCTAGAAATATCTTCTAAAACCTGATTTTCAGAATATGCAATTTCAGCACAGCCATGCCTGTGAGGAGCAATGCAACTCGTTTCCTGCATCTTAAAGGCTTAAGTTTTTTTGCTATCACTGGTGGTTATCTTGGGTAATTTAGCATGTGCTCCAGATCTCAAAGGTATTCTTTGACATAAATTCAGTCTGAAATAGATAACTGGTGCTTGATCTCTCGAATGCATTAAAGAACACAGATATGCAAAGTACACTGCATTATGCAATGTTATACATAATTATTTGCCCTCCTAATGGATTCTTTAATCGAGTCTTCTGAGCACTGTGCTTTAACGTCATCATTTTGTTAATGCTTACTGTATTTCACAATTTACCTAGCAGTAAATTAATGGCCTTGAGATCAGTGATCTAAAATGCAGTGACAGCTGCTCAACCAAAGGCAGCTCAACCAGTGTATTTTTAATTCTCACAAGAACGAGGTCTCACCTAAGTGAAATGAAATATGAACTTAGCATATTAAAAACTCAGATAAAAATCCGCAATTAAGAAACATTAGAATCAATCTGCCTATCTTAAACTTGCTTTCCCAATATATTTGTATTTGGATCTAGTCCCTGGTTATGCTACTGTACATTCTTGTTTTTCACAGGATCTCAATCTTTATTGAAATAAATTTATTGAAAATAAATGTGACAGAGAATTTAAGAATGATACATTTAAGGGAGTGTTTTACAAGTACTTTGAAGACAAAGCTGCTGATCAAGTGTTTGGTGCTGCACGTGAACGCAGAGATGCCAATATGTGGGTGCCTGTGATGTCAGGATTTTGGATCTTAGGATTTTGTGGTGGACAGTTAAAAGGGAAGTGATGGTTAAGACTCCCAGTGTAAAACTGTACGTGGCTCAGCTCCAGATAAGCCAGTACCTTAAACAGGTAATGTACTGTGATTGCCTGCCATCCAGAGGTTCCAGCTAAAAAACAAGACGGTGCTATGTGATTTACATTTGAGTTATTGGAGCAATAGTTGTCCACATATTCATATTACTAGATATAGACATGGAGTTCAGGGTTAACATGGCATTTAAAGTTTTGCAAAAAATCTCATGGCTAGAATCATAACTAGTGGAAAACATTTGAACACTCTACAAACTTTTATAATAGTGCGATTCAAAATCACATGCAAAAATTACAGACAAACCCCAATATTCTTGCAATTTTTTCCACTACGTTTTCTTCCTTTGCACACATATTTAGAATTTAAGAAACACCCAAAAATTCCTTCCTCAGCCACTCCATTGCTCCTCACACTAAGTAGAAAGTGTTCTGTATCTTCTAGCTATAGTAAAAACCACAAACAACTATGTAATAAAAAGAACACACTACAGTTTAAGAGGACAGCAGGTCTGCTGCAGTATGAAGGTTTTTTCACTTCTGAGGGAGTGAGAGAAATTCACTAATTTTGGAAAGGTACAGGACAAATCAGTCTGATTTCAGCCCAGCGAAGTTTTGCCTTCTGCCCTTCCTCCTGTTCCCATGCGAGTTGCTCTCAGCAAGATGCACTGCCACTGAACTCTCCTCTGCAGGGTAGGAATGGTGCAGATCTTTCTTCTTTAGTATCTTCTGTAACTGAAGCCAAGGGCTAGAAACTGTAAGAGAAGTTACTGAAATCATTAAGTTCTGCATTAACCTCTCTTCAGGTATCTGCTAATATTTCAGGTCACTGCAATAGCCGTTGGTGCTACTCTGTATGCCACAGAAACCCCAGACATCAGGGAGACATAGACCACTTGCCATTAACCTGCAGAATCATTAACCTGCACTGAGTTTAGCTGAAAAATCCTGAATGAGGTGTTACATTTCCAGACTGTTTTATTCTGCTGCTGTCCTTCATTCTATATGCCAGGGGAGCATCCGACTGTTAATTAGTAATTAAGAGTTTCTTTAAAAACGTCTCAAGTTCAGAGATGAAAGCAACCTAATCGTGTTAGAAAATAGTTGGAAATATAAATTCCAGCCTCCTGGGACTTTCTTTGGAGCAGGAAATTTAAATAACTTTATTTTGACCATACCAAATTGACCCCACTAACTAGATGTAATAAACAAATGAGAGATATTTAAGCTGACATTTGAGCGGTGTCAAAGCCTTCTAAGCTTGTTCTGAGTAGATTAGTAGATAAGTGCTAGCCTTCCTATTCTGGGATATGTTCCAAGGCAAGCATGAGGACTGATGATTTCATTTAACTCCAAGGTTGTCAACACTATATACGTAAAAATGCAAATAGTTTCCTTAATTCTTATGACATGCTACCACTTGACAGTGGCAGTGCTGGGATAAAAAAACCCCAACCTTCTCGCTTGCCCTGTATCTGAGGCCAAAAACTACATTTCCTCTACAATTCAATCAGTATGTGTAATTATAACTATTAGCAAGACGTGTGCAGTTTTCTCAAAAATACATAGTGGGTCTCATTTGATCTAATCCCAGAAGAACAAACTTAAAAAATCTTTTCTTTAAACAAGGGATATCGTTAGATCTTTCACAGACGCTATAGTATATTTGTAGTCTTTAATAAGATAGCAGCAAATAAATTCAGAGCCAGTTCTTTTTGTCCCTTTTTTTGGCAGCAGTAGTGACGAATTTGCAAGTATTTTGGCATGTTGTTGGGAGTAGCTTACCAACTATTGCCACTCATTCAGCTTTGTCGTATCTGTCAATGACAAGTCCATAGAGCTGCTTTTAAAATAGTTCTTAAGTATGTGTTCAAATGCATCCTCATTCAGTAGAATACATGCCTGAGTCTCTATGTTCAGTGATTATGACTTCAATCCAATTCCAGCACTTGACGCTGCAGAGGAGAATCCCTCTAATATGATTACCTTGTTGGACATCAATCTAGGGAAATCTTCAAAACAGAGCTTACAAAAAAAGAACACTACTTCTGAGCTCTCACAACTATAAACTTCTAAATTTTGTCTCTTAATTCTGTATGACTGTGAAAAGAAATAAAAGCAAGCTTTATCTTCAGCACTAAACCCACAGTCCTAAGCTGAATCCAATGGTGGGAAAGTTATCAGGTTTTATCCTCACCTGTACTAAAGCCAAATCCACAAAAAGGCTTAATTACTTTAAGTGGAAGTTAGTAAAAAAAAAAAAGTCCAAAATGGTAATTAATCAAACCATGAGTACCTCATTAGATCCCTAAAGATTCAGGAGGCACCCAAGCTTTCCCCAAGGACCTTCACGCTGGAATTATTATAAGCTATGCAGGCTTTGCACCTCCTTGTTTACCTTCCCTTGCCTTAGAAACGAGGGTTGTCAGCAGCACATTGGCAAGACAGAGTTTACATATGTAACATACAGCAGCCAGAGGCATTTGCATTTGAAAGAAAGAAGGAAAATTTCTGTAGCAAAGCACTTCTTCCAGCTGTGCTTTACCAGCTGTAGCCAAAGACACGAAGTACAGGATGGGGTTCATGCTGCAAATCCAGTTTAGGTTCTTTTTGGAGGGAAGAACCTGAGCCTGGGATAGTTACGATTCCCAATGTGTTATCTCTTTGTCTCTTCCTTCTGTCTGGTTTAGACACCTCCTGCTCTGAGAGCTGGCTGTGAATCCCATTCCTACTGCCCAACTTCGGGAGCTATACAGAGGGGGCAAGTGAACAACAGAAATCTGAAACTAGTGCCCAAGCTGGACATTTTAAAATTACATGTTGATATGCTGAACTTAGTTTAAGTCTTTGTGGACCCAAACACAAAGTATTTTTTTATATCCTCTTGACAGCATTTAAGGGATTTTGGTTACAAAGACTCAGGATTCTTTGCATTTACAAGTGCTATTTAATAGTTGCATTTGAATGCAAATATTAAAAGGCATTTTAGTTTTTTTGTGATATATAAAATAATTTATGCAACATAAATTTATGACTTAACTAAAAGGTTTTTACTATTTGTTGCCTGCTTAAAAATTGTCACCTAGCTGACAAGTTACATTTTCCAGTTCCAGGGTGACATTTGTTCTCAGTCTAGTAGTGCAGTACGATAAATGTGACTTTGAGGCCTTCAGTTCTGCTCTTGAGCACACAGCACACAAACCTCATCCTGTCTCTTCCTGACAGAGCACAGAGCATCGTCACATGTTGGGTGTCTAGCACGCCGGTAGGGAGCCGGGTGTGTGCTGTACCCTTCGGGGCAGTGCTGGTGTGTTCCGCTCAGCCGGTGGAGCGCAGGTAGCAGCCTGAAAAGCTCTCTAGCCCCGCTCTCTGCACTGACGGTGTCTCCTTTAGCTGTAATGGCATCTTATCCACGGCTCCTGATGAGCTCCTTGCCCGGCGGGCTCCCCAAATTAGGATAAGCCTCGAGGGCTGCACTTTTCCAAAGTGTGAGGAGCCAAGCTTCCCTAGCGCACATACAAATTTCAAATTTAAATCAAATGGAATCACAGGATCGTTAGTGTTGGAAGGAACCTCTGGAGATGTCTCGTCCCACCCCGTGCCCAAGGAAGGGTCACCCGGAGCAGGTGACACAGGAACGCGTCCAGGTGGGCTCGGAATGTCTCCAGAGGGAGACTGCACGACCTCCCTGAGCAGTCCGTTCCAGCGCTCTGCCACTCTCAAAGTAAAGAAGCTCTTCCTATTAATGAAGATTCAGGTAATTACGGACAGCACACGTACAGACCGCAGCGAGCCCCTCGCTCCACACGCCCGCCCGGCGGGCCCGGCAG